>OZ007598.1:316043446-316517815 GCA_963931845.1 Maratus michaelseni
AAATATCCAAATAAGATGCTAGCTTTAGGTGTTAGCATTGAAAATTTTAAAGTTTGGTACAATTTCTATTTCTAGACCATCCCCTAAGCAAAATTTTAAGTATTGCTTTAACTCTTGTTTATTTAGATGGATGTCTGAGCTAAAGGTATTTTGAGGAAATTAAAGTTGAAGACCATGTTTTTTGCTTTATAAGACAATTTCTCATTCAACGTTCATTTTTTAATTCGCTTTTTTTTCCTATCGGATAGTTTGCATCTATCCTTTTTGTAACTATTTTATGCATTTCTGTTGCCTATTCAAAGAAAAATTCTTCTAAAGTTACAGAATTTCGTTAAAAATGCGTAAAAATAAAGTGACGACGTCAAGAGATCCAAAAGAATGGTTGAAAATAGGATTTTTACTGAATTATGTGTTTTTTAAATTGCTTATTGGATGGAAAAATCTTAATTTCCTAATAGTACGGTAGTTTTACATAATCTATGCTTGATGCATGATTTTTCATTCTTGTTCTCTTATAAAATAAGAACACGTGGATGGATTTTAATAAATGGTTTATTAAAATTTTTTCCTTTGCTCCCTCCCTGAGTGTCACAGGCAATTAGATGGCTCACGTTTTCTGCAATGCCTATCGGTAATGGTTCTATTAAAATGTATATATATATTGAAGCTATAAAAATTGTAGAAGTATTTCCTCGCCAATCCTAATAAAGTGGGAATAAACAAATGAAAGAAAAAACTAGGAATAATTAATTCTAACATGAAATCGCTTAGACCTCTAAAATAGTGAAGTAAATTGATTCTATCATACGTATGCAATCTTCGAGCTTTTGTTCAGTTTGAAGTAATGGATGTCCTATATCATTCGTATTGTGGTAACGTGAACCAATGTATATATAATTAATACACTCCATTCTCGTTTTAAACAAAAAACTTTATTGTAAATTAACACATTAAAAAAAATAAAAATGAAAATGAAATGACGATGAACATATCCATAATGTATAAGTATAATTTCAGAAACTAACATACTGACTTCTGCTCAGAGAATCTCATTCTCCAACTTGCTACCGCGTTCACATCCGTATCCTGTCTCCTATCCCCTCAGCATACCTCTTGCATCTCTTGATATCTCTTAGTGAACTCCTTCCTCTGTAAACTGGTCTTTTCCTATATAGGGAAAGAAACTCCCTCTAATCTCTTATGACTGACACTACCTTTAATCCCTTACTTATCAAGTCTGAATTTTCACTTCATAGGGGCTTAGTTCTTTGTATCAAAGGAATTGCTTTTACAATTTTTATCCTCTCATTCGGAGAGTATTGCCTTCAATACAACACATACATCCCAGCCTGACTTATTCCACGATGACAATGAATTAATCACTCAAATTGGATTATCTTCTCAGACAGAGGCCAATCTATAAAACTATTTTCATTCTTAGGAGATTATCCCGTTTCTACAAGTAAGTGATTAGTTGATCACGTCAACGTGTCACAGTTCCTCTATAGTACTGTCTTACTATAGAGGTATATATAGTGACAATTATATAGTGACAATTCACAAGACCCCTTTCATTAATAAAGGATTACCTTGATCTTCCGGGCAGTGTTGAATCCAGGGGGTGGCCCGGGGGGGAATGTCCCCCCCGGAGCATTGAAATGTCCCCCCCGGAAGATTTGAGATATTATGATTTTAATGGTCAAAAAGTGGAATTTCCCCCCCGGAACTCTATAATGTCCCCCCCGGAGCCACAGAAATCCCTCCCGGAGAAAAGTGTCTGAATTCAACACTGCTTCCGGGTATGTGAGCAATTGAAATTTCAACATGCCACAGTATATAAATGCAGCCACTGAGGAGGTTCAAAATGTTCAGCTTACTACAAGCTATTCTAAAAAACTGGATACACTATCAATAGGATTCATGCATGTGTGACTCTATTGCGAGATATTTTGACAGAAAATATATTAATTTATTTTATGTATCCAGTATATGAACCGAAAAAAAAAGTCAGTGTCCATTTACATGATACAGAACTGGCCATGGCTCTACAAATTTGAGTCAGCAAAAAAGAAATAGAGTCGGCAGTCAAAAAAAAAAAATACATGGAAGATAGCTGCTTACTGCACATGCTAGAGAAAAAATGGTCTTTTTTTGCACTAAAATATGGATGGAACTGTAGCAAAAACATGCTCGCCAGATAAGGTAATTGGGTTGCCAGCTGGTAGTTTGGTGACCTCATTTGTTGAGCTCTGGCCCTGGCAGTTGGTTTTTACACAAGTCTTTTTATTCAACTCAACTTGATTTTTGTATGTAAAGATGGAATCTGTTTTTAAGTCACTTCCTGATAGACTAGAATTATAAAAATGATTGACAAGGGTTTTGTCTGATGACAATACATCATTTAAATATTTTCAGAACTTAATTACAAATTAAGGTTAATCGCCTTAATTTTAAGTCATTTTATCCATTAGCCTGCCTCAGGTGATCCATCGTCAAGTATGTTCTCTAATTTATACAGTTGTATAGAAGTTGAATCAATATATTTAAATAGCAGGCAATAAATGCTTGCCAAATTAGGCCGACTGGTTGTAAAACTGCAACATTAAAACATTTTAAAGGCGTAAAAGTAGAAAATAAATTATAATAAAAAAATGAAGCGATTAATATTTAGAAAATGACTCTGTTATCAATTAACAGTTTAATACTAAATCTTAAAAAGATAGTTTAAATAATGTTTCATTTTATTCTTTCCTGTTGCCCTGTCTTAAAAAAGCAGAGCAAAAACTATTCAATTCACTTGCTTGCACTTTCTACCAAGCATAAAAAAAGACATTGAATTTTTTCATCATCTGTTTGGGTCAATGTTTCCCAACATTTTTCTGGCCATACCCCCCAAATCATCTTTAAAATCAGCATGCCCCCCCCCTCCCCCCATCCATCTGTCTGTGACAAATAATTCTTTTATATAAACTAGTCGGATGTGCCAATCCCAAAACTTTCTTCTATCTCAATCATGTTAATACTTCTAATTTCGTCCTCACATCGCCAATAAAATCAATATTTTTCGTCATTCTGTTGTACGTCAGTTGCTTGTGAATCGTCGGGTTACCGGGATGCAATCAACTGATGTATACTAAACTACGAAAAGTTCTTTTGGCCTGTACCGATCGGAACAGATAGCCTCCCTATTTCTTGGTTTTACGAATTTAGCTAATTTTACTGGAAAACACGAAGCTAAAATGCGTGGAACCCAATTAAAGAAGATTCATTCCCAGTTCTCGTCAACATTGAATTTGAATGAGAATATTGCCAAATTAGTCTTCTACAGCCAAGTTGGCTTCATTTCTGGCAACCTATTTTTGTCGCCAAATTTGGCGATACTTCGTCAATTGCTGCCAAGCTTGGCGAGAATTTGACGTTGGCGAATATAAATATATAGTGTTAAGCACTTAAGAATAGGAACAATGGTTACAACAATGAAAGAAAATTTGCTGAAACCCTGTTAACTAAAACTCATAAATTAAACCCGTTTATGGATAAATTCTGCTGTCTTGTTTGAAAATGTCAGCCACCCTAAATTTTCAAACCGCTATATCTCCGCCATTTCTTAATATAGAGACAAAACAAAAACTGCTTCGGATTCTCCGGATCAAGGCCGAACATTTAACGGAAAAAAGTTTTAGGTTTTCTAATTTTTTTATACATCTTTTTGAATTTGAAATCTTTAAATGGCTATCACAGCGCCCCCTTCCGGCGGAATATCTCCACATTCTAGTTGGACCTGCTGGCTACAGCCAAAACATGTTAAATAATTTTTGGTTTAATTATCTGCATAACATCATACACTTTTCGATGATACAATAGTGAAAATCGAACAAAAAATCGCGATGGCAGCGCCCCCCCTTTCGTTGAAATATCCCCGAATTCAACCTGGACCTGCAGGCTATGGTCAAAAACATAGAAAAAAAATTGGTTCAATTATCTGCATAACTTCATACTTTTCGATGATACAATAGTGAAAATGGAACAAAAATATCGATCACAGCGTCCCCTTTCGTCGAAATATCCCCAAATTCTGATAGAATCTGCTTGCCATAGCCAAAAACATAGAAAAAAAAATTAGGTTTAGTTTGAAGCATAACTTCATACACTTTTCGATGGTACAATAGTGAAAATGGAACAAAAATATCGATCACAGCGCCCCCTTTCGTCGAAATATCCCCAAATTCTGATAGAATCTGCTTACCATAGCCAAAAACATAGAAAAAAAATTAGGTTCAATTTGAAGCATAACTTCATACACTTTTCGATGATACAATGAAGACACACAGACGGACGGACGGACAGACAGACATTTTGTAAAAACGTGTTTTTCGGAATCTCTGATCCTTAAAACGTGTAAATCCGTCGAAAAAAATTTAGATTACAATATTTTCTTCTATTATAGATAGAAGAAAGTAAAAAGAGAACTCATACTCCCACTAAAAATGTCCTAAACGCCTTTCATTGGCTCTAAATAAAAAACAGTACATTCACGAAAGGAAAAAAATCATAAATGGAAAAGAAAAGTATTTATGAGGAAATCGTTAATAATAATAATAGTAATAATATGCAGCGATTGAGGGGGGGGGGGGAAATATATATATATATATATATATATATATATATATATATATATATATATATATATATATATATATATATATATATATTTTTAAATATTTAATAGAAAATTTAGATACATAAATTAACGCTTTTTTTATGATGCTTCTATAATTTTAATTACTGGCAGTAAAAAAAGTATTTAATTAATTCAAGGTAGTCTCGAGATGAAGAGAATAAAATTAATGAGATCCTTGTGCTTCATGAAGACTGCAAAGAGCTTTTATATCAGGCTCTAATTTAGTCAACTCCCCTCCTTTAGTAATGCCCAGTCGATTTCCTTTCCTCAGCAGTAAATCATTTACTGCACTAAAACCATATTCAATTAGGTATGAGGATGGGAATGGTAACAACAGAGTTGCCAAGTCTCCGGCTTTTTGGACACCAGCATTTTAGTACAGAAAATGTTGTTTTATGTAATCGGAACATTCTGCGATTTAAAAGAACATTTTCTCTAAGATAATACTGGTGTGCAAAAGCCAGAGACTTGGCAAGTCTGTAACAATATTTTTCTTGCAAATTTTCATGCATTTGGATATTTAGAATCTGTCTCAGCACAGATCTATGCCATCACTCCTTTTATACTGAATAAGGTTTTAACTGACTCGTCGTTTAGAATTTCAAAAAGTTCTTCTGGGCATCATATTGAAACATCAGATAAGTCCACTAACATTGGCTGCATGACTCATGATAGGAAATCCATTTGCTTTAACTCAGAAAATCTATTGTTCAAATCAGAGGCCAATATTTTCAAAAGATTCACATTGACAGTTATAGCGGCGTTGGTCTTATCTCGGTCATATCGCATTTTTTTTTTAAACCGGCAAAATAGGTCAAACTTTCTCTTAGAAATATGTTTCTTCCATACCTCACTGAATGTAATAAAGCCAAATATTTTTGCTTTTGCATTAACAAATGTTTTATTTTTTCCTTGAAATTGTTTATTCAAGGTATTCAGTTTTTCAAAGATATCTGCTAAATAACTAACAAATGCTTTTCCATCAATGGTTTGTAGGTGTTTCATGTCACACTTCTCACTTAAAAATTCTCCATGAACATTGAACAACTCCATGTATCTTTTAGATATTTCCCCTTTGAGAGCCATCTTACATCAGTGTGAAGTAAAAGACGAACATGGTCTGCGTTTTTGCCTTCACAAAACTGCTTCAATAAACGATACCATTTGGCGTTGAATATTAAAGAGTTGATACATCTTATAACAGATTTCAATATATCATTAACAATAGGTGAAATGTTTTTGATACTATCTATCTCTCTATGTTTACAGAAAAGCAATTCTTCCGTAAATTCACCTATATAACTTATCTTATATAAGTAAGCAATACGGCTTCATCGTCTCTTAGAGTTGATTCGTCCTTTTGTATGGAGACATTTCTTAATTTCAGCTTTTGAACAAGTTGTGCTTCAATGGCCTCGCTCATTTCATCTATTCATCTACTAACAGTATTGTTACTATTAGGCAAGGATTTCACATCTTTGTTATATTTGCTCAGAATTGTTTTAAGAAATATTGATATTGATGGTTTAATCAAATCTTTGCCTATAGTGTTTTCAGATTTAGCAATGAGTAAAGATATTTCATAACTAGCCTCAAGAGTAAATTTTTTTTTCTGTAACAGTTTGTGCAGTGAATAGAAACTTAACCGTTGATCTTTTTTTCAAACTTTTCCTTTAAAGTTTTAAAATAACTTAAATATGAATTTATGTACTCACTATGTTTTGCCCTCATATGTGCTTCATGGATACGTTGATATTCTTTGCTTAAAAGGCAGAAAGAAAGAACGTTCATCGTGGTTAGCCGGTATGAACCAAAATTTAAATATTCATCTAAATATTTGTTTTTAGATTTTTCACAGAAATACAAGTTATATTTTTAAAGTAAATATATTCTATTTTATACACAATTATATGATCAATAATAATTTTATATGTATATAGTGAAGTAAGCTAACGTTAACTAGAGCATATCAAAATATCAGCGACGATTGAATAAATATATAAAAATAGGATTAATTCACTTGCTAAATGACAAAAAATACAAAGATTACAAAAGAGAAGTATCTTTTGAATAATTTGGCACAGAGGAATATCAAAGAAAACTATAGAAACAGTTTTGAAACAAAAATAGCTGAATATACTGTATAAAATAGTTTGCACACATATTCAGAACAAATTTTTCACGCACTAATTTAAGCATAAAAATTAAAAAAAGGAACAGAATGAAATAATCTATTTAATTCCTGAGCCAGTTTACGGCCTATACAAACTTATACCGCTTAAAAAAAAAAAAAAAAAAAAAAAACTTATTTAATCGTAGAAATTTGCGATTCAATAACAAACATTTCTTTTCATAAATAGTGGTGGGAGGTGGAAGTTAACCTATGTGTTATCGAGCATTATATATTCCATATAGTACATAGTTGCATTAACTGAACCTGATTACTTCAAAACATCATAATTTCTATTTATCACTCAGAAGAAAATTTATTCTACTAAGCAATATAAAGACTAAATTATGAATTATAAGAAGAGAAGTGGTAAGTATTAACGCCCAATGTTGCCAGTGGGCTACTTTTTTTAAATTTAATTTTCTTGATTGTCACCAGTTTTTTGAGAAAACAAAATTCGCCTTATTTAATGTCAGATTGAATAAGGCGAATTAGACCATTTCAAACAAGTTGGAAATTGTACGTCAAACGTTATAGTTCGTACGCACGTTTTAGAATTAAATTCATGATATCCCATGCGTAGAACGGGTTAAACAGCTAGTTAAGTATATATTTTATGACACTGTTCATACAAATATCTTAACTAGTTATATAAATATTCAGATATATATGTATCAGCTAGTTATATAAATATTCAGATCTTGATGATTTTTAATTCTGCGAAATGAATTATATCGTCTGCAGATTAATTTCTGTAATAAAGTAAGTATCTCGGTCGCTTGACGATTAAACATCCATCGGAAGCTCCTATAACAAAAAAGCACCGATTTAAAAAAAAAAATCAAATTTCTTAATAAATATTTTTATTAATATCTCCTAAAGTTTTGATTCGATTTTAATAAAATTTGAAATGTCTCGACAAAATTCTGCAAAAATAATATATTTTAAATTGCAAACCATTTGGTTGGGTAGTTTTTGCGTTGTTATATGCGGACAGACAGACAGACAGACAGACAGACAGACGGACGGACCAAACGACGACTATAGGTGCTACGTATTTATATAATTACGAACGCACCTAAAAAGTGGTGCCAGTCAAGCATTCTGAATTTTAAAAAAGTAGCCCACTGGCAACACTGTTAACGCCTTCGCGACGAGCATCCTTTACGGAATTTTTAATCTTTTATCGCCGGTTTTTCAAAACAGAAATTTTCGTCTAGTTGAATCGCAGAAATGCTATCATTCAATAAGGCAAAGCTTACAATAAAAAGTAACTGGTGGGAATAATCGAGGATTCTGAGCATCTTATGCGTCACGTATACTTGTCGCTCGTCCCCAAGGGGTTAAGTAGGGATGCACAACCTATGGCCCGCGGGTCACCAATATTACCACTATTTTTACACAGAACAATTTATCTTAGATTAATGACAGAAACCTTGCTATTAAATATATCAAAGCTTACCTTTCGAAGATAGTGGTGGAAATAACGATTTTCATACAAAAAGGTTATGCAGCACTATATTAATGCTTGTATTAAAACTTTAAACTCGAAAATGCATATGGATTAAGAAATCATACAATTCAATAAATTTAAATTTTAAATTGATTGAAATCAGAAAATGAAAATTTATTAATTGAAATATCATAGAAAATATTTTTAAGAACAGAAATTCTTATTGAAATATTATAATTTCCAATATAGTCATTGCTGAGTTAAACAGCTACTTCCGTAATATAACGGAGGTAGTGGTTAAACACATTAAAAAAATACTTGTGGCATTATACAGGGAAAAAAAAAGAAAGCTGTATTTATATTACTATTAGGCGACGCCCAGAATAAGGGGTCGTTCCATCTCAATTGAGAAATTGAGATATTTGTAATTATTTCCCAGAACTAATAAAATATTGTCCCGGACTATAAGACAGAATCAGATATTCGTTCTAGGATCCTAAAATAAAGATTTCTAAAAATATGTGTTTTAATTGGTTGATTGAACTTCTAGTCATGTATCTGACGGTAGTGCTTTGACTTTTGTTTTTTCCTCAAAGTATCAATTTCAAACAATAAAAAAAAAAAAGTTTTAAACCAGAAAATTTATATTGCAAAATATTTTTTTAATTTTTGTTTTACTTTTAAATAGTTTTACATAGGATCCTTAAAACTGTTTTAGGTTTTAAAGATAATACTAGATGGAACCCGTCAAAACTTGACGCAAAAAAAAAAATACTATAACAATATCAGTAAAATAAGCTTCTTTATTATTTATGAAGGGGTGCGTATAAAACAGTCTTTCAAATATTTTATTTTAATTTTTTTCCCCAGTCAAATACAGTACTATTTCCGATGCAAACTCCAAACAAACAATCCGTAAATAACTGCGTAATGCAAATCAGTTTGACATTACCACCACGACAAGAAAAAAAATTCATGGACCTATGAAGTATATACAAATAGTATATTCCTAATATTCATATCATATTCAGTAAATAACAGAACATAGTAAATAAAGCACACATCTCTCCCTGTGATAACGCAACCGAATGAGCTCCTATGCGCATGTGCATTGCATCTGCCCAAAAGCACCGTCTAAATTCGAAGTTAAAAAAAGTTTTAAAATGATTAAATTAAAAGTTTTAAAATGTCCTCTTTAATCATTGTTAGTTTCAAATCCATATCTTCTAAAACGCATCCATTGTTTTAAGCTAATCAATTTTTATGCAAAGATTAAGAAGTTTTTTACAGTAATAAATCTATCTGCAGATGAGGGAGATTTTTAATGTTTTCAAGTGTAATTTATTTGTATGGTTTCTTCGGTTCCTTGACATAATCAGGATGATTCATTGACGAATTCAACATACCAATTTTATGTTCAACATAAACTAAAAATAGTCTTTTTTTTTTTTTTTTCTTTTTTCTTTCTTTTTTTTTTTCACTGACAGATTTTTGTTTAGCGCCAAAATGTTCTATCTTATGGATAATCTGATCTTATGATTTATCACTTTTTTTTCTTTTCTTTTCTTTTTTCTTTTTTTAAAATTATTATTCACTTTTTATGATGGTTAGGGAAATCTATTTTCAATTGTGGCAACTTTCCCAGGGGCTATTTTACATTATTGAAGTAAACTGGTGGTCATTGATAAGATAGAATTGAAAAACTTTTCATGCTTGAAAATTATTTAAAAAGTCGTTAAATTAATCGGCAGTTTTCAAAGAAATTTCAATCGAAAGCTAATTTTTTTTCTAATTGATGATGTAAGAATTGAAATTGTAACATGTAGTAAAAAATAGAAATTTGTAGTATTTCGAAGTGATGTAAGTGCGATGAAAGCGATAGCGCCTTTGTTGTCACAACTGTTGTGCATTTCTAAAAATTGCACTGTATTTTGGCTGGCGTCCAAAAGTGGGAAAACATTTTCTGACATCGAAAGAGAAATTCACAGTGAAAGAAATAGGACTTTGCGCTAATAAGGAACTGTTAAATGAACTTATAATAAATCTACCAAAATAATTCCTATGAAATATTAGTCTTACATTGTTTATTCTAGCTAAAAATACAATCATTATTTCAAGATTTTTTTTTCTGCCATAACACTATTTTTAATAACTTTAAATTTCCTGAAATCCTTTACTTTTGTGATTTTTTTTTATTAAAAAAGGAAATCTTCTATCCTATAATTTAAAAAAAAGCAATTGGTAACATGTAATCAAGGTATGCAAAGATGAAGAAATCAATGACGGCTCCAATTCTAATCTTTATAATTATGAATACAAAAATCGGTAAAATTATGTCACATTAACACAATCATATACATTTTTCTCTTTAGTTTTATCAATGTTAAAATGCACTTCAAGCTAAGCATAACGTCATTTTCACCGGTGCAAACTTTTCACACGTACTTCATATACCTTACATTAATGCTTAAACACCATGCACACAAATATAAATATATTTTGTATTTAATTGTAATGAAAAAATGGCATCAACAAAGTTATAATGCATAACAAAGCCATTATTTAATGGCTTTGATGCATAATGATAAAATAAACCCAATGGACAATATTCCCGTGACGTCACAATAAATATGAATTTTTATTCGCTTATAAAATACGCGGATAAGTATTTTTACCGAAATTTAACTTGCAAATTAACAAATTCGGCCTTAAAACCGTGTGCTTTTAATATTTATTATTTCTCTTTTATTCAACCACAGAGTTTAGAAAATAAACTCTGTGCTTCGGAACAGTAGGCGTTATCCGAATATGACATCATTAGCATAAGTAAAAGTTTAATTGAAAATTACGGTTAATTAATTAAATTTTCGAACAAACGAATGCACGATAACAAATCTGTGACCAAATATCTTTCATTAAAAAAAAGAATGATGTAATTTGATGCAGTAGTTTGTTCTCACGGATTGTCGAAAGAAATCGCTTAGCGTTTTAAATATATAGATGTTTTCAATTTCTCCAGATTCTCAAATTGCCCCCCTAAGAAGTCAAAATGGGAACCACTGGTTTGGGTGTGCTTACGGCAAATGAACATTTTATAATGTAAAGTTTTTGCAAAATCCTGAATTGAGGTGACCATTTTTTTACTTTGTTGCTTTTCCAGGCCACTTGGAGATGGTGAGGTTTCTTTTGGAAGCAGGTGCTGATCGCGAACACAAGACAGATGAGATGCACACTGCTCTCATGGAAGCTTCCATGGACGGACACGTAGAAGTTGCCAGGCTGCTCCTTGATTCAGGAGCTCAGGTAAGGTCTATTTGTTTTTCTCTCATCTAAACCCAACTGTTTACCACTTTCCTGTCATAAAATTCTCATAGATCAGCCGGGGTGGTTAATTTAGGTATAAAAATTGCAAATGTCAGGATTTCTTATTTTCTTCTGTCTCATTCAAGTCATGGGTTTTCCTAGAATGAAAGTATCTACTAACAAGGGGATCGCCAAACATGATGTGCACAGATTTTGATGATTTTAAGGTATGTTGTAGGTCAAAGGTTTCCTTCAAATGGCCCTTAGTTTTTAAGAAATTTGGGGTTAAAGTTCAGCATACGTTTGAAATACCCATTAGATTGCCATTCCAAACGTGGCTTCCATGGTGCAGAGCTAGCTTTCGCGATTCCAGTACGGAATGCAAGGGTTCTGTCCCATCCTATGCCTTCTTTTTTTTAAAAAAAATAATTTTATATTTTTGGCGCGTTGTACATTTTAAGCAGAAGTGTGAATTCTGCATCTTTGAACTTTTTTAGGTACGTACGTATTATCCGTGCCAGTTTTAAGCCAACTGCGCTAGGCATGGAGCCAACTTTACTAATTATAGTAATCCTTATATATTTTTTTCTTGGTACATGCCTGGGAATAATGTATATTATTCTTTCTTATTTACTATGCTATTTACCGTTTATTAATTTTAGTAAAATAATGTTATTTACTATTTTTAACAATGTTATAAACTTAATAAACATATATTACATTTTATTTATTTTATATTAATTGCCATTTTTAACTACAGTGGCGGTCAAAAGTTTCCGGCCAGTTAGTTTCTTTGATTTGTTTGCCAGAATGTTTCAGCGAAGAAGAAGCACAATTGCTCTAAAAGTTAGGACTATGCAAATAACCTCTGACCACGTGATCATTTTGATTGGCTACTGAAGACACTTGATGCAAAGGGAAGGAGTTCGAAATTCACGTGTGCAAAAGTTTCCGGCCATTTGTCTTTCGGTAAAGTGTTTTTTTTGCCGTGTTTGTTAATTAATCAACATAAATAACGTAGTTGAAATTCAAAAATAAAAAGTTCAACAATTATTGTTCGTAAATGAGTGATTTGTTTGTCGCTAAAGGGCCAATCTTCTCGTAAGATTGCGGCAAAGTTATCGATCAGAAAATCTACTGATAAAGATGGCCATGGCCTTCAGGACTTGCCACGGTCCGGGAGATCCCGGAAAACGACTATTCGTGTGGACAGAAGTATCAAGAGAAAAGCCATTGATGACCCGCATAAAAATGCCGCTGCAATATCCCGCGATTTACGGAGTGAAAATATTGCTGAAATAAGTCGGTCTACAGTGTCAAGACGCTTACGTGACGTAGGACTTTATGGTAGATTCGGTGCTAAAAAACCTTTCAGAAGTATAAAAAATTAGAGGGCCCAACTGGCGTTTGCCAAGAAATACAAAGGCTGGTCAAGTGAAAACTGGAAAAAAGTACTATTTTCCGATGATTCGAAGTTCAACCTTTTTGGGAGTGATGGCAGACACTACGTCCGACGACCTAAAAACAAAAGATATGATTCGAGGTATGTTATTCCTACAATGAAACATGGCAGAGGACACGGTATGCTGTGGGGAGCCTTTTCTGGAAAAGGTGTCGGCCCATTAGTTGAAATCCACGGCAAGATGAATGGTGTAATGTATAAGGATATCTTGCAAAATCATTTACTGCCTTATTGGAGGAAAAATTGTGGTCGCAACTATTTGTTTCAGCATGATAACGATCCAAAGCGTACATGCAAGCTCGTCAAGTAGTGGCTTTCGCACAAAAAAATTCCGCTTTTGAAATGGCCAGCCCAATCACCAGATCTGAATCCAATAGAAAATCTTTGGAACAAACTTGACAAACGTGTGTGGAATTATAAATATGCCAATTCAGCAGAATTTTCCAAAATTTTGCAAGAAGAGTGAAAAAAACTTACCTTAGGCGATCTTCAACCGTTCATTGAATCGATGCCCCGTCGCTGCACCGCAGTACTTATTGCTAAAGGTATGAAGACAAAATACAAATTGTAAATGCTGTTGTTGATCACTGTTATTTTCTGTTATAACACCATTTTTTTCCAAACTTGCAAAGATGGCCGGAAACTTTTGAGAACATGCGTTTTCCTTTGCAATTAATTTTGTTAATTAAATTTATTGATATTTATTTTTTATTTCATAAATAAGTTCCTAACTATTATGTTAATAAAATGTATAAGTATCACTTTGAGATTCCTCTTCATATGGCTATACTTACAAATTAACCAAAAATTGTATGCTGGCCGGAAACTTTTGACCGCCACTGTATGTTATTTGATAATGTTAAATTACTGCGTTTGAAAACATGATTGGCAATGATAAACAAGAATGGTACTTGGCAACCATTTTTGGCGATCAATTTTATTTTCCCAATAAATTATTTTTACATTTTCGAATTTTTCATAAAAACTTTTAGCTTTTCTACAATTATTAAACTAATATTTCTGTCGACGAAAATCCAAGATAATTTATGTCTAGAAGTCCCGTCTTTTTTTAAAACTTAACATTATTGTTTGCCATTATGTTTATTTATTTATTTATTTATTTATCATAGATATAAAATAATGCATACTTTATTTTACTTGGATTTTCTATTTTTAAAAAAGTAATTGATTAGGAAAACATTTACAAAATAATATATCCTTTTAATATTTGATTAGTTCTAAATATCTTGCAGCATCTTAACTGATGAAATACAAAAATGTTTATCATTACCGTCATTGACATTTTAAATTAAATATAGAATTAATTGGGTGATGAATGCATATCGCAAAAATATTCAAAACATAAAATGGCATTAAAAATTACCATAAAAGAATTTCTTAACACGAACTTTTTTTAACAATGTTAGAAGAATGCATAATTAAGAAATATTATCAGATGGCGAATTTTTAAAGAGATTATCCTTTTCTAACAATGTCTCGCAATATTTTAGAGCATTCGTTACTTCATCTTTCAGTTTTTCGTCCAAACCAGAATGGTCCATATCGGTGCTTGTTCCTTCCATTATATTACAATCTGTAGCTTGTTGTCAACTTTCATATAGAAAATTTTCCTATATACAGCATTACTCCAAACATTGCAACTGGCTTTAAAAAAAGCTTATATCAAGGAAAACAATTTCATTCTGATATTACCATGAAAGTCGCAGCAAACGATTTAAAATTTTTTTTTTTTTTGTATGTATTGTAAATTTTATCTCATTTACAGACGATTCTTGCATTTCCAGGAATTTTTATGTATGATATTGGCAATGTTTTTACCTGTTAGAATGAAAACAAATCTTAAATGTAATCTGTCATTTTTTTTGTGCAAATGAAAAATGATGTTGAGTTTGAACTTTACAGATAAATGTATTTAGAGTGCACTAAATATTTATACAACTGGTAAAAACTTAAATATAAGTGTTACTGCTTTAAAATTTTATTACTTTGAAAAGATCTAATCTCGCATACGTTTGGGAGATTCGAAGTGAAAACTATTTTGTATAAGTTATACAAAAGAAATGGTAAATTGCATAACAATAAAATAAAAGTATTTCAGAACTGTGCTTAAAATATAAAAAATTAAATAAGAAATAAATGAATCTATAAATCTATACATAAATTAGCTTGGAGTTTCGGAAATAGAAATATTAAGTTTAATAATTGCAGAAAAGTTATATAAATTTTTATAAAAAATTCGAAAATGTAAATATAATTTATTAGGAAAATATAAAAAAGTTCAAAGATCTAGAATTCACACTTCTGCTTAAAACATACAACATGCCAAAAATATAAAATTATAAAAAAAAAAGAGGGCATAGGATGGGACAGAACCCTTGCATTCCATACAGGAATCTCGAACACTAACACAGCACCACGGAGACCTTGTTCAAGGTTGCAATCTAATAAGTATTTCAAACGTATGCGGAACTTTAACCCCGAATTTCTTAAAAACTAAGGGTCATTTGAAGGAAACCTTTGACCTGAATAGTTAGGGGTATGACCTTTACAACATAGCTTAAAATCATCAAAATCTGTGCGCATCATGTTTGGCGGTCCCCTTGTAAGTGTTTTAGCCCCTCCTTTATCACCTCAAGGTAAATAGAAATTTAATGAGTCTCAAATGATTGTGTGGATAATTTCGGTATAATGTGACATAATAACAAAGAAATATTTGTTTTATAGCCTAAATAGACTCACGTTACTCCTTTTTAGGTCAATTTATGCATGCTAAAGAAATATAGAAGACATTTTAGAGGTTTTAACGTTTATGGTACATTTCCATTGTACCCACTTCATGCCAAAATGTGTGCCATTTATTTCAACCCTGACTGTGTAAAGTATTTTTATTGCAAACCATCCCAAACATTGTGACTCATTATTTACTGAACGTGAATTATTTCATTATTATTTTAACTGTCGCAGGTACTTTTCTGTTATACCAACAACTTGTAACCAAGCATAATAGTTTGTTGCGCAAAATAAAAATTCACATAAAATAAAACATTTTGGAGGGGAAAAAAAAAAAAGTTGGCACAAAGTTATACATTTAAAAGTATAACATTTGAAAATTATAGACTTTCATGAACAATTATATTAAATCAATATAAATATATACTTAAAATAAAAGAACAAATATTATACAATAAAGTATAAAACTCATTTTAAAGTTCAGGCATGAAATAGCAAATGTCTCTTAGCATTGCAGTAAACATTCCATTTTTTGAATGAAAATGTTCAAAAACTTTTTTATGCATCATTCCAAAGTCCTGAAACAATTTTATTGCAGCTTCCCCATCCTCTGGTAACTGGCAAAGCGTAAAATCATCTCAGCATCAGCAAAAAATATAAGTTATAACTTAATAATAAATATTTTATTTTCAAAAAATTGCCAATTAAGATGTTTTGTGATGTTACGATTAAATAATAATAATAAAAAGTGATTAATGTTCAATAAATGGTAAATCATAGTTTGTAATAAAAATCTTTTGCACGGTATCACGTTGTGATATATTTGTTTACAACCTCTTTTCTTTCTTAAATTCTATTTTTCAATTGCTTTCCCCTTTTCATTTTTTTTGCGTCAATTTTATTTACGTTTTTCCATTTATTAAACTTCCCATTTATATTTTCCTATCTTAATTTGTTTTCCCCCATCTATCGTACTTTTTATTTCAGCATTCGCTACATCGGCGCATTTTCTTTCTGTTCCGGTGTTTTCTCCATTCCATCGGCACTTTTGGCCGAGCGCCAGTGTGTTTTCATCGCTCGGATTACGAGCTTTCCTCCTTCGCAGCCTGTCCTCTACGCATGGGCATACTGCCGCCGATCAAGGCGTTCCTCCGTTGTGGATCTCTGGCTCGCCGGCTAGGCAGCCGGCACCCTCTGCGCATGTGCGTAAGGTCGCCGTTCGCGGAGTTTCTCTCTCTCCTTGGCGCAGTGTTTTTGGCGTGCGTGCTTCTTCCTTGGCGCGGTTTTCAACGGCACAGTTTTCAAGGTTTGCTTGACAGGTACGATTCACCGGCAGTCTATCTGGGTTGGTGATCAAGGTAGTGTCTCGTTTTTGGTCGGGCTTCTGAGTCAGAGTTTTTTTTAGGTGAGGTGGTGCACTAGGAGGATTATGAAGACGTATATTTTCAAGTAATTATACACATCACTGGAGTCAGCGTCAGACGGTCCTGATTACAAATACAACTAAATAAAAGATACCTTTTCAAGTTACCTGTTTTTCTCTTCTTGTCTCATCAATAAAGGTAATGCTTTTCTATTTTATTTAACTACGGCTATTTGATGACTACAACGAACCTGAATTGCTATTTTTGAAGTTTACTTAATAAGAAGAAACGTTGTAATAAAGTAACTAGTAATTGTTGAACAATAGTTAAATTAAATACAACGCATGATAATTTTAAGGATTACTCTATACACGGTCTGGGTTGAAATAAATGATGCATTAGCATACAGTTTAGCATGGTGTTGTTATAATGGAAAAGTGCCAATTTTGCTATTTTTTTAATTCAAACTGTTTATTATTAAGTTGTAACTTACATTTTTTTACCGACCTCGAGATGTATTTTACCATTTGGCAGCTACCTTGAGGATGAGGAATTTGCAATAAAATTGTTTCAGGGTTATATCTGCTGCTATACATAGTTTTTTTTTTTTTTTTTTTTTTTTCTGCAAGATGCCAGCTACAAACATTTCGCAATCAATCGCAAACATATTTCTGTTGACCTTACTAGTACTGTATGTCCTGTCCAGTCGGTTGAGAGATTCAGGATAAAATACAGCACAGCACGATACTTATTTACAATCCTATTTCACAGAGACCTTCAATCAGAAAATTGAAATGCTAAGAGACATTTACAATTTCATGTCTGAAGTTTAAATTGGGTTTTTTTTTTATACTTTATTATACAATATGTATTTTGTCTTTCAAGTCTACACTATTGGTATTGATTTAATGAAATAGTTCATGTGAAAAGCCTGTCATTTTCAAATCTTATAATGCTTAAATGATCTCTTTCGCTTCAACAATGTTAATTTTTTTTTTTTTTTTTTCCTTTAGCGTCAGCTATTATGCTTAGCCTCAATGGTGTTGGTATAACAGAAAAGTACCACATTTATTACACACTAGCGAAACCCGCTGCTTTGTTCGCATAATTCTTGAAAAATGCCAAGTGGTATTCGTTGACCTATTTTCATTAGAGGAAATTTTACTGCCACAGATAATTGAGAAATAACTAATGTCGAAAAAAGATTGAAACTTTAGAACATGTTTCGCTTTTTAACCCTCCTCCCCCTTCTTCCCCGCTGTGGTAGTGTCACCGGTATAAAATATAGCCTATGTTACAGTAGGGACTGTTACCATCACTTTTGAAAATGGTTCTGTAGTTCCAGAGATTCCATAAATGTTGTAATTTAGAATGTTTTTAGACTGCTTTTCGTATTTCGAATTTTTTGAGAATTTGTTCTTAGAGAGCATTTCTTTTTTTTATAAATAACTACCATGCCAAATTTAAAGTTTCTAGTTCCTTCAGTATAAAAAAAATCAATTTTAGAACGTTTTTCGTTCTTGCACCTCCTTGAGGTAGTGGCACCGATTTAAAATATAGCCTATGTTACAGCAGGGACTGTCACCATGAATTTGCTAACATAACTTTAGAAAAGGGTTCGGTAGCTCCAGAGATTCCATAGAAATTATTTAGAATGTTTTTCGAATGCTTTTCACTCATCTCAGTTTTAAATTTTGAATTTTTTTAGAATTTGTTCTTAAAGAGCAATTGCATCTTATATGTAACTACCATGCCAAATTTCATGTTTTTAACACCTTCAGTTTAAAATAAATCGAAATTTTAGAATGTTTTTTGCTCCTGCACTCGCCTGGGGGTCGTGGCACCAACATGAAATATAGCCTATGTTGGAGCAGGGATTGTCACCATTTATTTTGAAATCGCTTCAGTAGTTCCAGAGATTACCCCTACAAACAAACAATCTTTACTACTTTATAATATTAGTATAGATTAATCTAGGATAAACACAGCAATAACAAAAATATAAATAATTTGAAAAAAATCCTCTCCCTCCCCCTCCTTTTATAAGCCTTCAGTGTTTATCCTAAAAACCACACTTCATTTGAGGCCTTAATTAATTTTCTGACAAATTTCCACTATAATACATTAATTTGGTGTGAGCCCTGATTATAGAAAACTCTCTGCTTGGAAAAAAGTACAAACGAGTGAATTTGTTTTTTTGCTCTTTTTGAAGATAGAGCACTGGGAAGAAAGAAAAATTATTTAAACTATCTATTCAAGATTTCTAAATTGTTTTTTCAATTTAATATTTATTATTTGATAAAAGCATATATTTAAAAAAATAATAATAAATTTTACTTTGTACTTTTTAATGTTTAAAATATTGGAGTTATCAGCCAGTTGGCTAATTCATGAGTGATTGTGTTCAGGTTATGTACCTGAACTGAGGTATTTTTTTCATTTTCAGTACCAAAATTCTTTTTTTTTCTGATAGTTTAATTCATTAAATAAGACCAAAATATCAATTTCATGAAATTGCTAAACATAATTAAAATTTATAATTTATAATTTTCATAATTTCACCTTCCTGTAATAAATGATGCCCCCCCCCCTCTCCATATGGAAATGTTTCCTCACTAAAATTTCAGGTATTTATTTATAAACCCACAATCACCCTTGCGCAGGGTTCTCGCTGACTTTTGACCAACATCAGCAATTTGGCTAATCAGAAATAAAAAACGTTAGCCAAATGAAAAAATAAAATTCGCAAAATAGATTCGTCATGAAGCACTGAAAAATCGATCTTTAACCCCTTAATGTACCATTATTTTATTTCAGTATGTTCTAAAATAACTCAAGTTTTTGTAACTACTTATAGATCAGTTATCCATCTAAATTCAACTACCTGCTACAAAAACTATTAAACCTATGTGCATTTTAAATGCCTTGAGCTATCAAGAAAAAATTAAAAAACTCAATTTAACTCATTAAAATGTTATGAAATAAAACTTCCAACCCATGATAACTAAAGGATTTTAGATATATTTAACGAATTCTGAAAATTGAAACTATAAACAACAAAATATAAGTCACATTAAAAAAAAAATTATTTTTCTAGAATTCTTCAGCTTTTCATTGAAGTCCATACTTCAAAGGCAGTTTTAAAATTGTACTGTTGTCTATTAGGCCTGTTAACGCATACTGAAATGACATTATTCACATTTTTAGGTAGATTTCGCAAGAAATACTACTTATTACATTCTCACCTAAGTTGGAACTTTATCTATCTATGTCACTTTTTTATGGACATGATGACTCCCATAATTCTTGACAAATATCTTCTGAACTGATACATAAAATCAAGGGGCATAAAATCTCAGTCAAGTTCGTTAATGGGCAAAATCGAACTGGGGGGGGGGGCTTCTTATGAAAACAGAAAAAAACCCATATTTTCTTTATTGTGATACGTATCAAATCAGTTTAAAGTAATTACTTCTAGGAAAAGAGCCGAAAATTTATGTATGGCAGATTTTTAAAATCATTAAAAATGGCCCCAAGGGGGTGGGGGGGGAGAGGGGTTTTTAGAAGAAAAAAATTCATAACTTTGTCAATTCAGAACATATCAAATCTGCTTAAATTTATTATAAATCCTCTTAATATTATCTAAAACTTATATTGACAAGTTTTTTATAGGACCAACCCTTATAGCAAAAAAAAAAATTAAAACAAAAAAAATCCCTGCCGGTTCCGCCTGCAAACAAGTTAGGTTTCGAAGTGGGCGTTTCCAAATGATGTATCATGGCAAAAATGTCATTTCTTACGCAATTCCCAACTAACAGGCACCCCACGGTCTGCGTCTTCGAAATCTACCTGTTCCTGTAGGCTGAGCCGTCAGGGTTTTTTTATATTCATTCGATTTCTCAATTTAGTTTTTGTTGCGTTCATCCCATGTGATCCCACTGAATGTAGTGGCAAGATTTCAGAAAAATACAGCATATTACCAGCTGCTGCAGATTGTTTTTTCGAATGGAATCTCCTAAATTTCATGGTTCTGCAACGAGAACTCAAGAAAGTTTTAAATAATTTCCATTCTGACAATACCTCAGATAAAAAAACTGCGTGTATCATCCAAATGCATAAGGTTAAAAATTGATTCAATTTCTTTTATACCATTCCTATATACGCATATATGTTACAGTCAATATGATTAATCCGGTCATTATTAACACTTTCCAACCTAGTTGAAAAGTGTTTATGACTTCGGTTTGTCTGCCGTCTGTCCGTGCTCTAACTCCCGTAAAATAGGCTCGGATTGCCTTGCAATTTTTATGTTATTGTCGTTATCTATAGGACGTTCCCTATTTCAACTGAAGTGTGTAGCACTTACAGTTTTTTGACAGGGACACTCAAAAGAATTTCGTTACATTACGTCTATGGAGAAAAATCGTCTGCAGTTTATTTAAATAATGTTTCACTATTTTAAACGCATTGAAATTTTTATATATCACTAAGGTGCATTGCAAGAGGCTTACTACAGAATAGTGTGTGTATAGCAGTCATCGTTCATTGACAGGGATACACAAAAGAATTACTGTCTGTTAACAATAATTCCTGGAAGTGCGTTTTAAACGCACCCTGGAAGTAACCCTGGAAGTGCGCTGAACACTATTTTTAATTTAACTCACTTTTTGTTTATTACGTGGTGTGTATACATTCTGTAGATCCTATACAGGGAAGCACAAAAGTTCGCGAACACATTTCTGTTTATTGACAAACTCCAGAAGGAGAATTTTAAACTATGCTACGCGCTTCCTAACTGAACTAAAATTTAGCATCCTATGTAGTATATATACAAATCTATAGATCCTATACAGGGCTGAATAAAAGTATTCGGATATTTTTCCGAATATTGCATACGTTGGAAATTCTTGAAATTATGTTTTTAAGTAGGTTATGCGTTTTCCAAATTGTTTACTTAGATGTTATCTTTCAATTTATTAAACGGTATGATTTGTAAAATTATTTTGGAAGCGTTGGAAAGTGTTACATAATCTATGCTTGGGGCATGATTTTTCTTTCTTGTTAATAACTTATTATGAATAATGACCATAGTTATTATTAATAATGACCATGGTTATTAATAACTGTGGTTATTATTAATAATAACCGGTGTGTGTGTGTTTGTCTGTCTGCGATGGCTAGCAAAATCTAGCCCACCTAGAAGTCTGAAAATTTAGGTGTGGATAATCCAAGGACTGACCATGTGCAACAGTCTCAGAATGTTAATAATTTGATAATTACTCAAGATATTAATTAGAATATCATTAAACATCACATCAGAAATGACGTCTTTTAAATCAAAATGGCTAAAGAAAAGAACTGCTGTTGTGGATTTGCAAACTGAAATGAACGAATTTGAAATTATTTTACTAATTAGCGAATTTTAAGAAAACTGATTAAGATATCAATTTGAAAATTTCTGAGCATATGTAAAAAAAATTCTGCATCAGACTGTGTGATTTTTGAAGAATTTGGTTTCTTAATTTATGCAAAAAACTGCCGAAAATGTGCCGGCGCCAGTGAAAAAAAAATCTGAGAAAGTTTCAGACAGGGATCTGCTTTCATTAAAAACTGAGCTACAAAGAGATCTTTCTCTGGCCAATCCCTCCATTTAGTTTGTGAAAATTAAAGGAAATAATTGCCAATTTTTACTAATGAACAAAAATTTAGATAACTAATTAAGATATAGATCTGAAATTGACGATGGGGAAGTGTTGTCATCTGCCGGCTATTTTAGCGTAGCATCTTTGTTATGTTCTAATTATCAGAAAAATTTAATTATTTTTATAATAATTGCGTGAATGTAGGTGAAGTGGTTTTCTTGAACGAATTATTTGTTATATGCGGGCATGGGGAGGGAGGGGTTAACGCCTTGCTCTGAGATTGTTATTATCTCGGGCCCGGGCAACGCCAGGCGGGTAGCTAGTATATATATATATATCATATATTATTATAATGTGATATACATGCTTTATAATTTGGCAATAAATCTTTGATTGCTTGGAGATTCATCCTTGGGGGCCGTTATAACATGAAAGTACTAAATTTCTTTTTTTATTTTTCATATCTCATAATTTGCGTCTATCCTTTTTGTAACTTAAGCATTTTTGTAAAGATTTTATGCATTTCTGTTGCCTATTCAAAGAGGAATTCTTCTAAATTTACAGAATTTCGTTTAAAAACGGTTAAAGTAGTAAAATGCAAACATCATTTGATCCATTCTTGACCAAAAGCAACAACTATTTTTCCAAAGATTTAAAAACATGTTACAAATGCCTGTTTCAGATGACAATACAACATTTTAATGTTTTTAGAGCAAAGTCAAAAAATGAGGCAGGATTTTCACGATGAACATTGAATGCTTATGAAAGTGTTTTCTAAAAAAACTGCCAAAAGTGGCCCGCTAATCAATTTTGCCGACTGGACGCGTAAAAATCATGAATTTTGCCAATTGGGTGCGTATAAATCATCAATTTCGCCAATCGGGCACCTAAAAATCTCTAATTTCTCTGATCAGGCATCTAAAAATTGCAAATTTTGCTAATCGGGCACATAAAAATTGCAAATTTTGCTAATCGGGCACATAAAAATTGCAAATTTCGCTAATCGGGCACATAAAAATTGCAAATTTCGCTAATTGGGCACATAAAAATTGCAAATTTTGCCAATAGATCGCATATAAATTGTAAATTTCGCCGATCGGGTGCGTAAAAATCGCAAATTTGGCGATCGGGTACATAAAAATCATGAATTTTGCCAATCGCTCAAAGAAAAAAATTCGCGTTTTTGTCAATCACTATGAAAAAGCTGCAAATATTATCAATCATGCATGGAAAAAAAATACAATTTTTTTCCATGCTCGCTAACTGAATTGGGTTATGCTGACTAAGGAGAGGTGGTTGAGTATAAAAGGGCTTACCCTCCTTTCAAAATTAGCATTTTTATGAACTTTTAGGCTACTGATCCTCCCCCTCCTTCCTGGAAACAAAATTTTTTCCACACTATGGATGTTGGCTTCTCGACAATCCAGTCATTTTCGTGACTGGCCCTCCTTTTATAAAGGTTGTGCACCCTTACTTGATATCCACATTTTATGACTGAATATGTTAAGAAGTACAATTCAGAACAATATCCTCTCCACCTTCATTCATGAAAGTGCAATTTTTTTTCGCCATTGACAACCTTTAAAGCTTAATTTTCTCCTCCAAATAAAGACAAGGAATATTTTTGCTCTTTGAAAATAATCCTAGCTATATCTCTTTTTATAAATACAAACGTAAACTGTTGATATATCCTTGGCAACAGAACTGAATAGAGCAGTTCCCATCACATGACTTTTACCATAAAACTGTGAAAAAGCCGTAGGACTCACAAGTAGAAAAAGCATTGATAAAGGTATTGATATCTGTCTCACAGCAGCAGCAAAAATCTGTTCGTGACGTCATCTTGTACATCTCTCTATATGTTGACTGGGAAGGAAGGAACCAAGGGGACTAAGACTACCCTTCCAGAATTGATGTTTTTTAAAAATCTGATTGTAGGCTTAGATTCCTCCCTCCTGCCACACATCCTCGAAACAAAATTCTCACTGTGCTACTGATGGTGGCCCCCTACAACCCATTCATGTTTGTAAGTGGGACTTCGCTTTAAAAGGTTGTGCACCCCTATATTACATTCTCCTCTATGTAGAAATTCCTGGAAAATTTTTGCAGATCTACACCGATCATGACTCCCAGAACCACCAGGAGAGGGTAACTTCAAAAATTCTGCAGAAATCTCTTCCAAACTGATATATAAAATCAAGGGGCATAAAATCTCTGTCAAGTTTGTTAATGGACAAAATCAAACCAGGGGGGGGGGGAATGGGGGGGCTTTTTGTGAAAAAAAAAATCCCCATAACTTCTTAATTATGATAGGTATCGAATCCGTTTAAAGTTATTACTTCTAGGAAAAGGACCGAAAATTTATGTATCAAATCTGCTTAAATTTATTATAAATCCTCTTAATATTATCGACAACTTTTATATTGACAAGTTTTTTATAGCACCAACCCTTACAGCAAAAAAAAAAAATCCTTACCGGCTCTGCCTACTTGACACAGGTAGATTTTGAAGTGGGCGGTCCCAACTGCTGCA
Organism: Maratus michaelseni; assembly: GCA_963931845.1. Taxonomy (NCBI): domain Eukaryota; kingdom Metazoa; phylum Arthropoda; class Arachnida; order Araneae; family Salticidae; genus Maratus; species Maratus michaelseni. The sequence goes on from OZ007598.1 coordinate 316,068,805, forward strand.
TCATGGCAAAAAGCTCATTTCTTCTGCATTTTCCAATAAACAGATGCCCCACGGTCTGAATCTTCGAAATCTACCTGTGCCTGTAAGCCGAGCTGTCAGGGATTTTTATACTTATCTTTAGTCTTTAAAACTGAGTAAATTAGAGTGTTTTAGAGGCATGGGGGTTTGTTATGGGGCCCTTAGTAATTTAAGAAAAAAAGTTCAATTTTGTATTTTAATAAAAATTTATTTTCAAATTTTCCCAAAATGTTTCCTAATTTGTGTACCCCATTATTTTCATTTCTTATTTAGAAATAGTGTGAATCTGTTAGGTAATAGTAGTAAATAGTATGTAATATTAGTTTCTTACTGAATTCTTTTGTGCCCAGGTCAATATGCCGGCAGACAGCTTTGAATCCCCGTTGACTCTGGCGGCTTGTGGAGGCCACGTTGAATTGGCAATGCTGCTGTTAGATCGGGGTGCCAACATCGAAGAAGTGAATGATGAAGGTTACACGCCGTTGATGGAAGCGGCCAGAGAAGGACACGAGGAAATGGTCGCTCTTCTGTTAAGTCAAGGTGAGTGCTCCAAATATTATCGTCGGTGGATGTGCAAATTTGCTGCTTATGTCATTTCTTGGACCTTGCTATTAACACTTTCCGGTCTATACTAGAGTAATACTCGAGTGTCGCTTTAAAATTCAACTAAAAGGAACCCATCAAAACTTGACAGCAAACAACTGGATAGTACCATAAAAATAAAATTCATTGCTGCTTTAAAATGTTTGAATTTTTTGCAGAATAATTCAAATAAATAAAAACCCCACCTCGAATTAAAGCTAGGTTGGGGACCGCCAATTTGCTGAGTTACACTGGCATATGCACCACAGAATTTCTTTCACCTGATACTTTCCCGTTTACTGGCACAACAACAATAAATCATACACAATTGTCATTATACAGCGTCAGTGAATGCAGAGAATGCATTTATATACATTATACACTTTTCCATCTGTTGATCCGATAACCATTTTGTCATTATAGTGTATCTAAATACAGTATTTGTGATATAGGACAGAATTAGCACTCGGCAATCAGCGAGTAATACTGAAAATTGGCAATTGACTTTATTGCCTCCTAAAGGTGAAAATAAGCACTCCAATTGCCACTTGCAATACAACGTGAAAAAGTGGTGATTAAAAATATGGGAAAAACCGGCCAAATGCAGGATTTTCTTTTTTCCCTTTGTATTTTTTTCTGTGTCCGTTCAACAAAATTCATGATTTTTCCTCACCCAATCAACGAAATTAATGATTTTTCCACACCCGATTGATAAAATTAATGATTTTTTCACACTCAATGGATGAAATTTATGATTTTTATGCGTTCAATTGAAGAAATTTGATTTTTATGCGCCCACTTGACGAATTCGGGATTTTACACACCCACTTGACGAATTCGTGATTTTATGTTCCCGTTCTACAAAATTCGTGATTTTATGTTTCCGTTCTACAAAATTCATGATTTTATGTTGCCGTTCTACAAAATTCGTGATTTTATGTTCCCGTTCTACAAAATTCGTGATTTTTACATGCCCGTTCTACAAAATTAGTGATTTTTACATGCCCGTTCTACAAAATTCGTGATTTTTACATGCCCGATCTACAAAATTCGTGATTTTTACATTCCCGATCAACAAAATTCATGATTTTTACCTGCCCATTCTACAAAATTTATTTTTTCTGCACCTGATCGATGAAATTAATGATTTTTATGCACCCGTTTGACGAAATTTGTGACTTTTACGCATTCACTTGACGAATTCATGATTTTTATGTTGCCATTCTACAAAATAAGTGAGTTTCGTTTATCAGACACATAAAATTAATGAAATTCGTCAAATGGGCTCGTAAAAATCAAGAAATTCATTGATTGGGCTTGTAAAAATCATTCATTTTGTCTGTCAGGTGCAGAAAAAACAAATTTTGTCGATCAGGCACAGAAAAACAAATTTCATCGATCAGGCACAGAAAAACAAATTTCATCGATCAGGCACAGAAAAACAAATTTCGTCGATCAGGCTCAGAAAAAAACAAATTTTGTCAATCAGGTGCAGAAAAAACAAATTTGATCGATCAGGTGCAGAAAAAACAAATTTCGTTGATCAAGCGCAGGAAAAAAACAAACAAATTTTGTTGATTGAGCACGTTAAAATCATGAGTTTGTTGATCAGGCTCGTAAAAATCACAAATTTTGTAGAATGGGCATGTAAAAATCACGAATTCGTCAAGTGGGTGTGTAAAATCATGAATTAGTCAAGTGGGCGCATAAAAATCACAAATTTCTTCAGTTGGGCACATAAAAATCATAAATTTTGTCCATCGGTTACAGAAAATCATTTAATTCATCGATCAAGTGTGGAAAAATCATTAATTTCGTCAAACGAATGCGGAAAAAGTATGAAGGAAAAAAAGAAAATCAGAAAATCCTGCATTTGCCCAGTTTTTTCCATATTTTTAATCGCCAGTTTTTCAAGTTTTATCGCTGAGTGGTGACTGGCGAGTGCTTATTTTCACCTTTAGGTGGCAATAGTCAATCGCCAATTTTCAGTATTACTCGCTGACTGGCGAGTGCTTAATTTTGTCCTATATCACAAATACTGTATTTAGATACACTATAATGACAAAATGGTTATCGGATCAATAGATGGAAAAGCGTGTAGTGTATATAAATGCATTCTGCATTCACTGACAACGTATAATGACAATTGTGTATGATTTATCACTGTTGTGCCAGTTATTGTTTTTCCATTTACTGGCACAACAGCGATAAATGTGTGTCAGATGATAGAAATTCTGTGAGTGCATGAGCCAGTGTAACTCAGTCAATTGCCAGTCCCCAACCTAGCTTTAATTCAAGGTGGGTTTATTATTTGAATTATTCTGAAAAAAATTCAAACATTTTAAAACAACTATGAATTTTATTTTTATGGTACTATGAAGTTGTTTACCGTCAAGTTGTGACTGTTTCCATCTAGTAGTGTATCTTCTAGGGTTAGATAATACCTCCCCCACAATATCTTGAGCCGCACTGCTTACCATTCTATTAAAATAACTATGTGCATGATGGAGGCTAAAATAATTGCAACATTTTCTGAAGGAAACAAAAAAGGTTTATTAAAACTGTAGGTTATAGGTAGCAAACACATGAAGATACATCATCACATGCACGTAATGAGTCAAACTCCCAATAACTTCTAAGTCCAAACATAGTTCATTTATACTGCATATACTAACAGCATATTTTAACTGAATATATTACTGCATATTTTATACACTAAAAACAAGCAGCCACCTGCTACTAAATAAAACACCACCAAAAATAAGGCCTATTTGCAAAAGCTACTTACATGTTGAACTGATTTGTCAGAATACAACTTCCCAAATATATACTTCAAACACAATACAAAATCTGCATTTTAATGTTGCCAAATTAGTAAATATAACTTTCAATAAGTGATAGACACGCCCACTAGAACAAAATGACATCACTGTGTCAGAATGACATCAGAAGAAACAACAAATCAGAAAAGGTTAACTAAAAAGTAACAGAAAGTTAACTTCACTACCAACCACCCAACCATATGCTGAAAAAGGTAAACAAGTATGCACACTTGCTGTAAGTACTAGACTATTGAATTTAAACATCAAAAATGATTAACTATATAAGATACTTAGAAAATAAATTAAACTAAACATAGAAGCAAGCTTTTATATGTTGGTGGTGGTTATTAAATAAAATGAGGAGCTGTGAAAACACAAAAATATAACTTTAAGCCTACAAATGCCCCCTTTTTTCCAGGTCCTCTGCCTAACCAAACAACCATTTTCTAAAATAGAAAAATTTCTCACTTGACAATGCTTTTGTCATTACATCAGTAACATTACACTTACTAGATACATACTTAAGTTCAAAATTTCCAATATTTTCCTTTACAAAATAACTACGTGTATCAATATATTTGGTTCTTGTATTTTCTATATTGTTTTTAGAAAAACTTATAGTACTTTGATTGTCACAATGAATTGTTGGTTTAGTTAAGTTTAAGTTCAAAAAAGAAAAGTCATCAATTATTCTTGTTAACCAACACAGTTCCTTGACCGAGTCTGATAAAACAACATATTCAGATTCCATACTTGAGAAGGCAACACATTTCTGTTTCGAAGAGTTCCAAATAACAGGTGTTTGGTCTACAAAAATTACCAAACTACTAACTGATTTACGATCAACTAAATCTGAAGCCCATGTAGCATCAGTATAGACATTAATATTACAATTTAAAATTCTAGATAGATTTAAACTTAATTCTTTTGTATCAATAACATATTGTAAAACCTGACACAAATTTCTCCAGTGATCCCATGATGGTTTATTAGAAAACTGAGATAAAGCAATAACTGAAAATTGAATATCAGGTCTACTTCTAGAAGCTAAAAACAACAAGCAACCTATCAACTGTCTGTAAGGGACATCTATTTGTTCCCCCTCATTCGTTAAGTTTAACACTGTTCCTGGTGTTAACGGTAATTTGCATTTAATTCTAGGAACATTAAAAATTTCTGCAATTCTTTCAATATATTTAGTTTGATGTAGTACATAAGACCCCTCACGTTGTTCGAATTCAACTCCTAGAAAATTTCTAATTTCACCTAGAGTTTTTATTTCAAATTTAGATTTTATTAATTCAATTACTTGGTTTAATATTTTCTCATTCTCTGCAAAAATTGCTAAGTCATCAACATAAACTAGAATTACTACTTTTAATTTATAAACATATATGCAGTTACAATTCAATACTTTATCAAAACCTAAGTCCTTAAAAGTTTTGTCTAATTCATTAAACCATTCGCGCCCAGCCTGGTGGAGCCCATATAATGCTTTGTTAAGTTTCCATACATACTTTTCATTAACTTCCCGGAAACCATCTGGCTGCTCAACATAAATTTGCTCATTTAATTTTGCATATAAGTATGCACCTTTCACGTCAATATGCTGGCTAAACCATCCCTTTAGAAACCACAAGTACAATATAGAAAAATCTAACAAGTGGAAAAGCTATGACAGGTGAAAATGTGTCAAAATAATCTATATCAACTTGTCGGAATCCCTTCACTACTAACCTAGCTTTAAAACTTTTAAACATCCTTTTTAAGTGTATATACCCATTTTGTACCAAGAACTTTACTCTTTTCAGGACGGATCACAAGGTCATACACTTCCCTATCTTTTAATATTTTAAGTTCAGTACTCATAGCTTTAACCCACTCTTGTTTCTCAGGAAGATTTTGGGACTCACTAAAACTAATTGGGATTTTTATCTCAGCACAATGTGCTTCTGGGCTAGATTCTATGTCCTCTTCATCAGTTTCTATTACATGTTTAGCATTAGTCACTTTTCAGTTTAACTTCAGGCTGGGAGGGATCTGAATTAGTTTTAAGTGGTTTAAAATCAAATTCCTCAGATTTAAAAACTAGACCCTTTTTCTTACAATAATCCTTCACATCATTTTTACTTCTTAACCTAATACCAGGTTCTGGATAGTAGTAAACATCTACACGACCTGCAGAACTACCTGACTCTCTAACCTTTTCAATTCTCTTCCAATCTGAAAAAGAAGTATTTTCAACTGGGTCATCTTGCACTTTAAATTGAACCATTCTTCTGCTGGAGTCTTTAACTGGTTCTGAAATAAAATCATTTTCAATGATTTTCAAATGTTTAGTTTCCTGTACTTCTTTAGCCCCTTGAAACCATATTCTATAATCTCTCGTGCTCCTGGCGTAGCCAATTAAAATTCCCTTTTTAGATCTTGCCTCTAACTTATTACGATACCTTTTTGGAATATGAACAAAAACAGTACTTCCTATAACTCTTAAGTACTTAACCGAAAAATTTCCACCTTTCCAAACATTCAGAGGGGCTTTCCCATGCAATTTAGTGTGAGGGTATCTATTTTTAAAGTAATTTACAGTACAAACCATTTCAGCCCATAATTCTTTAGGTAAATTTACCTGAATTAACATAGCTCTAACTCCCTCCATTAGAGTACGGTTGTATCTTTCCGCGATGCCGTTCATCTGTGGCGAATACGTATTCGAGTGCTCATGTTTAATCCCCTCATCTTTTAAGAATTTCTCAAATTGATTAGAATCAAATTCTTTACCCTAATCAGAACGAAGTCTTTTAATTACATGACCTGTCTGCTTCTCAACTAAAGCTTTATAATGCTTGAAATAATCAAATGCCTGACTTTTATATTTAAGAATGTATACATCTGCATACCTAGAGAAATCATCAACTAAACTCAAGAAAAACCTAGCCCCACCTAAAGAAGTTTCAGGAGCTGGTCCCCAAATGTCGAGGTGCACTAACTCTAAAATGCCACCTGTCTTAATATCATCTATAACATGATGAGATTCTCTAGTACTTTTTGCTAAATTACAAACTTCACATGACCCCATTTCACCAGATAAATTTTTAAGTCCAGTTACATAATTTGTTTTTGAAAATTTTACCAAGTTTTTAGCATTTAAATGACTGAAACGCCTATGCCATAGCACTAAGTCATTAGAACAACTATTTAACTTGCTATTTCTAACAACATAAGCACAAGATTCATTAGACACACATTTAGCAGTAATACAATAAAATTTAGTTACTAAAGGCACTGTTAAAAATTCAGAATTATCAGGATTAAAAATTATAGCTTTACATTTCTCAAATTTTACTTTAAAATTTTTATCAGTTAATTTTCTAACAGACACAAGATTTCTCACCATATCAGGAGCATAATACACATTTTTTAAAGTAAAAGTTCTTACTACAGTACCACAGTTCACTCGTAAGTCAATGTCCCCTATACCACAAATGTCAGCAATTCCTTTTGCTATTACAGCTTGACTTTCTAATTATCTGAAATTGTAGAAGAGAGATCGATCAAAACTAAAATGATCTGTTGCTGCCGAATCCAAAATAAATTCAAGTTCGGGTCCATCAGATAATAAGGTGGATGCGAAGAAAGCTTGATTAGGCAGCTGGGATTTCCTTGAACTTGATCTGAATCTTGGTCTATACTGATTTAATCTCCTGGTTTGGGATCTATGTCTACAATTCTTGATTAAGTGGCCAACTCGACCACACCTGTAACACTTTCGAGTTTCTTGTTGCACAGTTGAATTCACAGCACTAGGAAGATGGACCTTTGGTGTAGTATCAGTCGAAAAATTTCTAGAAGACATTAGAGCTGTATTTCGATTTTTGAATATATCTTTGTCATCCAACTGTTTATTTTGCAAATGGTCATATTCAGCAAGTAAAAATGGTCGAAGACCTTCCACAATGAATTCATCATCAGCCAATTGATAAAGACGAGATATAAGGGTTTCATAAGATGGCGGTAAACTCTCTAAGATTTGAAAAGCAATTTCATCTTTAGGCACACTCTTTCCTGTTTGCTCTAAATCTCTAACTATTTCCAAAACTTTTCCAATATACTGACTCATTGTATCACTGGCCTCAAACTTAGTATTTATGAATTTTCTCCGAAGGTGAGCAACTCTTGCACGTGACGTAGGTTCATAAGCACTTTTTAATAACTGCCATGCCTCAAAAGATGATTCAGCACTAAAAACTACACTCTTCAGTCAAACTTAAACATATGTAAGCCAATGCCTTCTTACTTTTCTTCATATACTCCTCAAAATTTTCAATATTTCCTCCATCGGCTTTTGCTTTACCTTTTTTCTTTATCAGAAGTATAAATTTCTAAGCCTTGGCTTATTAGCATCATATCCATGCTGAACCTCCATGCCTTCCAATTATCATTACCCAATTTAGGGAAAGAGAGAGTCTGCTCAGTCATCTTACTCATTTTATCACAAAATACAGCACCACAAAATAAAAGGTAAGCAGAGCGCCCAACCACGCTCTGCTACCACATTGTAGGGTTAGATAATACCTCCCCCACAATATCTTGAGCCGCACTGCTTACCATTCTATTAAAATAACTATGTGCATGATGGAGGCTAAAATAATTGCAACATTTTCTGAAGGAAACAAAAAAGGTTTATTAAAACTGTAGGTTATAGGTAGCAAACACATGAAGATACATCATCACAGGCACATAATGAGTCAAACTCCCAATAACTTATAAGTCCAAACATAGTTCATTTATACTGCATATACTAACAGCATATTTTAACTGCATATATTACTGCATATTTTATACACTAAAAACAAGTAGCCACCTGCTACTAAATAAAACACCACCAAAAATAAGGCTTATTTGCAAAAGCTACTTACATGTTGAACTGATTTGTCAGAATACAACTTCCCAAATATATACTTCAAACACAATACAAAATCTGCATTTTAATGTTGCCAAATTAGTAAATATAACTTTCAATAAGTGATAGACACGCCCACTAGAACAAAATGACATCACTGTGTCAGAATGACATCAGAAGAAACAACAAATCAGAAAAGGTTAACTAAAAAGTAACAGAAAGTTAACTTCACTACCAACCACCCAACCATATGCTGAAAAAGGTAAACAAGCATGCACACTTGCTGTAAGTACTAGACTATTGAATTTAAACATTAAAAATGATTAACTATATAAGATACTTAGAAAATAAATTAAACTAAACATAGAAGCAAGCTTTTATATGGTGGTGGTGGTTATTAAATAAAATAAGGAGCTGGGAAAACACAAAAATATAACTTTAAGCCTACATATCTAAATACAGTTTTTGATATAGGACAAAATTAGTACTCGCGAGTTGGCGAGTGAGAATCGCGAGTCAGCCTATTTAATGTCTTTTTAAACGTAATAACACGTATATTAATTATCTTATTCCAAATCTTAATCTAAAACTTTAAGTTTATTCGTAGCTTTTATCAACTCCCCAATCTATAAAATTCTGAGAGACGCTTGTGTCATTTAGAATGTTTTTAAAAGCCATTTTAAAAAAAAAAATTATTCCATGCTTTGCTTCGTGCGCTGGGTATTTTTCACGTCAAAATCAATGCACAGCTATGATGGGGATTCTTTCGTGTTAAATCTTCTCCCTCGCACCTCATTCGCTTAGCTTAAATTCGCCTCTCACTCATTGGATCGTGCGCTTGATATGTCGTTTTCAGTAACTCTATGTGTTGTGAACAAAACTGGCTTGCACGCTTTTAGAGAGCAGATTTTTGTCAAGTTTAGAAGTGCTGACCAAAGTGTTATCTGATATTCAACTGACTTAGAATTTCGTAACAGCTCTTTAAGATCTATTAAATGATGTAGTGAGCCATCGTCAAGCCTGAGGGCTATAAGTTTATACTGGATACTGTGGGAACTGTTACTGGCATCGCTCCTGTTCATTAATAAGCGATTTATCTAAAAATTGGCTGCTCCTTATTGAAGAAACTTTTGTGGTGTCTCATCAGTGCCTAACCTCCTCGCCATGATTCTTGATACAGACTGCAATCATTCTACATCTTTAACAAACTGCCATTTGCTCGAGGAATATTAAATCTTCGTAAAACTTTCACACACACATATATATATATGTATATATAAAAATCATTGTTTAATCACAATAAAATATTGCAAAATTTATTGATTGGTTGCAGGAAAATATTGCAAAATTCAAAAATCATTGGGGAAAATGTAAAAAAATTTTACTAACAACAGGAGCCTCTATTATTTCAATCTTTAGTAAGCTTTTCCATTAACAGACACAATACCAATAAATTGTCATACAAAATTTCCAGAACCTCTAAACAATACAAAAAATTTCATGCAAAACACATTCATTCATACTATCATGACAAAATCATCAAAATGCATATGTGGTAAAGCATCTAATCTAATGCCAGGGATCTGTTTAGGAAAAAATTAGGTCCTTTAAAGGACTCTTCACAAAATTTTTCATTTCAAAACAGGACCCTTCACAAAATTATTTTCCCTAAAACAGGAGCCTTCACAAAATTATTTGTCTTAAAAATAGGTTTTTCACAAAATTTTTCCATTTTTAAACCAAACATTTCACAAATTAATCATTTAAAAGTAAAATCTGACATGTCACTTTTACATATATAAAGAAAATACATGTATTTTACATCCATATATCTCCGTAAAAATGTATAAACAAGAACCTGAATATAACGATCATTTCAAATTCACAAAATTAGGATTAGATTTTTCACAAATATAAAAAGTTGTTTCCAATTTCACAAAAACAGAACCCTGGGGAAAAAAGTCTGGACAGACCCCTGAATGCATATGAATGCATATTTTGAACTGGTTTGTTTTATTATTTGGGGGTGGGGATGATAAAGTCACTGCCAGAGGAAAAAGTATTTGATCTACAGAATTCATTTCTAAGCCTGTTTTGACTAAAAATATCATACATAATACTGCAAAATAACTATCAAATACATGATAATATAAATCACATTTTGAAAATAAATATTGGATATCTACTATATATTATGTCATCAAATGCCGGCATGTGTACAACAGGCAAAAAGTACTACATGCATGCATATGTATATACATACTAGCTGTTACCCGTGACTTCGTTCATGTAACATTAAAAAAAGAATAAATGTATTAATTTAGCAAAGCATTTCATTCGATAATTAAAGATATGTAACATTTTCTGAGTGTCATAGGTGCCCGGGAGTCCAGGCTTCTCCTCTGCATATTATCAAATGCCTAAATTTTACCCGCTGTGAAATCTTGGAAAATCCAGCACTCTTCCATGATTTTCTGGAAGTCTTTGGTTTTGTGGAGATGGTTTAGCATAGCTAAACCACCTGGGATTAGAAACAACAACAGCAACATTAAAGATATGTATAGTTAACCAAAACTTTAATGCATTTTATAGGAGACAATACGGTATTTCTTTGTTATAGGGGTCTTAACATAATTCAGTCTTAAAAAAAGTGAAATTTCATGCCAAATAATACATGGGCTAGGGTTAGGATTAAGATTATAAATTGGATGACAATGGTATAATTAATTCAGGTTTAAAGGATGAACCAGGATGTCTATTTACATCAAGAAGTAATTAGAAAATTAGAAATTTATCATCTGATATTTCCAAAATCGCCGAAATACATGTTTATCCAGTGGCGTAGCTATACGTACAGCGCTCTGGAGCAAGTACAATCGGATCACCCCCTTCTCTGCCAGAAAAAGTTGCCCAAAATTTGTTTTCAGTTTTAAAACATACATAATGCAGTAAAACATCCTGCCATAAATGAAAAATTTTCATGCTGCTGATAGAAGGAATGCCATACAACTATATCTGCTAAAACAAACATGTCTAAAGCGGAATTTCTTCCAGTCCCTTGCGATTCCATCTTAATAGACGTCATTGTACTTATTTCAAATTAATACAATTTTTTTGCTATAAAACACAACCTGTAAACCTGTAATGCACATGCAAATGCCCTCATTTGTGCTTTTAAACATTATTTACAATTTTCATGAATTCAGAGGCATAAAGCAATAGATTTATAATGTATATTAGCTTAAATAAAAATTTTCATAAGTCAATTTCAAGGAATACTATAGTGTCATTTTTCTAATTTTTAGCTAAAAATCGGAAAGCATTGAAAAAATATTCAGTTTCAAACAGGTTTTCGTATTAGTAAGTATAATCATGAAAAATTCTACAGCCAATTCCGTGCCGCTAAAAATGCTATTATAATGTTGTATTTTTTCAAAATGAAATGCAACATTTTTTTTAAGTTCTTGAAAGAAATAAAATAAATTTTTCAATATATATATATATATATATATATATATATATATTTTTTTTTTTTTATTGAAACTAACTTGTATTTTAAAGTACTTTTAAAGTTTTTTGCTCTCAAAAATTGTATTCTTAGAAAGTTATTCTCTTGTAAAATCAATCCATATGATTTTTGGACACAAATTTTATCACTTCTCTAACTTTGTGCACCAAAAGGCCTTCCTTGTGAGTAGAAAGTAACTACTGCCTATGTCTATCATCCAAAATTCTACTTCCAAAAGTATATTATTCTTCTTAGCTTTAATAAAAGATATACTACTATGACTATAAAGTTATCTAATCTATCTGTGTGAATCAGGTGCCGACATCAATGCACAGACGGAGGAGACCCAGGAGACGGCCCTGACCCTGGCCTGTTGCGGAGGTTTCCTGGAAGTGGCCGATTTCCTGATTAAGGCAGGGGCGGACATAGAGCTGGGCGCCAGCACTCCTCTCATGGAAGCGGCACAAGAGGGCCACCTAGAACTTGTCCGGTATCTCATTGCTGCAGGTGAGTGGAAGCGTGTTTCGTTTTGAGACTTTTTTTTTTTTAAATTATAGGTGCACAAAGACTGAATAGTTGGCACGAAGTGCTTAAGTCCACATCCGAGTGAGATCTATTTGGCAGTTGTTAGTCATATTTTCTGTGTTTTTGTGACGACGGAGACTTAAGAGAACTCCCAAAAAGTGAAATGCTCTCTGGGGTTTCATTCTGCTGTGTGCTGATGCAAAGAAATTTCCATTGAGAGTACAAGACCATGAAATTACAAATGGGCACAGCACTGGATTGTATCACAAATAGACCCATAGGTCTACAGGGTTGTAAAAAGAAAAAAAGCAAAGTTTTTAATTTTATTTTTTATAATTATTTTTTTTTGGAATTATAATAAACAGGTTTTTTTGGTGTTAACCATGTTTTTTTTTTTTTTAATACATCATTTTCTATTGCATATAGACGTATATTTATTTGTTCATAAAAATAAACATTGTTGGATATTATATATGTAATCTAACTTCATTTGAAAATAATTCAAATTGAATAATTCCAGTCAGTTATGTCTTATGTTCAAAGAATAATAAACTGCCTTCTTGCACAGTGAAACATAGATATCTTGAAAATCTTATCGGAAATCTTTTGATTAATAATAATAAATAAATATTTGTAGTTTCACGAGTCTACTTTAAAACGGTTATTCAAAACATTTTCTTTGAAATATTAGTTATCTGGTATGTCAGAACACTCAATGAGCAATTAGGATCTTTTGCTTAAAAAAAAAAAAGCTTTTCATAAGGAATTCCTGGGATGATTTGACATTTAGCAGTTGAGTTTTTTCAGCTTCTTTTGAAAAGTATTGTGTAAATATCACTTGACACTTCTCTTCCGAAACTGCCAAGTTTCCAAAAAAAGGTGACGATAAACTAGGCAGAAGAAAAACTATTTACCAGCTTTTTTGACCATGGAAAATATGGGTCTTGGAATGCACAGTAGCTTCACAAAAAGTTGTCATGCACTAAAAGATTTAAAGACTTAATAAACAGGATTTTTTTTTTCTAAGATATAATACAATTAATTTTAGTAATACATATTACTAAAATAACTAAATTAAAAATTAAAATTATATATTTTTAGGCCTTTGTTTATGAAAAGATGTCTCCCATTCCCCATTTTCGTGTTAGGTTCCAGATGGTGGGTTTGATGGTGCTTTAGAGCGTTTAAATATAAGCAGGCACTTTTTCAACATAATTTTGATTTAAAAATTTAAAATCGAAATAGAACTTTTAAATATTTTGTGTGATTGTTATTGTAAGAGCCCACACCCATAAAAGTTTTTCTCTACCTTGGCTGTAATATCTTTTTGCAGTGAAAACTAGTTCATTGAACATTTCAATTTTTTTTCTTCTTGATCCCTCTTTTCTCAATGATAAACAAATTCATCTTCAAGATGGTATCTCCAGAATGGTCAAACTTTTTTTTATATAAATATCACTATTTGAGGTTTGTATTGAAGAAAATACTGAATATTTATCTTTGCTAATATCACATGTTTTAAGAGAACTCGTTCAATCAAGACACATGCTCATTTTCATCCTACATGCACACAAACATGACCTAGACTTTGTCTATGTCTCGTCTTAACCGCTCAGATAAAGTGGTAAAAGTAGAAATTAGTTATGTATTAGTAATTTGAAGCATGTAAATTACAAAAAAAAAAAGAGAAAATATATTGGATTTGTCCCAAAAAAAAAAAAAAAAAAAAACCTGCTGATGTAAACTGCGACAACCCTGATAGGACATTTGCAGAATAACAAAGGGCAGTCGTATCAAATATTTGTAAAAAAAATTGAGCTTTTATTTTATTTATTTTTTTTAATTCTGTGTGTTTTTAAGTTTGACTGTATAATGACACATAACATCACCTTGTCAGACTGATTTGTGTCAACCCTTTATAAAATAGGACTAAACGTGCAAGTTGGCTTTTGCTGTTAGTGAAATCAGAATTAAAAATTTGTTTTTTGAATGATATCAGTAAGATGTGTCCATTTTAAAATAAGACCTCCATCTTCATAGAAATTGCTTGACGGCGAACAGCACTGAACTGTATAATTTCTTCCATAAATGTAACACGTGGATATTTGTTTTAAACATATTAAATCTTTTTACTTTATATTAATTATCATTTGCATCGACTTTTTATTCTATAATCATAATGTGATTTGTTAATATTATTACTTTTTATGGAAAACTTTGTGAAAAAAATATCTGGAGAAATTGTAGTCTGTGCAAACTAATATTTTTGTGCATTTCTTATTTTTATCTTCTTCAAAAATTAAACATTTTTGATAGTATTGCCTTTGTAGATATTTGATAGTATTGCACAGTATATTAAAAAGGCACTCTAATGTAAAATTTTTATAGGATTTAAAGAGCTCATATTATTGTATTTAAATAAGAAATTTTAATAATGGAAATAAATGTTGTGTAGTTTTATCCCAAAGTGATGAAACATTATTAAATAAATAAAATTAGAAAAGTAGGGAAAGAATGAAACTGCCTAGACAAAATCCCATCATCCTTGTCTTGTTGATGCAGCTAAACATCTTAAGTAGATCAAAGGTTTTTAAATTCATTTTTATTTTTCACACTTTCAGAAGTTGAGACATGTGTAATTGCATTTCCAATTCAAAATATTAATTTTAATATTTAATCTTTCATTCCCATTTATCAACATTTTGTAATAACTTTTAATTTGGTACCTCATTTACCTTTTTCTGATGTTTGACCTCTCCCCTCTGTTCCACCTTATTTTCATCCATTTGCCCATCCCATCATTTGCTGTTTCGAAACAGACCACCATTTAGTCGTTATCTTTTGACCACAAGGTTGACTGGCTGGGCATCAGCGCGTGTTGTTGTCGACATTGCACTCACTGATTGGACGATCGTTGTTTCTGTTGTCAAGCTGTATCTTGACCTGTGATTTACGATCTGAATTTGGCAAGGGATGAACTGAAACGACCACCCCAGGAACTCAGCTTTAGAGTGATAGTGCGTCTGGTGAGAGTGATGTTGCGAGTGATGGTGCGTATTTAGAGTGATCCTGAGGGGGGCGCAGTCTCTGAATTTGACAGTTGCATCTGGTCAATTGAAGATTATGAAGCATCATCCTTTTTGCTGTCCCCTTCATCTGCTGGACGAAGACTTGTCACCATATTTTTCATATTTATATTCTTCATTTTTAAAAAAGCGCCCAGAGTTGCGAAGTACAGGCACATCCGTTCCAAAATACTGCCCTCCCTAGATTTATTTCTGCCTTTGCCCATGTAAACTACATTAATTTTTTTATGATACTCTATTTGTACGCAAATGTTTGAGTTTTCATTAATATCATTAATCCATATTACATGATTTGGAGAATTACAAATGTGAAAAAAGCTATACAGAAAAATCTTTTAATACGGAATCGCTATAGGAGCGAAAAAAATACGTTATAGACAAGTTTCCACCTTAGCTGGTACATCACCTGTTGACCTGTTGTAAATACATTATATTCTTTTCACACGTATTATTACATTAATTTTGTATGAATGAACATATTTTTCCCGTTTAAGACAAGAATCCATCATAGACAGGTTTATTTTCACAGGTTTTCATGTACTGCAATTTTATTGCCTAGAAGTATATGTACTATTTTTCAAAAAGTATAAATTTAAAATTTTAATTGTAGAATAATGGCGATTTAAAAAAAAAAATAAATTTTTTACAAAAATTGTTGGACCGGCCTAAAATTTAGTGATTTTTGCAAGGGCCAGGCCAGGTCAAGGATTTTTATATGATCTGGGTCGAGACCAGGCCGGAAAATTTCTTCCCATCTAGACCTCTAGGAAGAATGGACAGTCCGGAAAAAAAAGAAATCTGGCCCAGCCCGATTCTGCAAGAAAAGTAAAGCCCAAGCATGGTCCGGTCCGAAAAGAGTAATGAACAACCTCTGTCTGTATCGACCTGAAAATAGTGTTTTGGTTTTACACCAGTTATCACAAAAAATATTATTTTGAACTATTTCGAGTATACTTATATTTATATCTATCACAATTAATTAATTTCCTTTCATTGGGAGTTCTCACGTATGTATTATCCATCTTTTCATGAGTCCAGGCAATAACTAACCGCTATTACTCTCGTAACATACTTTAAAATGCAATACTCGGGAAAACTCTGGACGATCCTATTTGACAATATTTTATAATTCACATAACAACATTAAGAATTATAAAAGCATTTACTAAAAGCATTCAGCAAAAATGTTTTGGCAGAAGATAAAAATCCTTGTACAAAATTTGAAAAAAAAAAAAAAAAAAAAATGCTTATATTAACTTCCAGAAACAAATTCAAGGACTACACAAAACAGACAAGCATGTATTTTCATGTTGTGAATCTGTAATTTGCGGTTTCAACACAAGTTGTGGTTTAAATCAGTTTCAAGTCTGGTACGAACAGTTTGAAAAATAGAGAAATGTATTTTGAAAATACAAAATACATGGAAAAATAATTTCTAAATACATTACCAAAATACTTTGGCTTTATCTGTTTAAAATACAAACTACAAATGTATTTTCGATACTGCCCAGCTCTGCTTGTAGCCTAATAATTCACTAGACACAGTTCTGTTGATGTCACATAATTGAAGGCTATTTTCTACCTTCTGAGCTTCTACTAAGCCACATCTCTGGTGCTCTCCTTGTCAGTTGGAATTAAATGAAATTATTCTCTCATCACATTTCATGATCCAGGTTGTTTTAGTCTAATAAATTTTTCTCTAACTAATTTTGTTAGTCCTCTGTAACATGGCATGTTTAGTTGTGCCTTAGTGTATCCGCTGTGTAGTGTAGCTTATAATATAACAATGTTTATGTTTTCCAGGTGCTAATGTGAATGCCACAACAGCCACTGGTGATACTGCTCTGACCTATGCCTGTGAGAATGGTCATACGGACGTTGCGGATCTCCTTCTACAAGCTTTTGCTAAGTTGGTATGTAAATCAACACATTCGGATGCATAGTCGTCGTTGTTTTGATTTTAAACTGAAAGCTGAATTGGGAAATTTCTTTTTTGAATGGGGTCAGTTTTTGTTGTTAAAACTGTTGCAAGTTATCTTTTTTAGGGTTTTGTTCATCTTGCGAAACCCTATTAGCTGCTTAAAAGGTGGTGGTTGTGGTTCTAGCAGTGCCCTGGCACTTGGCACCCAAGTTTTTCAGGAGCTCTAACGGTGCATTCAGTTATCTCTTCCGATTGGTTAACAAACATTTTATTTTAACTAGTCATTATTATTAATGTTCGTAAACGTCTGTGTATGCATCTGTAACCGGATAAACTCTGCGAGCGTAGCGAGTAGCGAAGCGCTTTTTGTGTCAAAAAATTCGTTTCTCCAGGAATTGCAGTTTCGAAAAAATCGGCCCATAATTAAGGGAGTTATTAACGAACAAAACTGTTTTAATTACAAACAAGAACGAAAAATCATGCGTCAAGCATAGATTATATAGCACTTTCCAACGCTTCCAAAATAATTTTACAAATCATACCGTTTAATAAGCTAAAAGCTAACATCTAAGTAAACAATTTAGAGAACGCATAACATATTTTAAAACATAATTTCAGGAATTTCCAACATATACAATATTCGGAAAAATATCCGAATACTTTTATTCAGCCCTGTATAGGATCTATAGATTTGTGTATATACTACATAGGATGCTAAATTTTAGTTCAGTTAGGAAACGCGTAGCACAGTTTAAAATTCTCCGTCTGGAGTTTGTCAATAAACAGAAATGTGTTCGCGAACTTTTGTGCTGCCCTGTATAAGATCTACAGAATTTATACACACCACGTAATAGACAAAAAGCAAGTTAAAATTAAAATCGCGTTCAATAACTTAAAACGCACTTCCAGGAATTATTGTTAACAGACAGTAGATAATGAATAGTGAAACATTATTTAAATAAACCGCAGACTATTTTTTTTCCATAGACGTAATGTAACGGAATTATTTTTACTGTCCCTGTAAAGTAACTATAAGTGCTATGCACACCCTGTTCCATATTAAGCTTCTTCTAATGCACCTTAGTAATATATATAAATTACAATGCGTTTAAAATAGTGAAACATTATTTAAATAAACCGCAAATGATTTTTCCCCATAGACCGCAATGTAACGGAATTCTTTTGAGTGTCCCTGTAAAAAACTATAAGTGCTACACACTTCCGTTGAAATAGGGAACATGCTATAGATAACGACAATAACATATAAAAATTGCAGAGCAATCCGAGCCTATTTACGGGAGAGCACGGACAGACGGCCAGACAAACCGAAGTCATAAGCACTTTTCAACTAGGTTGGAAAGTGCTAAAAAGAAACCTACGTGGAAATTATTCGCGCATGCCCAGAAGAGCTCAATCTTCATCTTCCGCAAAAAGAAGGAAAGATCGCTTCTGCCGGTTTCGTTTTACGACTGTCTAAACTCGCCGACGGCGAACCGACAGAAATACAAAAAACCGTCCACATATTCTCAAAGAACGTACTTTTACGTCTCTAACGATCCGGTCGGTTCGAAAAAATTTCGATATTAACCCTTTCAAAAAAAATAATCAAAAAGGGTCGAATTAGTGTTTTTGATTTTCTCCCTTCGTCCGAACCTCGCATCCGCCGGACTAAGAAAGATTCGGATAAACGGATTTCACCAAATAAAAGATCGGTCTCTGTCCTCTCCAATGCCACCTTCCATTAAAAAAAATACGTCAGTTAACCCTTCGAAAATGTATATTTTCGGTACATCGTTTCGCGATTTCGGCAATTTCAACTATTTTGAAAAATTCGCTGCGGCGGTTCCAAACGAATCAGGGAAAACTAAAAATACCAGACGAGATCTACATTCTTTATCCTTTCGAAATCTGCGATCGTTTTTGAAAAATACAAATATTAACCCTTCGAAAAAAATTCGCGCGCAGACTCACTTTTGCAAATTCAGATTCTCTGCAATTTTTAAAATCGCGCATCGGCTCTCTGAAAGAACAAAAAAACAAACAAACACACCCAAGTACTTCCGCTCATTCGAGATCAATATAAAACATTTAGTTAAAAAAAATATTTCAGTTAACCCTTTCGAAATCATTTTTTTCCGTAAGTCTCTTTCGGTTTTTCAACGATTTCTGCAATCTTTAAAAATTCAATTCTGGGCTTCTAAACATTATACGAAAAAATAAAAATACCGAGCCTAATCTACATTCTTTTTCCTTTTAAAATCAGGTGTCAGTTTCGAAATATTAGTTTTTTAACCCTTCTAAAAAAATGGTTTCCGAAACTCACTCGCGTGAATTTTCGTTTTTAGGCCCATGTTTAAAAATCCGCATCGACTCTGAAAATGTGAATAGAGACAAATAAAATACACAAGATCATAGCCATGTTCTTCTTCTTCGAAACATATATTTCAGTTTTAAAAAATATGTATATTAACCCTTTAGAAACCCATCGTTCCTGTACGTCACTTTCGTGTTTCCTCTAATTTGCCAATGTATAACCCCCCCCCCCCCCCCCCCCGCCCCAGCAATTTTTTATCGAATTACATAAATTCCTAGAGAAGAAGCTAAAAGTGCATACATTCAGCTCTAGAAAGACACCTTTCAGTTAAAAAAATTCGAGTATTATCAATTTAAAAAAAATTCTTTTGTGAAACGCGTTTCTAGAAATAAGCGTTTTTCGGCGCAAGCACAGATTAATCAAAGTGTAATAAGTGATTTTGCTTTCGCCGTAATTATCTTATTTATTAACTATTTTAAATCAAAAATTGTTGTTCATTTTGCATACAGAATTGAATGGGCTTTCCGAAAATAATTTATTTTGAAAAATAATTATATTTTCATGGTTAAAATTCTATTCTACTAGGATATTTGTGTTTTGAAGCAGCCGATTGCACTGCAAATACTTGCTGTGTGTACTTTTTTCGAAAGCTCTAAAAGATATCAAATTATTTTTTTTTTCTATTTTTTATATATCGGATTCTATATAGTTTGTTGAACTCATGATTCAACGCAAGAACATTTATTTTTAAAAGTTTTAGAATTTTTTAAATAATGGTCATTTTTGTATAAAAAAAAAAGCTAAGGAATTTGCTATTTCTTTTCAAATTATCTCCCTTCGTATGGGTCCCATCGCGACCTGGTTTGGCTTATTCGACTCGACATAGATAGAGCTTACCGAATTTAGTTCCGAGTTTCACCACCAGGGTGCGCTTTCCTATCTCTGTTTCTATGGGACGGATCACGACTGGGTATAGCTCATTCGACTCGACACCGATAGAGCTTACTAGAGATTATCGATTTTAGTTCCGCATTTCACCACTAGGGGCGCTTACCGAACTCTGTTTCTATGGGCCGGATCACGACGGGGTATGGCTCATTAGACTCGACATCGAAAGCCTTAACGATTTCAGTTTTGATGGTATACAGATTGCGCCACCTGGTGGCGGAAGGTGGAACTAACTTATATTGCAGCGCGTGCCCAGCACGACTGTTATACGGTGCCGCAGGCAGCGGGAACCCAAGCCGGAGGTTCGTTCAGTTAGAGGTTTATACAATTCGATGTGCAAATTAAGGGATTATCCGGTGCGTGCGCAGCATGACCGGTATACGTTGCCGAAGGCAGCGGGGACCAGGGTCGGAAGTTCGTTCGGTTAGAGGTTTATACTCTTCAATGTAAAAATTAAGGGATTATCCGGTGCGTGCGTAGCACGACCGGTATACGGTGCCGAAGGCCCGTGTCGGAGGTTCGTTCGGTTCGAGATTTATCTCGAACAAAGTCCAGTCAAATTAGGTCCAGTCAAATTAGGTTTTTTTGCCATAAAAAATGCTAAAGAGATGAAAATTGGTCCAGTTGTTGATTGATGGCTACTGATTACTATGTAAAAAGTCCCCATCGATAGGAGGTGAGCGGGGGGAGGGGGGGGGGCTAAACAAAGGATTTTTTTAGTTTTTTGCAAACATCTCAGAAATTGTTGTTTTTCGTGAAAAAACTACTCTGAGATAAATTAAGGAATATAAAATTATCTACAAATGACAGGTATATACAGTGGAACCTCGATTATCCGTCAGTCAGAAGACCGGAGCTTTGACGGATTCCCCCCCCCCCCCCCCCCCCCCCCCCCCCCAAAATCACTTAATTTCAAATTAATTTATTTAATGTCGCCATAATAAATTCTAAAGGGACAAAAATTGGTCCAGTTGTTCATTGATGGCTACTGATGACTATGTAAAAAGTCCCCATGGATAGGAGGGGAGGGGGGCAAAATAAAGTAATTTTTTTAGTTTTTTACAAATATCTCAGAAATTGTTGGTTTTCATGAAAAAATTACTTTGACATAAATTAAATAACGTTAAATTCTCTGCAAATGACAGGTATATACAGTGGAACCTCAATTATCCATCACTCAGGAGACCGGAGTTTTGACGGATTTTCCGCAAAAAAATCCATTTAATTTCAAATTTATTTACCTAATGTCGCCATAATAAATGCTACAGAGATAAAAATTGGTACAGTTGTTCATTGATGGCTACTGATGACATGACTATGTAAAAAGTCCTGATTGATAAGAGGTGAGCGAGAGGAGAAGGGGGGGGGGGGCAAAATAAAGTACTTTTTTAGTTTTTTAGAAATATCTCAGAAACTATTGGTTTTCATGAAAAAATTACTACATAATTTCTGAGATATTTGTAAAAAACTAAAAAAGTTCTTTATTTTGCCCAACCCTACCCTCGCTCACCTCCTATCCATCAGGACTTTTTACATAGTCATCAGTAGCCATCAATGAACAACTGTATCAATTTTTTTTCTGTGTAGCATTTATTATGGCAACATTAAGTAAATAAATTTGAAATTAAAGTGATTTTTTTGCGGAAAGTCCGTCAAATTCACATAAATTAAATAACATAAAATTTCACGTGAAACTTTGTAAATGCAACAAACATAATAGGGAACAATGAAAGTACTAATTTATCACTAAGCAAATACTTACTAAGTCAAAATTTTCTTTTTTTCTTTACACATCATCATCAAACAGACGTTAAATTCTTTTTTTTTTTTTGTGACAATATTTACTGAATTTTAATAGACTGGTCTCTGACAGCCCCTGTCTAACTTTGCATGTATTCTCGGAAAGTTGCTGTCGAGACCCCGTATGAAGTAATAAAATTAAATAAATTTAATAAATAATAAATAAATAAATTTGAAAAGAAAGTTTTGTTTTCGGAATATCCTTTAAGATAATAATGAACCGATTCATGTTTCATGTTTAGATGATTCATAATAATCATGAATCGGGGGGCAATCATCCATCCTTTTCACACTCGCCATCAGACAACCCCCCCCCCCCCCCCCCCCCCCTCCAAAAAAAAGAAAAAATTGTGTCAATTCTTCTTTTTTTTGCGACAATATTTAATAAATTTGAATATACATTAACTAAGTAAATTTGAAATTAAAGGGATTTTTTTTTTTCCTTGCGGTAAATCCATCAAGGTTCCAGTTTCATGACTAACGGATAATCGAGGTTCCACTGTATATACCTGTCGTTTGTAGAGAATTTTATGCTCCTTAATTTATGTCTGAGTAATTTTTTCATGAAAACCAAGTTTCTGAGATATTTGTAAAAAACTAAAAAAGTACTTTATTTTGTTCCCCTCCCCCCACTCATCTCATATCCATCAGGTCTTTTTACATAGTCATCAGTAGCCAATAAATCAATAAACAACTGGACCAATTTTTATCTTTGTAGAATTTATTATGGCGACATTAAATAAATTAATTTGAAATTAAGTGATTTTTGGGGGGAAAATCTGTCAAAGCTCCGGTCTTCTGACTGACGGATAATCGAGGTTCCACTGTATGTACCTGTCCTTTGTAGATAATTTAATGTTCTTTAACTTATGTCGGAGTAGTTTTTTCATGAAAAACAACAATTTCTGAGATATTTGTAAAAAACTAAAAAAATACTTTGTTTAGCCCCCCCTCCCCCCGCTCACCTCCTATCCATGGGGACTTTTTACATAGTCATAATTAGCCATCAATGAACAACTGGGCCAATTTTTATCTCTTTAGAATTTATTATGGCGACATTAAATAAATTTATTTGAAATTAAGTGATTTTTGGTGGGAAAATCCGTCAAAGCTCCGGTCTTCTGATTGACGGATAATCGAGGTTCCACTGTATATACCTGTCATTTGTAGATACTTTTATGTTCTTTAATTTATGTTGGAGTAGTTTTTTCATGAAAAACAATTTCTGAAATATTTGTAAAAAACGAAAAAAAAATACTTTGTTTAGCCCCCCCCCCTCCCCCCGCTCACCTCCTATCCATGGGGACTTTTTACATAGTCATCATTAGCCATCAATAAACAACTGGACCAATTTTTATCCCTTTAGAATTTATTATGGCGTCATTAAATAAACTCATTTGAAATTAAGTGATTTTTTTGGGGGAAATCCGTTAAAGCTCCGGTCTTCTGGCTGACGGATAATCGAGGTTCCACTGTATATACCTGTCATTTGTAGATAATTTTATATTCTTCAATTTATGTTGGAGTGGTTTTTTTCATGAAAAACAACAATTTCTGAGATATTTGTAAAAAACTAAAAAAAATACTTTGTTTAGCCCGCCCCTCCCCCCCCGCTCACCTCCTATCGATGGGGACTTTTTACATAATCATCAATAGCCATCAATGAACAACTGGACCAATTTTTATCTCCTTAGCATTTTTTATGGCAAACTGCTCAAAAATGGGCTAATTTGACTGGACTATTACAAGATTCGAGATTTTACAAGATTTGAGATTTTAAAATTAGGGGCCCGCTGGCGGACGAAGCCAGCTAGTCATTATTATTAATGTTCGTAAACGTCTGTCTGTGTGTCTGTCTTTGTGTGTGTGTGTATCTGTACACGGATAAACGTTGCGAGCGCAGCGAGCAGCAAGGCGATTTTCGTATAAAAAAAATCTAAAAAAATCCGGGCCTCCAGGAATTACAGTATCGAAGAAGTTGGTCCCTAATTAAGAACGTTATTAATTAAAAACCTCATCAAAATTAGCAAAACAAGAGACAGTTTTATCGAAACCCAAAAAGAAAATTTCCGTTTTGATAATCACAGACATCCAAATTGTCGCTTTTTAATGCATCATCGAATAAAAAAAAAAATCTACCGGAGGTATTGATCCGAAATTCGGGGTACACACGCGGCCGATTTTTGTCGTTCCAAAATTTCAAATTTTTTGAAATTCGGACCGTAACTTTTTTATTTCGGCCAAAAACTGACCAGACATCCAACATTAACCCCAGACGGGAAAAAGGTTGCTGTAAAGAATGCCGGGTTGACACATCCGAGATCAAATCGCTCCATTCCTTTTTGAAACAAGTGGAAATAATGACTCTACATTCACGAAAATTTGCTAACATGTGTAAAAAAAAATTGCAAAAATCAATAAATAACTTTTAAAGATATCAATTAAAACTCATTAATGGAAATTGATTTTATTTCTATTTCAACTGGGTAGAAGTAAAATATTTGCAGGTGTTCTCATCAGACATTTCGACGCCTTTCTGCCAACAGAGATAAATTGATAAAAAGATGCATTTTAAAATGATTTCAGTTTTTATGGGCAATATATATATTTTTTAAATATCCGATTTTCGAATCTGAAAAATATGCATTCTTGCTCTGAGTGGGCTGGCATTTCAGGGATTCAAAAATTTTTCGAATTCGGACCATAATTTTTGATTTTAGCAAAATCCCGATTTTTGTATGGGAAAAAAAAAGAAGCTAAGAAATTAGCTATTTCTTTTCAAAATATCTCCCGTCGTATGGGTCCCATCGCGAAGCGGTATGGCTCATTCGACTGGATTTCAATAGCGTTACAGATTTGGGTTATGTTCATATAGAACAGATTGTGCCCCCTGGTGGTGATAGGTGTAATTAAAGGATTTTGCCGCTAACTCGTGTTCTATGGGTCACATCACGACGCGGTTTGGATCATTCGAATCGGCATCAATAGAGCTTATCGATTATAGTTTTTTTCACCACCAGGGGGCGCTTTCTTATCTTTGTTTCTATAGGCCAGATCACGACGGGGTATGGCTTATTCGACTCGACATCGAAAGCCTTAACGATTTCAGTTACGATCGTATAAACAGATTGTGCCACCTGGTGGTGGAAGGTGGAAGTAACGTATACAACAGCGCGTGCGCAGCACGACTGCTATACAGTGCCGCAGGCAGCGGGCACCCGAATCTGAGATTCGTTCAGTTATAGGTTTATACTATTCGATGCGCAATTAATGGATTATCCGGTGCCGAAGGCAGCGGGGACCCAATTCGGAGGTTAGTTCGGTTCGAGGGGGATGCGAGCCGGAGAATTCAAAACATTCGAGGCACCGATGTAAATTAGGGGCCCGCTAGCGGGCGAAGCCAGCTAGTCTCTAAATAATAAACTCCAAACTTGTTTTTAGTTTAAACTGTCTACCATGGATATATTGCTATTTTATTAGATGTTATTTTAATGAACACTAATATTTTAAACCTTTTAAGGCTACTATATAAATTTTCATTCAACACAGAATCAAGTAAAGTCTTTTCTAAATAATGGTAAATGATTTCTGTATACTACCTGGACATAAAACTGAAATATTACAAAAAGTTGCTTTTTATTAGAGATCGACCGAAATTTCGGTTTTGGTTTCGGCGCAAAATTGGAGTTTCGCCGAATATTCGTTTTCGGCGAAACTGCTGCCAAAATTTCGGCCTGACCGAAACTATCTGTATTTCAAAATCTCGTACCTTCTTTCGAAAATTTTCAACTTTACTCATTGATATGAGTTGTATCGGCTCAAATGAGACACTGTTTATTGCTGTGAACTCCACTGTTTATCATTATCGGTCATGACTGATCCATGATGCGAGTATAAATTATAAAGCAAGCAATGAATATATGACTAAACTTAAAAGACGTTTATCACGTGATCTTTAAAAGCTGAAAACTCCACAGTAATAGAAATTTTTTACTTTAAAACTCCAGATTGTTTCGAATGCTTTATGAGAAAAGTATTGTTAAAACATATGTATATTTACGAAATTTATTACAAAAGATATATTGGGATATGTATACTTAAAATATTTTTTTTAATAGATGAAATTTGTATAATTGGAAACTATTTCTGTCTTATTGCTAAATTAATTATGTTTTATTTTATACGAACAAAAATAGTTTTGGATAGAGGCACAGAGAGTCAATTTGGCACCGGAGATAAAATTTTCAAACAGGGGTGCCATTTCAATACTTTCTTAGGGAGGCAGGGAGTGGCAAAGCTTTTTTTTTGTGGAAGAGGTGCGGTGAGTGGACAAATATTTATTTTGATCTTATTGTGCACATAATAAAAGAAAATTGACAACTGTTACATTTTTATCCTTATATATATTTAAAATTAGCTAAAGTACAAAATAGTGTTAAACATGTCTCACTTTGAGAATATTGAAATGGAAAATAAAGTTTATAATTAATAATTTCTAGGCTTAAAATGTTGTCTTAACGCTAATTTTCCTTTTTTAGTCAAATTGAGCAAATTATTTTAGCTTTTGTGCCCTTTACTTAAACTTTTACTTAAACAATTACTTTTACTTAACCAATACTTAACTCTATACTTAAACAATTTAAATGCAAAATATTAACGAACTGAAAATATGAATATACTTAAAAATTAAATATTCATTATTGAATTTGTTTTACATTATTTAACTACATTGTTAATTAATTAATGATAAATGCCTATAATTATTGGTTGTTATAAAATAATAAAATATAAAAGTTGTATTATTCATGTTCCATTTTTGTTTGAAACTCATACACACACATATACGTATGTTGGTTTGTTAGAAATGTGGTTCAATACAAGCATAATTAATAAATTAATTAGTAATGTAATTAGTTATTATTAATTATTAATTATTTGTTATTAATTAATTAATTAATAATTACATGGAGTTATGTATGTATTAATCAGTTTTTAAATTTTTTGACACTTTCGGTTTCGGCCGAAAGTGTGAAGATCACCGAAATTCGGTTTCGGTCTTAAAACCTATTTCGGTGTCGATCTCTACTTTTTATTTTGTAGCTTTTAGAAGCGCCCCCCCCCCCCCTCAGCCTTTTAGTATAAGAATTTTTCCATTACAAGTTCAAAGGTATTCACTTGACTGCCTTTGAATATTTTTTAATAAATTAGCCTAACTAATTACAAAATATTTTTACATTACCTATTTTTAGATCCAGTGCATCATTGTAAAAGATATATTTATATAGAAAATTATACTTCATTTTCTATATTCTTTCTGGTTTTTAATTTTTTTTTTTTTTTTCACTCATTTAGATGTCACTTGTTAGATTCAATTACAATTTTATTTATGAGAGAGAGAGAGAGAGAAAGAGATTTTTAAAATATTTTTTTTATGATTGAATGGTGATAGATTTCAAGACTAGATAGGAAGAATAATGATTGTTGGTAATCTGATAAAACAATCTGAATTTATTAACGATAATTTCAGATAATTTTACAGTACCGAATTTTAAGGAATATAACTTTTTTGAATGTGACTTAGTGGAGAAGAATAAGTGCCCCATTTGCCCCACCTCTCCCATGCATCTCTCCGTCTATCTTTCTGTCTTTATGTCAGTGTCATAAGTTTATTAAAGTAAATTAAAACGTGACTCAAAATTCTGTGTAAGATATAGAAATAAAAAGAAAGTTTAAATTATTAAAAATAGAATATATGTAATCTCTCTCTCTCTCTCTCTCTCTCTCTCTCTCTCTCTATATATATATATATATATATATATATATATATATATATATATATATATAATCTGCAAACTTTTTAGCTGGTTTGTTTATATTTATACATACAACTCATGTATTATATGTTATAATTATTTGCTTACATAAATATTCAAGATCATGAAGAGTAAAGTTTATTTGCCTTAAAAAATTATCAACATTACCTAAAGGGCTGATAAAAAAATTACTAAAATAACATTTTGCATTTAAGGTTATTTTTTTCAAATTTCCATTTTAAAAAAAAATTTAGGAATAACGAATATATTTTAACAGTAGTGAAATGACTCCTGATTACATAAATGAAATTTCAGATATCAAACTAATTAGTATTTTTGATTTACCAGCTAAAGTAAAAAAAATCAGTTTTTTTTTTTTTTGGGGGGGGGGGCATTTTTGTGAAAAGTAAAAGAAGTTATTTTTGTGAAATGTATTATATTTTTGCGAAAAAAAAAAAAAACATTTTGTAACAAAAGTGGAAATTCAGTTATTCAAATTCAACCGAGCATTTATTAAAAATAACTTCTGTAAGTTAATTGGAATTAAATTTTGTGAAGGGGACTGTTTTATTATAAGGAGTTTTGTGAAGGGCCTGTTTTATTAAAAGCAATTTTATGAAGAGCCCTGTTTTATTACATGGATTTTTGTGAAGGGGCCCTAAATAGGCCCTAAATTTTGTCTGGATTGACACCCTAGTATGTGTATATGTGAAAACATGATGGGAAAAGGGGGAGGGGGTAAGTTTGATTCTGAAATTTTATTATGTACAGCTGTTATAACTTTTTATATACCGTACAATCAATGGTTTAGGTCATATCAATTCTGTCATGATAGACAAAATTGGAAGTGGCAAAACGTTTATTTGAAGAGAAGCATTATTAAATTCTTACTATTAGCTCACACTCTCTCTATATATATCTTGTTGGAATTTTCAATCGTTAATAAAATATTTTCTATTCATCCATTCAAGTTCAAATAAATTTTTTTAAACGTACTGGATGACAATAGATGTTAATACAGTTTTTCAAATATTAATTAATTCATTAAATTTAATTAATTCATTTTAATTTTATATTTCATTTCTGTTCAAAAGCATAGACTCACTCCATATTTATAGTCTCACCTTCACACATAAAAAGATAATGGGGCTGTTCACGGACGAAGATCAGGCGGCTCGCGGGCAAAGGAGACTACAAATGTGGAGTGAGTCTATACTTTTGAACAGAAATGAAGTATAAAACTAAAATTAAATAATAAAATTTAATTAATTAATTAATATTTGAAAAAACTGTATTATCGCTAACTGTAACATCGCTATGGCACTTTATTGTGAAGTTTGGTAATTTTTGAAATTCAATATTTGAAAAACGGCATAATCATTAGATTTTAAATTTATATCAAGAAAAATACATTTTTTTTTACCTTTCTAACGCAGTTTGTCTAACCATTTTGTGAGAAATACTTTTCGAGCTATTCATTTTTGGTATTTTAGCTATTTATTTTTTATTTAATTTTTAATACATTTCAAAAATTTCTCTTATGTAAGATAGTTAGCAGGATATAAATTTAGGAATAAATACCATCAGTGGCGAATCGTGTAGATCGCGGGAAAAAAATTTCTATTTGACCTAAGTAGGAATTGACTTTAAAAAAAAGTTTTTATATTACTTGTTTTAAAACAAAGGTGTTTCTGGATTTTTTGCCTGGTATTATTTTAAAAATGAACAATTTTTTATCAATGTATCAAATACATTATAATTGATATATATCACTAAGGTGCATTACAAGAAGCTTAATATGGAATAGGGTGTGCATAGCACTTATAGTTACTTTACAGGGACAGTCAAAAGAATTCCGTTACATTACATCTATGGAGAAAAATCGTTTGCGATTTAATTAAATAATGTTTCACTATTTCAAATGCATTGAAATATATATATATCACTAAGGTGCATTACAAGAGGCTTACTAAAGAATAGTGTGTGTATAGCAGTCATCGTTCATTTACAGGGACACACAAAAGAATTCTCTGTCTGTTAATTATAATTACTGGAAGTGCGTTTTAAGTTGCTGAACGCAATTTTAAATTTAACTCACTTTTTGTCTATTACTTGGTATGTATAAATTCTGTAGATCCTATACAGGGCAGCACAAAAGTTCGCGAACACATTTCTGTTTATTGACAGAAACTCCAGAAGGAGACTTTTAAATTGTGCTACGCGTTTCCTAACTAAATTAAAATTTAGCATCCTGTGTAGTATATATACAAATCTATAGATCCTATACAGGGCTGAATAAAAGTATTCGGATATTTTTCCGAATGTTGTATATGTTGGAAATTCCTGAAATTATGTTTTTAAATATGTTATGCATTTTCCAAATTGTTTACTTAGATGTTATCTTTCAGCTTATTAAACGGTAATGATTTGTAAAATTATTTTGGAAGCATTGGAAAGTGTTACATAATCTATGCTTGACGCACGATTTTTCGTTCTTGTTTAGTATTAGGGTGACTAGAGGACATTTTAATTTCTATTGGTCATAACGGCCGCATTTGTCTACTAAACTCTACTATAAATGATGTAATAAAAGAGTTGCTTCTTAATAGCCTGAATTTAGTCTAACACCTAAGATAAAATAATAGCGCAATGACATTACCATTGTATTGAACAATGTGGAAGGATTTGCCAGGTGAAGGCGCAAATTATTTGAAAATACATATTCGAATTCACCATTTCGTTTTATTCAAGGTTCATTTGGAAAATTGACCAGCGCAGCAGGCACAGCCTGCTGGTAAATACATAAAATCAAATGATAAATAATAAAGCATTCTAAAATAGAACAAAACAATAATTTAGTATACATTTATTAAATATCCAATGGACAGATTTTAGCAATAAATGATATTAACGATGGTATGTTTTATTTCTAGTGGTTTGTTTTTAGGTCCACCAGACTGAATAAAATACAAATATTATGTAATACAAATAATATACTGTATCAATCTATGAAATAACATGTTATATAGTTACTAGCTGACCGCCTGTGTAATAAACTTAAATCTCTTTAAAAAATGAAACTCTGGCCAGGGTGTCCAATGGCTTTGCCACCGTATACCTGGCATGCTCGTACGCTTCGGAAAATCTTTTATTTTCACCTTCCACCGCTAGTCTGTTCTAAACAAACCTCTTTCTGAACGAACCTTCAACACAGGTCCCCACTGCACCTATGGCACTGTATATTAGGCGTGCTACAAAATTGAGCTGGTTTGGAGAAAATGGAAACATTATTAGTCAAGTTATTGAAATAAGGCACAGTTAGAGAAAATAACCTTGAGAAAGGTGTCAGGGGGGAAAGGGATGTTCAAGTGTCCTTCTGGAAATTACTAATTAGGAGGACCACTATGCATCTTTTAAAAATCTGTTCGTTTGGTTAAGCTAGAAACTTGATAACAAATTTGGCTTAAACTATTATTTATAAATAGTAGTAACTGCTACTCATAAATTTACTTTAATGTTATCGAGGGTGACTGTTAAAGGTCCTCTTCACGCTCTTGAAAACACCCGCTAACTAATGTTAATCCTATGGGGCATCATTTTTACTTTCTTCTATCTATAATAGAAGAAAGTATTTTAATCGAAATTTTTTTCGACTTCCGGTTTTCGACGGATTCACACGTTTTAGGGGTCAGAGATTCCGAAAAACATGTTTTTACAAAATGTCTGTCTGTCCGTCTGTGTGTCCTCATTGTATCATCGAAAAGTGTATGAAGTTATGCTTCAAATTAATCCTAATTTTTTTTCAATGTTTTTGGCTATGGCAAGCAGGTTCTATTAGAATTTGGGGATATTTCGACGAAAGGGGGCGCTGTGATCGATATTTTTGTTCCATTTTCACTATTGTACCCTCCAAAAGTGTATGAAGTTATACTTCAAATTGAACCTAATTTTGTTTCTATGTTTTTGGCTATGGCTAGTAGATTCTATCAGAATTTGGGGATATTTCGACGAAAGGGGGCGCTGTGATCGATATTTTTGTTCCATTTTCACTATTGTACCATCGAAAAGTGTATAAAGTTATGCTTCAAATTGAATCTAATTTTGTTTCTATGTTTTTGGCTATGGCAAGCAGATTCTATCAGAATTTGGGGGTATTTCGACGAAAGGGGGCGCTGTGATCGATATTTTTGTTCCATTTTCACTATTGTATCATCGAAAAGTGTATGAAGTTATGCTTCAAATTGAACCACATTTTTTTTCTATGTTTTTGGCTATTACAAGCAGGTTCTATTAGAATTTGGGGATATTTCGACGAAAGGGGGCGCTGCGATGGCCATTTAAAGATTTCAAATTCAAAAAGACCTGCAAATTCAAAAAAATTAGAAATCCTAAAACTTTTTTTCGTTAAAATGTTCGGCCTTGATCCGGAGAATCCGGAACAATTTTTGTTTTGCCTCTATCTTAAAAAATGGCTGAGATATAGCAGTTTGAAATTTTAGAGTGGCTGACATTTTCAAACAAGACAGCAGAATTCATCCATAAACGGGTTTAATTTATGAGTTTTAGTTAACATGGTTTCGGCAAATTTTCTTTCATTGTTGTAACCATTAATCCTATTATATGCTTATCACTATATATTTATATTCACCAACGTCAAATTCTCGCCAAACTTGGCGACAGTTGGCGGAATATCGCCAAATTTGGCGACCAAAATAAGTTGACATAAATGAAGCCAACTTGGCTGTAGAGGACTAATTTGGCGATATTCTCATTCAAATTCAATGTTGACGAGAACTGGAATGGAATCTTCTTTATATAGGTTCCACGCATTTAAGCTTCGTGTTTTCCAGTAAAATTAGCTAAAATCATAAAACCAAGGAATAGGGAAGCTATTTGTTCCTGTCGGTTCAGGCCAGAATGACTTTTCGTAGTTTAGTATAAATCGGTTATTCGCATCCCTGTAACCCGACGATTTGCAAGCAGCTGACGTACAACAGAATGACGAAAGATATTGATTTTATTGGCGATGTGATAGCAAATTTTGAAGTATTAACATGACTGACATGGGTGCAAGTTTTCCGTCCAAAGGACGGAATTCCGTCTTTTGAAAATTGCCGAGGACGGAAACGGGACGGAAAAAATGCCCGAGGACGGAAAAAAATTCGAAATTTTTTTTCGAAATCCTTCGTCAAAACATGCCGTTTTTTCGAGATGCTTCCACGAAATATGTCGTTTTTTGTAGATCCTTCAACGAAATATGCCGTTTTTTGTAGATCCTTCGACGAAATATGCCGTTTTTTGTAGATCCTTTGATGAAATATGCCGTGTTTTCCGAAATCCTTCGACGAAATATGTCGTTTTTCGAGATCCTTTGACTAAATATGCTGTTTTTTTTTCAAGATCTTTCCACGAAATTTGCTTTTTTTTCGATCCTTCGACAGAATTCACAGTTTTTTCGGACTTTTTCACGAAATTCCCCGTTTTTCCGTGATCCTTAAACGAAATTAGCAGTTTTTTCCACGTTCCTTCGACGAAATTGGCGCTTTTTCGGCAGCCATTTGACGAGATTTGCGTGTTTTCGCGATCCTTCGACGAAATTTACCGTTCTTTCGAGATCCTTCGACAAAATTTGCCGTTTTTCGAGATTTTTAGACTAATTTTGCCTTTTTCTTGAGATCCTTTGACAAATTTTGCCGTTTTTTCGAGATCCTTTGACGAAATATGCCGTTTTTTTTCGAGATCCTTTGACGAAATATGCCGTTTTTTTTCGAGGTCCTTTGACGAAATATGCCGTTTTTTCGAGATCCTACGGCAAAATTTGCCGTTTTTTCGAGATCTTTCCGCGAAATTTGTCGTTTTTTCGAGATCTTTCCGCGAAATTTGCCGTTTTTTTTCGATCCTTCGACAGAATTCACCGTTTTTTTCCGATCCTTCGACAGAACTCAGTTTTTCCATGATCCTTAAACGAAATTAGCAGTTTTTTCGACGAAATGGGCGCTTTTTCGGCAGCCATTTGACGAGATTTGCGTGTTTTCGCGATCCTTCGACGAAATTTATGTTTTTTTTTTCGAGATCCTTCGACAAAATTTGTCGTTTTTCGACGAATTTTGCCCCTTTTTTTTTTTAGATCCTTTGACAAATTTTACCGTTTTTTCGAGATCCTTTGACGAAATATGCGGTTTTTTTCGAGATCCTTTGACGAAATATGCCTTTTTTTCGAGATCTTTCTACGAAATTCGCCGTTTTTTTTCCGATTTTTCGACAGAATTCACAGTTTTTTCGGACTTTTCCCCGAAATTACCCGTTTTTCCGTGATACTTAAACGAAATCAGCCGTTTTTTCCACGATCCTTCGACGAAGATGGCACTTTTTCGGCGCCCATTTGACAAGATTTGCGTGTTTTCGCGATCCTTCGACGAAATTTACAGTTTTTTTTTTCGAGATCCTTCGACAAAATTTGCCGTTTTTCGACGAATTTTGCCTTTTTCTTGAGATCCTTTGACAAATTTTGCCGTTTTTTCGAGATCCTTCGACGAATTTTGCCGTATTTTTTTAAATCCTTCGACGTTTTGTCTAAGTGGGCATGGTATGTGCATTCGGAGAGGAGGTCTGGGTGGAGAATTCAAAATATTTTCAGTCTTTGTCACATCTCAAAGTCAAAACATGTGTTGTCTGTGCACACGTGTGCACTTGGACGGGAGGGGGGTGACAGGTCAAAATATTTTCAGTCCTGGCCACATTTCAAACTTGCACCCATGATGACTGAGATAGAAGAAAGTTTTGGGATTGGCACATCCGACTAGTTTTAATATTTCGTTTGCATTTCAACATTTTTAAACAACTTTTTTTTTTGTATTGAATAGCAGAGATCAATCTCTACTTCCGCCGTTGATTACTTTTTCGATTTTCTTTCTGGATATTTTATTACGAAGATACTTTCACTTTCGGAACCAAAAAAATAAAAGTACCTTCGTAAAAAAAATCTGCAAAGAAAATCAAAGAAGTAATCAACGGCAGAAATAGATTGACAGGGTTGCTACGCCACCTAGAAAACCTGGAAAAGTCGGGGAATTCAGAAATTAACACAAAGTCAGGGAACTTCATTTTTTTTCCGCCAAAATCTGGAAAAGTCAGGGAAAATTTTCAGCGATCGCCAACCGAGCGAAGTCCGCGTCGATGTTGGAACCCAAACAGACATTTTTCAATCCTGAATGGGAAGATCCTGATCTGAATCTTCAGTGAAGCCCGTGGTTAACATCTTCAATATCAAAATAATCGGCTCAGAAATCGGATATTAACACTTCTGCAGAATTAATATAGGCAATGAAACTTGTGTTCTCACACACTATATTCAAAATTCTGCAAATTGCTGCTATATTCAAAAAAATTTTTGATGACAGCAGTAAAGTTAAATGTCTGACCTTGGGGCGTGCTAAAACTGCTGATAAAGCAAAAATGCAGTTTAAAGAATTGTTGTTTAAAAGTAAGGGAATGAGGAAAGACACTTTCATTAAGTATTCCTCCACCATGCATCTAGATAATTTTTACCGATAGTTAATCAACAATTCAGACTTTATAGAACTTTGGAAGGTTATGAAAATTGTTTTAATTTTATCTCATAGTAATGTCACAGTAGAGAGTGGTTTTTCTGTTAATAAGGATTTCACAATGATTTTTTTTTAACTGTTAATAGTGGAAAAAAATTCATTGTTTCAGCAAGTTTCATTAAAACTATTATGAAGAAATTGCGTAATTATTTTATTCTTGCTCCATGCATTTCTTTTATTTGGTGTCTAGATGAAATATAAATTCCTTTTATTTTTAAATGTATGTGATTATATCTCAATCAGTAAGTTATATTTCGAACTGACTAAATACTCGAGTTAAAACTTTATATATTTTTTATTAAATAACATTGTTTGATATTATTTTAGCATTTTTCTTTCTTCACTACAAGATTCAAAGGTGGAACGTTAAGTTAATCTTATCTGTACTTAGAAAAGTTTATTTTTTTCAATTGATAATAAACTTAATTTGCCTTCACCGCAACCAGTACGTATTACCACACTTGTCGGGAAATTTTTAAAAAATAGTCAGGGAATTTTTTTCTCCTGCTTGAGTAGCAACCCTGGATTGGTCTCTGCTATCCAATGCAAAAAAAAAAATTTGTTTAAAAATGTTGAAATGCAAACGAGATATTAAAAAAATGAGATTATTATTCCGATTATTATTCTAGATTTATTATTCTGATAATTTCAATTGTTTTATACATGTCTGTTAAATTTGTGCTTTATTTATGCTATTTTATTTATTGCTTAATGAAGTTTTAATTTCGTTATTGAATATTTAGCTGGAAACAAATGCTAAACTTTTTATATTGTTTAAAGTGCAAGTGATAGAGATAGATTTTTTTTAAAATCATGCTTGAAATTTAATTAAAATGCTATAACAATTGAGTAAATTGTGATACAGTTTTCAAACAAATTGCATTTGAAAGTAGATTTTTTTTATGTGTATAACGGTGTAAAAATTAAAAATGTGCGATGTTTAGAAAATAAAAAAATTGCAGTAGCAAAATTTGCAACATTAGCGAGCGGGTGTTTGTAAAGAGGGGACTCTTAAGTTAATTATAATGTTTGGATTCAGTTGCGTTGAAATGGGAAAGATAGTTTCTGAGTTATGGAAACAGGGCATAGTTGCAAGGTTTTAATATCTGTCACAGCTATATAGGGGGCAAAGTAATAATGCACTGTGTCTTTGTTTCACTCGGACAATTAATGAAAGTGTAAAAAAAAGAAAGCTTAAAAATCAATGCAATTTATAAGATTGTTTTTCATCATTGTGAGAAACTTTATAGCAGTTCAGATGTTCATTTCAGTCTTGTGTTGCCCCCTATAATCATTTTAATGAAACACTGCTTGGATCAGGGCTGGGTTTTTGCCGGCAGAAAGTGGTTTCTGCCGTGCCAGTGGCAAAAAGTGGTTTTAACCGGCAGAAACTGGCAACAACTGGCATAAACACATTTCGTGACATAATCTGAGACTTAAGTACATTTTATTCAGGATAAATAACAAATAAAGTACTGTGGATAGTTTTAATTTAAAATAAATAAATTTGTATTAGAAAAAATTAGTAATGTATCAGATAAAATTTTTGTTATAATATGGTTGTGTAATTTTATATATAAACAATTATTAGAGTATTTAAAATCTCAGTTTAAAAATCAAAATAGAAAACTATATCCAATACTTATTTTAAATTAAATACTGAAAAGAAAAGAAAAATAATCAATACTTACTCAAAATACTTTTCTGTAATTTAACATAATAATTTAATAATAAATGTAAAAAATCTTTCTCATAGAAATGTTATATAGCTCCAAATCAAAAAATTAGAATAATTAATTCCATTTGCATTTGGAATTCCATTTAGCTTTATTTCACTGTTGTACAATTGAAAAAGAGCAGCAGTGGATGTTTTAATACATTTGCATGTTATTAAAGAAAATTAAAAACTGTAAAATATTAAATTTTGAGTGAATATTTTATTTTTGTAAAATTATTTTCATTATGTAAGAGTGTGTTTTGCATAACATATGGTGAACGTTGTGTTCGTGTATGAAGAAGCATATCAGAAGAACTGCATGAAACGATCAGTGAAATTGGCAGCCAGTGTAATGGTATGGGCTTGCATGACTGCAGATGGTCCTGGAAGGCTATGTATCATTAACGAAATGATTAATTCTGAGATATATCAGGAAATCCTTGAGCATTTCATGATACCATCGTCAGAAGATCTGTGTGGTGACGATTTTATTTTCCAACATGATTTAGCACCTTCACACAGGTTAGTGTCTACTAAGAACTGGCTTAGCCAACATTAAATTAACGTACTTCCCTGGCCAGCCAATTCGCTGGATTTAAATCCAATGGAGAATTTGTAGAGAATAATGAAGAAAAGGCTGCAACGTATTGCGCCAAAAAACAAACAATGCTACAAAATATTAAAGAATAACTATTTTTCCTTTTTTTTAAAACTCATATTATTTACAATGCATTATTCTAATATTTTGAACCAGGTAAATGGTTATTCTAATATTTTGATTTTTTCCAAGTGTGAATAATTATTTTAATTTTTGTATTATTTCCTGTAATTTTAATGCTAAAAGATTCTACAAACTATGTAGATTCTTAATATTAAGTTTTACCCTGTATTACTTTTTGTATAAGCGATACATAAATCTTTTTTCACAATTTCTTTTTGTTTACTATTCTAATTTTTTAACTTGGAGCTGTAGTTATATATGGATCTTGTAATTCCGTGGATTTAAAAACATTTCATTTAAATGCAGTATTCAAAGGAACAAATCTGACTTCTTTTTTTAAATTTAAGCCTGTTAGTTGAAAATGTTCCAACCATATATATATAACCATATTCCATATAGTAGATAATCTTTAAGTTATTGTATTATATTATTTATTTAAAAATTCTCTGAACAGTAATTTGTTAAAATATCATAGAATTTTTTGTAATTTTTTTTTTTTTTTTTACTTTGAAATAGAAATTTAACTGTAAATAATAATATTAATAGTTAAACATGTACAGTACCAGATTACCATTATGAAAATTTCTGTTTTTCAAGTAAAAGAAAATTAGTATTATATAAACAAAGTACATTTATATGATCATTTTGAAGCTTTTTGCTACTTTGAATAACATTCATAATCTTTAGTTGTAATTTTTAATTTAATTGTTTACATATCAAATACATGTGTGAATTATGAATCATTGCAGTTAAAGTTCTTATTATTATTTCTTAGTTTCTGCCAGTTTTTGCCACCTACTGGCAGAAACTAGTTTCTGTCATGCCGGTTTTAACCACTGGTTTTAACCACCCCGGCAGAAACTTGCCAGCCCTGGCTTGGATGGATGATTTTTTTTTTCTCTTCATCACATTTTACTGTAAATAGGCAACAGCCTGAGTGTGACTCTTCACCAAGGTGTAGAGCTTGATCTCACATTTTTACACGGTGTTTGTAAACGTCAGGATATATTTGAAAATATCTAAATATCTGGTATTTTGATATATGTATCCGATATTTTCAAACTAGTCAACTTACTGCTGATTATAAATAGTTTCAGACTTAATATGAATTAGAAATTAAAAAATATATTGCTCTTAACATAAGACAATATTCTAGATGTCTTTTTCTTGCATTTTCACCTGCATCACAGAATGGAAGATCAACACATTGGGGAAAAAAAAAATGAACTGCTTTTTACACTCATTGAAAAACAAAGTATAGATGTCGTGAAAATTTTATTATACAACAAAATTTTAAATAAAAGAATTTTTTGAAAATTTTGGAAAATAAATGTAAGCTTGTCTGCTTTTTCATTGTCTAACCTGAACTAAAAAAAAAAAAAAAAAAAAAAAAAAAAAAATCATTTCTAATGAAGCTGTCAATTACGGATTATCTAAACTAGACAGTACTGAAAACAGATCTAAATCTTTCAGTGGTGAGTCAACTCTAAGTTAATAGTGTGCCACATAATTATGGGTTCTGCATTATAAAATTCACTTCAAACATACAGTTTGGAAAAATATTTTTTCTTCTTTTTCGCTTAAAAAGTCACTACCCCATATAAGTTTATCTACAGAATGACACGGTCAATGAAAACTAAAAAAATAATTTACACTTGTTTTGAGTGAAAATATCATTGTCATACACAATATTTTGAAAATAAGCACCTAATATATGAAAATATGGAATATCAAGCTGTTTTTTTAAACAGATGTCGGATATAAATCGTGATACATTGTTTTTACATGGAATAAAATTAATATAATTTTTGAAAAACTGTTTTATTCTATTATGAAGGTTGCGCTGTTAGGGTGTGTCCCATAGTTTGGGAACTGCCGCTGTACTGTTATTACGTTATAAATCATCTCAACCTTTTCAAATGATTTTCTCGAGATGTTCGTGGGATAAAAATAAACTTGGTCTTCTTTTCCAGGAACATGAGTCTGAGGGTGGTCGTACACCCCTGATGAAGGCTGCGAGGGCTGGCCACCTGTGTACGGTGCAGTTCCTGATCTCAAAGGGTGCCAATGTCAACAAGCAGACCACCAACAACGACCACAACCCCCTTTCCCTAGCCTGTGCCGGGGGGCATCTCCCCATCGTAGAACTCCTGCTGGCCCATGGTGCAGATCCCACACACAAGTTGAAAGTAAGAGAACTGCATTGGAATGTATATATATATATAATATGTATGTATAAATGTTGAAAGTTTATCATTCATCACTTAAATGTACTTTTCTTATTCAATACTGTGTGAAATGACATAAGACCTGTTTTGTGTCCTCTACTCTCAATATTGCCGAGTTCAGAATGGACACATGCTTGTCTGAGAGGCTGTTTTAAAGAAGCTCATTTCCAGCAGCTGTGTTTTGGTAGTAGAAAGCTTGATGGTGTACCCTAAATACTTTTTGCTTTACCTTTTATGAGAATGTGAGAACTGAAAGAAAACAAACACATGCTTTGTTTTCAAGTAGGAAGGGCTCCCACTCTGTCCATTTTTTAGGAGCTTTTGCTTAAAGTTCATATTGATCAGTCTCCCCCCTCCAATTTTTAAACATCAAAACAAATCTTTCTTTTTTTAAACAATCTTTTTTATTCTGAAGTACTTTAATTTTCTTATTGAATCTCTTAAGTCTTTTTTTTTTTTTTTTAAATGAGTGTTCATGTTCTGTCTAAGTGGTCATTAATATTGTTATTTCTAATTCTATGAAATGCAGACATATAATCAGAAGATAAAATCTTCGCATAAATAAGTTTAACTTTTTTGAAGAATTTTAACTGTAGATTAGTGTTGCTTCAGAAATATTGACATATTTTGTAGAAATCGAGTCAGGCTTGAATATTTAGATGTTTTATAACTGGCGAAGCTCGGGTCGAACTTTTAACTGGTACACTGAGCCAGGCTGGGCCAATAAAGCTTCTGTACAGGCCAGCTTGGGACTGGGCAGACTTCTTCTACTCCAGAAATTTCCAGAAAAATGACTCATTATGACATAATAAATGTTTATTTTTCAATATGCTACTCTCCCCACCAGCAACTGCATATATTAATATTTTTGAAAAGGATTTCACCTCATCGAGATATTCAAATTTCTAAGTCTAGCATTTTTAAGGTGATTAATGACATACATTCAAATTTTGCTATTGCATTTTTCAGGAAGTTATATACAATATACAACAGGGAAATGACAGGCATTTTTT
This sequence comes from Maratus michaelseni, assembly GCA_963931845.1. Taxonomy (NCBI): domain Eukaryota; kingdom Metazoa; phylum Arthropoda; class Arachnida; order Araneae; family Salticidae; genus Maratus; species Maratus michaelseni. The sequence continues at coordinate 316,110,331 of OZ007598.1, forward strand.
CAGTTTCTGAAATTTGTAGACTTTTTTGGTTATATTTCCTATGAGAAAATAGCATTGGAAAAAATGATTTGAAAGTGTATTGTCCAGTTGTGAAACAATTCATTTTTGTATAATAGTATTAACTACTGAAAGTATTCTTCTTTATATCGAATTATACTTTTGACAAAATAGGGGGAGGAAAGAGATGGATTTCTGTTTTTTATTTTACAAATTGCTGAAATAGGCCCCCAAAAATCAGTCTCCTTTTTTTAAAAGAAATTCCCCCCCCCCCTCCTAATTTTTACTACAAAAAATTAAGTGAGCCCAGAGTAGGTAAAATGGATGGCTGATGTGAAACAAATACACACTGGTAAATATTCAACATCTGGCTTATGTATGAGATAAGGGCAGACATTGCAGTAAAAAAATATGGACTACCTACCACTTCATGTGAAGGTGAAATTGCACAACACTTTTTTTTTTATTTATATTAATGATATATTTTAAAATTGCGGATAGTTTTATCAATTTTTTAACAGAAATTTTGTTAAACAGTTCTTTTGAAATCATATATATATATTTCAGTTACTTTCCTGTTGACCTGAAAGTCCAACCACATAAAAATAGTCATAAAATAAGCAAATAAGACATAACAAATTAATGCTGGTTTTTTTTCCCCCCTCTCTTCTTGATCAATGTTAATTTCGATCATCTTTAAATAAGCCACAGTGCCAATGAAAATGCAGTCACTGACTGACACGCCCGTCTTAATTACTTTCACTAAGCTCCAGGCTTCACTGCAATACAAGCATTTATTTAAATTAATATAATGCAATTTTAATTCATTGAGTTAGGATACTAAAAGATTACATTCATAATTAAGTTTTTTATATAATGTTGGAAGAAGCATTTTTTTTTTTTTTAAGCACTTAAAATAAAATACAGGAAGGGAAAAAAAAAAAATGTAATTTTAAAAAATACCACTACAACAACCATTGGGAAAATGTTCCGAAAGCTGCATTAAAGTATTTAACAACGATGAACAACTATGTAAAAACATTTCATCTGAACCATCGCCACAGTTATCATAACCGTTGCATACTGCTACAAATAAACACATTTTCCATTGCTACAGTTGAAGAGATCCTGGTATTCTCTGCCCTCGAAAAAATATTCGTCTGAACCATCTACACCAGCGGTTCTTAAACTTTGTGATCCCTTTGATGTGAATTGCATTTCGGGGACCCCCAACAATATTATTATTAATATAAGATATGAAAATATATTTTAATGTATACACCTTATTTATTTTCATTACACATATTCTATGTTTATTTTATAACGTTGGAGAAAATCAGCTGCTTTAATTCTTTAATAATTATAACGTATATTTTAAGACAGTTAAAATATGCATGCTTCTATTTGCTACGAGAAGGATGCTGCTGCTTTTTTGTTACTAGATGTGCAAAATCTGTTTCAATGTTTGAAACATGTATCCGTAATTCTGGTTCGACATTCAGTAAATTTCTGGATTTGTTTTTCATGGGCACAAGGCTGGAGATTCATGGGCACAAGATGGGATATTTCGCACAAATATATGGTGAAGAAGAGAATATTGATTTTTTTAGTAGCTTTTTTCTGCTATTTCTGTATACGTATTTCTCGCGAACAAACGAAAATTAGGAAGGCAAATTTCCTGGAACCATTGCATGATAATTCCACAAATTGTTTATGGTCTATGAAAGCAAGGTTTTCATTTCACTAACTTCTTGGATATAAAATGAATCTTTCACCCACTTGTTTTTTAACTTCGAGGGAAGAAACAAAGTCACAAAGTTTCTTTTAAGCGTTTCAAGAATACAACAAGGTTTTCAATAATATCAGGGGGAATTGTGTTGCAAACAGATTATAAGAAATTGAATAATGTTGGGAATGATTCAACAATATTATCTTCCAGTCGATTTTCCCACAATTCAAAATTTTGTTTAAATTGTTGTCCTACTTTGTTCGGATTTTGAAAATGTGCATTGATGTTTCTTGTAAGTTTAAATTCAGTTCATTCAGAAAATTAAAAATGTCTGTTAGCCACTTTGACAAGCGAGAAGGTCATTAAAACGATCTTTCAAATGGAATTTGGGTACTTACGTGCCAGTTTTAAGCCAACTGCGCCAGGCATGGAGCCAATATTACTAATTATAGTAAACCTTATATTTTGTTTTCTTGCTGCATGGTACCGTGACGTCGCGATGGTACATGCATGGGAATAATCTATAATATTATTCTTTCTTATTTACTGTGCTATTTACCATTTATTAATTTTACTAAAATAATGTTATTTACTATTTTTAACAATGTTATAAATTTAATAAGCATACATTACATTTTATTTATTTTACATTAATTACCATTTTTAACAATGTTATTTGATAATGTTAAATTACTGCATTTGAAAACATGATTGGCAACGATAAACACGATTGGTACTTGGCAACCATTTTTGGTGATCAATCTCCTGGCACGGATAATACGTAAGTACCGGAATTTGTAGTGCATTAACATCTTACTTCATCACGCAGTGCAAAAATTTGATTTAAGACTTTTCCTCGTGTCAGCCACCTACCTACTTTCTGTATAGAAAAGTAGTTGTTTGTGTTACTCCCAATTTTTTTACACAATTTTTAAAAAAATGTAGAATTTAATGGACAAGATTGATATAATTTACTACTGAAACAACTTCATTGAATATAGATTTCAAATATTCAGACGACCAGCGACTCATGGTGAATAGGACAGCGCATCCAAAATACACATGTGCTGCTTTAGCTTTAACCAAGCTGATCAAACCATTAATTGTTCCTCTCATAGCTCCACCCTCAAACGTACTTATTCCGACGCATCTTGACAAGTTTGTTTCTTTTTCATGTATGCAATTTCTTGTGTGAGTTGAAAGCGGTTTACAAAACAAAAAATCTTCATATATCTTACCACCAAATTCATAAAGAACGAAAACTATGAAATTAACAGTATTGGTAATATCTAAACTCTCACCTAATTGGAATGCGAAAAAAGAACTGATGACGCGATCAATCAATTGGTTCGGAATATTTTCACACAGGTCTGTGATTTTGTTCTTAACAGTATCATTCGATAAGGAAATTAAATTAAAATTTTTTGCTCCTTTTCTCCTAGCATTGTTGTGGTTATTGCCTTAGCTATAGCTAGAATTAAATTCTCTGAAATTGTATGAGGCTTTGCAGATTTTGCTACCATCAGAGATACCTGATATGAGGCAATTCATTATTGGAACCAGTTGCGGTCTTTTCAATTCATTTCAGACTTGTTTTTGTTATTTTTAACTTGCTTTTAAAAATAAGTCAGTTTGTTTGTTGTCATATTCTTTGTGTTTATTTTTGTAAATGTGTCCAGAGTTTTACTTCTTTCATAAACTCACTTATTTGCTGACCCTCGTTATTAATACAAGGATGCTAAATATTCTTCAGAGTATTTACGCTTTTTCCTTGGGAGTATTTTCTTCTTTGTTAAATTCTGAGATGTTGAATCATCATCGACTATATTTGACCCCTTCTAATATTTACGTTACTATCATTCTTTAACCACACATTCATAATTTGAATCAAAACATATTATCACACTATGTAAGTATGTAATAAGAAATATTAAATACGAGTGGTGCATTTAAAAATGACAATGGCTAGAATTCACAGGGCAAGTTCTTAAGATAGCAGACTGGCTAACGCAGTCGCACCACACTCACAGTAATTGCAAAAGAAACACTAATCTAGGAAGCAATCCCGATACAACGAGTGATTATTTTTTTAAAATGCGAACAGACTTCAATTATTTCTTAAAACAGATCAAGTTTTATTTCTCACGCGTGTATCGTAATTTAAAAGTTCTTGCATATTTAGAAAGAGAAACAGTTTATGATTCTAGTGTTTTCTTTTAAATCTGAAATTATTTTCAAATTTTGGGAAAAATCTACACCTTTTTATTGATTTTAAAACTGTATGTTTTAAATAATGGAATTCACAAGTTTACAGTTTCTTCTTTTTTTTTTTTCAGAAACTTAAAAATAAACTGCTCACCTTCTTTCAAATCTCAAATAATTGGAAATATTGCTAAGGGAAATTTTTATGATTTTTTAATGGAAAACCTTTAATAAAAAGGAACTTTGCTTTAGTTTTTCTTGATAAGCAGACTGTATGATCACGTGGTTGCTACTATAACGCAAAATAATATACATTATTAAAAGTGAATTGAGAAGAAGAAAATATTCAGTAAAATTTTTTGTCCTCCGCAGTGATAAATTCAGTGTGTGGCCGGGGGGAAGAGGCCATACTGTTAGGAATTAAATATGTTAAGCTTCTCCTTGTCTCAAAGACATTAAGTTATCCATACAGAATCAGTACTAAGTTTAAATTACGTTTTCTTAATTTCATTTTTACATATGTTTTTAACATTTAAATATTATTTAAATATAGTTTACTTACGTTTTTCTTTTGCTTTTGGCCTTTGTTTAATTTAGAAATTCCTTTTTATCTTTCATTTATTTACTTTAACTTAAAGCTAAACTTTCGTTTTCACCGGCATATCGGCACTCACTGTCATAAACAATATCATATCTAACATCGGCACTTTGCTCATCTGCGATCGTTAATCGTTTCACCCGTTTTTCTTTCGCAAGTAGAGCTTTTGCAGATCGCATCTACTTGCGTGCGATTCGATTCAGCGTTCGATTACGCTTTAATCGATATCGCGATGATGTTTCGCCGTATGTTCTGGAAAGTTTGTTTTGAATGTTTAATGAGATCTCGCTACTATAAAAAGGCTGTATTGTTAATGTTTAATCAGTTTCTAGTTGTAGGAGAATGATTCTCGAACGTGAGTGAAGCTTAGGCTTCCTCATTATAAGGAAATAGTTTTTGTTTATGTAATTGATATTTATTTTAATAGATTGCCATCATGCTGTGAAACATCGTTTAGTGAGTTATACTTGTGTTTATTTCTGGTTCAGTTACTTCATCTTAAAGTTTGTTTTTCTATTTTTATTATTGATCCAATATGTGTTACAGTGACTCTTCTTATATCTGACTTTTATTTGAATAAACTATTTAAAGTGAAAACCTGGCTTCCTCAAATTACTTAATCACCAAAGTCTTACACATCCAGCTCATGCTTTCCAGTGCGTATATCTGCTGTATTAAGTTCTTAAAATGTTCAGCATCATTACTTCAATGTTCCAATTAGATGTTGAACAAAAACACATACTCCTTCCTGAGTATTGAAATTTCTCTGAAAGATTTAAAGTTTTATGCTTATAAAGGCCTAGACTGGAAGTTCTAGTCCTGCAAATCTCCTCTTGCAAGAGCTACAGAAATTCCTCCCGGAGAAAAAAGTCTGAAATCAACACTAGGCTTGCGGACCCCCGGCTGTAACCTCACGGACCCTCAGGGGTCCGCGGACCACAGTTTAAGAAATGCTGATTTACACAATCAATTTCTCCATCGCACCCCTGACAGCGTTGAATGCATTCATCATTTGATGGTAAGCAAATGCGCCTTTCCATCATCACATGTTGATGTCGTCGTTGTTTCAACCAGCAAACGATAAACGTTGCGCGATATATAATAATATTTAACAACGTACTGTCTGAAAGAATTGTTTAAACGAGTAGGTTGATAAGAGATGCAACTGAACGCTATTAAGTAACATTAAATCGTGCAAATAAAGGGAAAGTACTAACCAATATATGTTAACCAATGTACCTTAATATTTTATCGGGTCCTTCCTACAATAACTTTTGTTTAGATTGATGCCTGAGCTAAAGGTATTTTGATGGAAATTAAAGTTGAAGCCACGATTTTTGCTTTATAAGACGATTTCTCATCTGACGTCCATTTTTGAATTTGGCTTTTTTCCATATCGGATAGTTTGCATCTACCCTTTTTGTAATGATTTTATGCATTTCTATTGCCTATTCAAAGAAAAATTCTTCTAAAATTACAGGATTTCGTTAAAAACGCTTAAAAAATTCTTCTAAAGTTACAGAATTTATAAAAAACGCTTAAAAAAATAAAGTGACTACGCCAAGAGGTCCATTCTCAACCAAAAGCAACAACCATTTTCCCAATGTTTAAAAAAAATTACAATTTTGCCTTTTTGCTGGACAGTCACAGTTTTTCATTATTGCATTGCCATTTTTTATCCATTTTTAGTCATACATCAAACCACACTTAATGTCAGAATTTCGTAATCTTGAAACCCCATCCCACTCTATAGACAAAAGCCCCAAATCTTTCAGTTTTATTAAATGTATGAAAAACAGTGAAATAGCAGTTAGCTTAGCCTTCATTACAAAAACTAAACTGGTTTATCCACGGAAAAAAAAAAAAAAAGTGTGTATATTAAGTAAAGCCGATAAAGTTCAAATTATTTTTTTTCATTGCTATACTGTAGAAATGTTGTAAATTGAACAGAGAAAAGTAAAAAAATTTATAGTCTCTTCTTGGTCTTATAGTTGCCGAAACGTCAGTGAAGGCTTACTGTTAAGATCCGAAAAGTTTTTGGTTTCTGTCTGTCTGTCTGTTCCGCGATAACTGCCGTAAAAATGATCCGATTAGTTTGATTTTTGGTAGGTATGTTGGTGAGATACCCGGAATTAGCTGTATAGTTTTTAGTTACATTTGGTTCATTCGTTCGGAAAATATAGAACATTTCTTTTTTTATCCTAATGCTTTCCTATGGGAATTCAGACGATTTTGAATTTTTTCAGTCGTTGAAAATAAAATGTCTCATTCGATTAATGTATTTAAACGGTAAGTTATGAAGGCTAAAATTTATCAAGTCAGGTCTTAAATTATTCAAATTAATTTGAAATTTTGTTAATACATTCGTCAGATTTTTTAAATTAGGTGTATAATTTTTGGTGCAATTTTATACATCTGTTCTAATAATATAATACATTTTATTCTATCATTTTCTGCAAATTTTAAAATGCATTTATTTTTATTTACCTCTTTAATTTAACCGTAACCTAGCAACTAAATTTTAAAGAATATCAAAATAATAAAATTCAAATAATTCAGACTATTTTGCTACAATATTTTATTGGGTGATTTTAATATTTTATTGAGAGATTTTAGTATGCTATTGCCATCGAGTTAGATCAAGATGTACGTATGTAAAATAAATATAGAATGACCATCAAAACTGTTTTTCCGAAACAAAAATTGTAATAACACTAGATTTCTGCAATAGATATAAGTGAAATACAGTAGATTCAGTTTACATTTCCATAAGTTGCTTCTGTACACGAGATATTATTCAACTTATCTATCAGATGCGAGTGTTTCGTGGTTGGCAGGTAAGTAAATATTGCTATTTAGGTACTAGGATAACATGAAATTATTTTCTGAATTTTTGCTTATCCTAATAAAACCAGTGTGTAGAACGAAATCCAAGATATACTAGAATCATTCACAGAAACAATAGGAAATCACGAATATAAATTTAAGATTACGGAAAACATTTCTTTTTAGGTCATAATGCTTTCCTATGGGAATTCAGACGATTTTGAAAATTTTCATCCATTGAAATAAAATGGCGCATTTGATTAATGTATTTAATGTGTAAGTTGTGAAGGCTAAAATTTATCAAATCAGGTCTTAAATTATTTAAATTAATTTGAAATTTTGTTAATACATTCGTCAGATTTTTTAAATTAGGTGTACAATGTTTGGTGCAATTTTATACATCTGCTCTAATAATATAATACATTTTATTCTATCATTTTTTACAAAAATTTCCAGTGCTTTTTTTTTCTCTCTTTCAATAAATGGTTGCTAAGCAACTATATTTCAAAGAATATCAACAAAGGAAAATTCAAGTGAATCGCATTATTTTTACTCGAAGTTTTATTAAAAATTGCCAATTTTCGGGTTTTAAGTTTTTAATATGCTTTTTTTGAATGAAATAGATGAGAATTTATTTTAAGTACTAAAAAATGATTACCAAATCGGTTTTCCAAATGAAAATAATAAAAACTTTGAATGCGTAAATTGAATATAGGACAATAAGAGGAATATATATAATAAGAGGAATTTAAATTTGTATAAGTATAATTTATACACGAAATTTTATTCAACTTCAGAAACATATGATGTTTAGTAGTTGAAATATAATTATTCTTTTAAGGATAGGATAAAATCTCTTGTACAAAGAGATGGTTATTCTAATGAAATGAAAATTGCAAATACATTCAGACATATACTCAAGAAATAAAATAGCACAATTACTGGAAATTGAGAATAGAATATTAAAGCGACAACGGGGGGTTCAGGGGGGCTCCGCCCCCCTGAAATAATGTATTGTTATTCTGAAAAAATACAGTAACAAGTAGTTTATCCTATCATTGCATAACATTGTGTTTAAGGGGATACTTCTAAAATTTCCGAAACTTTCGATAAATTTATATTCTTATCAATGTATAAATAACTTAAAAAGATTGAATTTTAGTGTGTCAAATATTTTTCAGATAATGTTAAAAATTAGTAAGAACAATGATTTTTTGAACTGACGTTGAGGCCTCTGATCTGTAGATTTACTAGTTCATAAAAATGGACAAATATCCATTTGACGTTAATTTTTGTGATTGAGATATGCATTTTCCTTTCAGATTTCGGTATTTTTTCGTGAGTCTTTTTCTCTGAATTTTTCATTCTAAATAAACAAGCTTCAGTGCAATAACAGATGTCATGTTCATTTATGTAGAGTCGCAATTTATACTAATGCCATATCAACAGAAATCAAGAATTTTGTACATTCAAGATGCTGCGTCAAAAAGTAAAGTAGATACTTGATTTCAACTCTTTGTTTTGATCGAGTTATTGTAATCTCAGATAAGACTTTTCATGTACAATTCTGTAATATTGGATGCTTTCTCAAAAAACTTTTAATTTTGTAAATCTCATTAAACATGCAATTTAAAAAAAAAAACTCTTGCCTATCTTGGAAAAAATTATTAGTTTTCTTAAAATAGTACCAAATTACACTTTAATAAGCTCATTTAATTAAAAAATTTTCAACATCAAATATATGTTTTGTGATTCTTTTCTTCGATGCAGTCAAGAAGAGCATTAGAAGAAAAAAAATTCATAACTTTGTCCATTCACAAGATAACAAATCCTCTTAAATTTATTATAAATCCTTTTAATATTATCTATTGTGAAAGGTCATTTCTTCCGCAATTCTCAACAAACAGGCGCCCCACGGTCTGCGTCTTCGAAATCTACCTGTGCCTGTAGGCCGAGCCGTCAGGGACTTTTTTTTTGTTTATTTTGTTTTCTTTTCTCTTCCCAATTCACAACTTTTCTGCAGTATATAGCAATGAAAAAAATTTATTTTGATTTTTTTTTTCAGCCCGTACTAGTGTACATAGCATGTAACACAGAAATTAATGACAATGAAAGTGATGTAGCATAAAAATTTTGGTGCTGTGTAATCTGTTATTCTGTCAGATTATGTTTATTTAAATGGTCGACTGGAAAGTGCTTTTTTTTTTTCCCCATATGAGTGTGCGGTTTAATTTTTGTAGTATTTTGCTGACAATGTAACTACTCTAGGTGGAATACAGTAATGACAAATAGCATGGACATTCTTTGATTTTTTAATTTTTCCCAAAATCTCTTATTTTCTTGTAGATTTTTTTTTGCAATGATATACATGTTTTTATAGTCTATGCGTTATTTTGCTTTCTCCCTCTCCTCCATCCTCTTAACGTTTTGCAGTGTCTTAAATTTTGTGAATTTTATAACCATTAAGATTGCTTCTAAATAGAAAATTTGTTTCAAATTCTTTTGCTGTTTCATAAAATTTTTACATTAGGTAAATTGTAATGGTAACTAGAGATGGCAATGCTCGAAAAAAAAACAGAAACTTTGGGAAAAAAAAAACTGATATTTTTCCCTTTTTTTTTTTTTTTTCCAGAAGGGGTATTTTTCAGTTTTTTCAAATTGGAAAAATTGAAATTTAATTTATAGAATAACATATTCAAAATGTTATTATGGCCGCAATCTGATATTTTTTCAAGTTCTGTGTCTCCCATGAAAATGTTAACATAGAAAATATGATCTGTAAACAGTTTTGGAAGAACTTAAGTCCTTTAAAGGATCCTTTACAATTTTTTCACCATAAAACATAGGACCCTTCAAAAAATTCAGAATTTTTTTCCATCTCTATTCTGAATCCTCCAGAAATGTGATTTAGAATAACAAAACATGTCACATAACAGCTGAAATCGCCAATGAATCTCTTACCTAGTTGTATGTATATACAGTAGTGGCCAAAATTGTGGAAACCTTTTGGGAATTCCCCCATTCCCCCTCCAAGTTTAATGGTTTATAACACCCACTCTATTTCTTAGTTATACCATAAAAGCTATATACCACTGGAAAGATAATTTAATCAAAAATATCATGCAATTTTTTTCAGCTCCCCATTTGATGATTGTTTCTTGGGTCTCTTATAAAGGGTAGTATAGGAGCTGTACTCTTCTACCGCCAATTGCTCTCCTGAACCTTTTCCTGTTATTACCAGTCTTGTTTTCTTGACTTAGGCATCCCTTTTTTTATTTACTTCATAACCATAGCTTTCTACACTTAAAAATATTGTTACACATTGATTTCTGGATAACTAATCAACTCTATGATGTTTTCTTAATTTTATTATGCTTTACTAGTTCAAAAGTTGAAAATGTGGCAAAGAACTTTAGCAACTTGATAGCAATCATAAAAAATAGTGATAAAAGTCCTCCTATAAGTACCAAAATAGGGCATACTTGTTTTTTAAATCCTACCCTAGCTTTAATTGACACATTACCAAATAAAATGGAATCTGTCTGGACATTCCAAACATTCATATGCATTGGCTACATTCAAGAAAAATAATTATTGTCAATCTAACCAGGTTTTATAGCCTTTTTCTGATTATTTGGCTATAATGTTTCATAAAATAATTATTATTGATCAAACTGTATTGTACATTGCATGATATTTTTGAATAAATTATCTTTCCTGTGGTATATAGCTTTTATGGTACTACTAAGAAATATTGGGTGTTGTCAGCCATCAAACTTCAAAAAAGCATTTTTTCCAAAAGATTTCCACAATTCTGGCCACTACTGTATTTATTAAGGACCTTATTAAAAATATCTAAATAAGAACCTAAATATAACGATGATTTCTAATTCACAAAATTTTGATTATATTTTTTGACAATTTTATGATTTTTTTTTAATAAAGCAATATTTTTTTATAAAAAAAATAGGTACTTTTCTGTTAGCCGGGCGCCAGTGATATATGTACATATATAAATACATATATATATATATACATTAATTTGTATATATATACATACATACATATATGTATGTATATGTAGATATGTGTAGATAAGTATGTGTGTGTGTATATATACATGTATATATATCACTGGTGCCCGGCTAACCGAAAAGTACCAAAAAATGTTCACAAAAACAGGATCGCATGAAAAAAATATATATAAGCAGACCCATGCAACTTCTCTTGTTAAAATGAAAATTCATGTGCAAAATTATTTCAATAATATACCAGAAATTTTAATGTAAAATTTGAAACATGCATTTATTTTTATTGGCATAGCTGCGATTTTTCATGTAATCAGAAAATAATCACCAGAAATATTTAATTATAATTAGAAACAAGTTATTTTTTAATAACATGCAATTGAAATTTTTTTGTCTTTTCAAGCTTTTTTTCTCTTCTCTTTACTTAAATATAGATTTTAAGACTTGTCTAACTGTATTTTATTTTTTTATTTTTTCTTTAATATAAATGCATACAAATAAACTTTGCAAAGAAAATTTTCTGATAAAAATTGTTTTAACTAAATTTTTCAAAGTTTTCAAATATCCACTGGTTTTATAAATTGTATTAAAGAAATATACATATATATATATATATATATTACTTTCATATTAAGAATCTAAAACTTAAACTAAAATCAAAACATAAGGTTGGTTTAGGTTTAGACTGGAAAGCTATACCAAAACTAAATACACAGGAAATGAAAATTCTAATTGTATGAAAAAAAATTGTAATATTGTGAATTATTATAACTTTTTAAGCAATAGAAGATATTTAAAAAAAAAAAAATTGACAATATTTATAATATCACAGCTACAATAATTTGTTTCTTTAAAAGGGCATCATTTAATATACAAAGGACTAGCCGCCACTGGCGACCAGTTTGGTCTCCCTTAAATGTATGTTAAGCACTATAACACGTTACTTTTATTCATAATTTATTTTTTTCCGTAATCCTTCGCCAAACCGGAATATTCTAATAGACAAATCAAAAACTTTTGCGATCATGGTAGCATTTTGCATATTTTTTGTTATGTATTTCATCTTTCTTGACAAAAACCGCTTAACCAACTTAAGCGTTTATGCTTCATATCCGTTTGCTTATCAGTTGCAATATGTTTGCTAATGAGGAGATTCTTAAACATATTAAGTAGTTTTCCGTAATTGGATCCATTGCCAAATGGCGTATTTTAGTTAATACGATTTGGTGCATTGAAGTCTATTTTGTGAAAGCCTTTAATGATATCCACATTTACACTGAACCATATTGTTGCCAATATTTTTTTGTTTGTTTGTTTGTTTCTCGCTACCTTTGGCTGTAGACTTGATTACGGGAGATTAGAAAATCTATCATTATTCTCATTTAAAACGTCTTGAATAATGTGACATAATCGGGGTGCATATTATAACACATAATTTTCGAGTATGGTTTGGTGAAACATTGAACTTTTGGAAGCCAGTTTTGATAATCACATTTCTTTTAAACCATATTTGCTGTCAGCACTTTTGACCCGTGGCGTAGAATCTCATTAAAATTCACGAACTTCCTTCTAGATGCCGATCTCTGTTCGACTCTGTTTTTCTCTGCTCTCCTATTTTGATATAGTTCAGGAGTTTTCATAACTGCATAATTCCCTTACTTTGGCATTTCTGCTTAATGTCTACTGACTATTAAGATCCGTAACTTGTAAATACGCCACGCCAACATTACCGCCTATAATTCTAATTACAGCAATCCGTTTTTTCTCTATATTGCAACTCTATAGTTCATATAGTGCCCCGGTACGTCTACGACAGCTGTTCCATCAGAACGTTTGATTTCAAAATCAAAGTATCGTTTCTAATTTGCACACGCGAAAAATAAAAGATGGTATTGCGATTTTAAATATGCTATTGGCGAGATTTGCGCCCAAATAACACAAAAGTACTTAATGATGTTATGTATTTTGTAAATGTATATTAAATTACTGTTTTAAGCTATTGGTCATTAATAATGGTAAATATGATTGGTGATTAACAATCATTTTCAGTGGTCTCTCTTCCTTGCACGTATAATACATAAATACCAAATTAACTGACAATTTGTTTCGAAATTTGATTCATTAAATATCATTACAGGAGTTGTATTTGTTTACAATCAGCTAAAAAAAGATAAAGAATGAAGTTGAGTTGTATAGCACATAATTATGGTAAACTTTGATTGTGTCACTGGTACGAATTATTTTTTTGACACCAGCCAGCGCTCCAAAAAATCTTTCACGGAAAACTAACTTTACGAACGATTATCTCCGTGGTTTAATGGTTTAATATTTTAAACCTTCACGACGAATGAATCTTTTTTTTTTTTTTTTTTTGTTTACTTTCATGGATAGAGAATTTGAATTGCGAGGCTAATTTCAACTGAAGTTATTGAAGAATATATACATAAACATAATTCAACGTAAGTCATCTCTCAAATATTAATTTATTTTGAACGATCTTTCTAAAAATGTAACATTTATTAAGTTTTATTCGAAAATATAATTTTGAATAAAAATGGCCGCCTGGCATATGAAAACGTGAAGCGGGCATTCCGGAATTGTTGATGACAGTCACATGACTTACGGTTTTATTATAGAGATTACTATGTAGTGCGGATTTAAATTTGCTTTCAAACTGCAATGATATTTGTTGATTTTTTTTATCTCTACTGGTAATTGAACAAATGCAACTGAAAAATCATTTCAACAAAGACATGATATATTACAAACAGTGGTGTTAAATTAAGCAAAAAAAGCTACTGTGAAAATTCTGAGACTGAAAGGCTAACTTTTAAAAGCTGACTTTTTTTTTTTTCTTTTTTGTAATATTCATGTAATGTGAAAAAAAAAAAAATTCTTTAGTATGCAGAAATTTTAAAAATGTTTATTATATTATATTTTTTAAGAAAATGTAATTTATCTTTGAAAAACATTTGTAAGAAATCACTTTTTCCAGAAAAAGGTGGGTTTTTTTTTCCACTACTTCAAAATTTCTGGAAATTTTACATCTCTAATGGTAACAGAATGATGACTGTTAAAAAAGCGTCATCCAATGCAGTTTTTGAACTAAGTGTTTTTAAAGAAAACTCCCCTCTTCAAATATAAATACTTGGCTTCAAGTATAAAGTTTCTGCTGGAAAAATGTATCTTACAAAGATTTTATGCAACACGTTTTAAAGATTTTTTTTTTTTCAGGATAACTCTACCATGCTGATAGAAGCAGCCAAGGGTGGTCACACTGCCGTTGTGCAGTTGTTGCTGGATTATCCAAACAGCCTGCTGTCTTCTCCGCCTCCACCTCCTGACATGGCACAGATGGCCAACTCTTCCGTAGAAACAATCGAAGTGAGTGATTTCGAGAAAAAAAAATGAACTTTGGATGAAATTGTTTTGTGGAATAGTTCATTCCTTTAAAAAGTACCTGTACCCTATTTTTTGTGTATAAAGACTCATTTACTCTTAAAACTCTTCCATTGCAATGAAGACACAGGATTTTTTTTCCTTCTCATGTTTGTATATAAATGTATATTATGTTTGTGTTACTACTTTCTCTCTGTATTAAAAAAATGTAACTGCCGCAGCCGCTGTCAATGAAGATTTTGTGCCTTGAAGTCTTTCTCGAGTAATATCCAGAAACCTATTGCATATAAAAATTTAAAAATTGGTAGTTTTATAAAGAAATGTTCGATAAACAGGCTGAAGCAGACTGTTTTTAAATCGAAGAATTTTTTTAAGAGATAATTAATATTAAAGTTGGCCAAAATAGTTGTCTTAAAAGTTTTATAGAAACGAAAACTGTGAACAGGAATTTAACCATAATTTATAAGGATATAGTTGACAAGCTTGCGGCATGCAGACTGCAATTATTTTTTTAATTTGAGAAACTTTTTGAGGTTATATTTAAATTTTTTATTCAAAATTTTCATTATTTTGATTTATTTCATATTTCATAAAATCCATTATTTGAATTGTTGCCAATTTGTAAAATAGCACACATAATAATATTCCCTTTCGATTAAGAAATGTATTTACACATGACTATTAAAAACAGAAATAAAACTTTAAAATAGGGGTGCACAACCTTTTTGAGCGAAGGAAGGGCCACTTACAAAAATGACTGGCTTGTCGAGGGCCACCATCAGTAGCACAGAGAGAATTTTGTTTTGAGGAAGTGTGGCAGGGGAGGGGAGGGGGTCTGTTGACAAGGATATATCAACAGTTTACGTTTGTATTTATAAAAGAGATATAGGTAAGATTATTTTCTAAGAGGGAAAATACTTCTTGACTTTATTTGAAGGAATAAATTTTGCTTTAAAGGTTGCCAGTGCTGAAAAAAAGTGCTTTCATGAATAAAGATGGGGAGGAGGAGAAACATATATTATTCTAAATTGTACTTCTTAACATATTCAGTCATAAAATGTGGATATAAACTAGAGGTGTACAACCTTTATAAAAGGAGGGTCAGTCACAAAAATGGCTGGATTGTCGAGAGCCAACATCCGTAGTGCAGACAAAATTTGGTTTTGGGGAAGGAGGAGGATCGGCCTTAAAAGTTCATAAAAATGCTAATTTTAAAAGGAGGGTTAGCTTCCTATACTCAACCACCTCCTTAGTCAGCATAACCCAATTCAGTTGGCAATAATGGAAAAAACGTGCATTTTTTTCCCATGCGTGATTGACAATATTCGCAGTTTTTTCTTAGTGATTGACGAAATTTGCGAATTTTTCGCACTCGATCGGCAAAATTCGAGATTTTTACGTACCCGATCAGTAAAATTCATGATTTTTAGACTCCCGATCGGCAAAATGCATGATTTTTACGCGCCTGATCAGCGAAACTTGTGATTTATACTAGTGTTCCCTGTTAAACGTTTATACGAGTATACGTATAATATGGGGTACGCATTTTAGATACGTATGATACGACCAAGGCGGTTATACGTATTATACGAAACAGCATATACGGTACATCATATATACGGATCTTACACCACCGATTAAACGTATCAACGTTTAAACGTTTTTCGTTCATTGCTTAAAAAATTGTTTCTCCTGCTGGTGTGTGGATCGGAGACTTTGATAAACACCTGCTGTGTCCTGTGCATTCAGTGCTTGCAACAAAAAAAATGGAATATTTTTTCCTCAGTTTAGATGTTTTTTTCACCCTCAAATCTAAACTATTAATTATGAAATGATTTACCTTTCGCATATCTGTAACACACGCACATAGCTTATTTTGATTTATGGCGGGGACATTTCGCCCGAAACATTAGTATTGCAGAACATAAACTTACATTGACTTCATATTTTATACTGACAATGATCAATCCAACTCCTGCTAAGTTTCATAATCTTATTTTTATTTTAAAGACCCCCACAGAGGGCACTCCCCCACCGGCCTATATCCCTAGTGACGATACTCGGCCGTAACAAATAACTAACTAAACATACTTTTATTTTATTTAAGAATACTTTTTTTTCTATATTAAAAATATTTTAAATATACATTTCACTGCAAAAAAAGAAAAGATAAGGCAAGTCATTCTAAGCTTGTGTGATTGCGTTCTGAAACCTGCAGCGACGATTATTTGTCAGGCTATAAGTAATCGAAATTTACAAGTACTAACACAAAAATGAAATTTGTCAAGATTAACAACAGTTCGTAAAGCGTAATATCTTGTAATGCACGCACACTTTGTATAAAAGATACCACGACTGTCATGATTAAAAAAAAAAATGAAATTGCGTTGTACATTAACACAGAGTAGAAAACGTTAGCACTGTGGAAATAACAACATTTGACCCCCCCCGGGCGCAATTTGAGTATACGCACACAAAAATAAATATATATAATTTTTTATTAAAAAAGAAAGAATATACTTAATAAGGATTAACAATAAATCTCAAACGTGTATATTCTCCTTATGTGCTCAAAAAGTCTTTTTACTTTCGTTATATATTTACAACTAGCAGAACCATCCGGCTTTGCCCGGGTTAACATGAATTAAAATACAATAATACGACAATAACAATGACGACAATATGATTTGTGCATACTCAACCATAATCGATAAAAAAGACAATTAGAAAAAAAAAGCTTTACTTTAACTCAACCATAGTAAAATTTTTCAGCTTTATAAATGAGAATGCGCGTTTTCTTTGCGCATACAATATAAAAATATACGATTTTCTTGAAAAAGAAATTACCAAATGTCGTAACATTTTACGAAATTTGCTTTCATATGGCATCTATCTTTATTATAAAACAAAAATATATCCGTGAGTAATGTCGACATCATGTTGACGGTAGCAACGACCTACCCATTAAATTTTACTTGTACTGCATATTTGTAACTATTAAATATCGCATAAATTCATTTTTTTTAACTATAAATTAAAAAAAGTACACTTTCAAATGTAGTTTGAAAGTTTATCTCAATTTACTGATTTTTTATGGATTTTAAAGCATGTATATTTTTAAATCTGTGTCCAATCCAATTATGAAAGATTAACTTATTTGATCTTTATAAAGTAAAAACATCTATTTCTAAACATAGCACATTCAATTTTTATGCGGTCGAATAAAATAAATGTACTCTCAATGTTATTCGTTTGAAAAGCGTATCTCAATTTACTGATATTTTATGAATTTTAAAGTAATTTAATATTATTGAAAATTGTACGGAAAAAGGATGTTAAACTTTGGCGACCAATACATTTTGTGCAAATTACGCTACTTTGTGTAATTGCTATAAAATACTAATATTTTGTGAATGAAAACATGTACATGATTTAAAATATGACAACACTTTCACCGGGGTAGATTTTCCTTTGAACCGATACATGTCTAGTTAAAACAAATTTTTTCACTTCATGAATCATGTACAAATAGGCATTTATATTTATAGATAATGTGCATGTTTGTCAGCTTAACGTGGGAAAAGCATTGAGCTAAATTGCTTGAAGTTTCGCCAAGTTTCTCGTAATTTTTAAATAGTTAAAATACATTATATTATGTGTAGGAAATATTACATTATGAATTACTAACTCCGCAAGAATTGTTACTTTTTGCCTACAGTTAATTGGGAAAAACGACTTTACTTGAGTGCGTGACGTCATATGCACACTTGTATTTAAAACATGAAAGCGATTAAAGAAATCCAATACTACTGTACTCATAGAAAAATGTTAAACAATATTATTAAATATTAAATTTAAATCCGAAATTATATTTACAATGTAATTTAAACAGAAT
Organism: Maratus michaelseni; assembly: GCA_963931845.1. Lineage (NCBI taxonomy): Eukaryota > Metazoa > Arthropoda > Arachnida > Araneae > Salticidae > Maratus > Maratus michaelseni. Next base: position 316,129,005 of record OZ007598.1, read on the forward strand.
TTGCTAAAATTGCGTTTTGAAATTATCTGATTTTTGATGCAAAATATTATTTTTAAAAAAGATAGTGTTCTTTTAAGAAATGAATAATAATTTTGAAGCTGGTGAAATGAAAATGTCGCCGTGTTGTCGAACTTATAAAAAATATATTAATTTTTAAAATTAAAATAAATGTTTTATTTTAAAAAAATGCATTTAATTTTTTTCCCCGATAAACCATTTTACTTTTTATCCCATTTGTTTTAACACACATTTTTGAAGAAAAAATAATGAAAAATACTGTATTGTTTTCTTTAAATCCAGTTTTTATTAATAGGGCATCTACTGTCCACTTGCATCCGAGGGATTTAAATATGCCTCTTTGGTTGAGGCTCAAGCTGAAAAAAGTTACGCTGTAATGATTGCAAAATGTCAATATTTAACATACGATTTTTGATTATCTATACTAATAAAAGAAAGTTTCGCTCTGTGTGTGTGTCCGTGTGTGTGTCTGTTGGCGATGGCTAGGAAAATTTAGCCCACCTAGAAGGCTGTAAATTTAGATTTAGGTAGTCCAAACCTTCTCCTGGTGCACCATTACTTCAGAATTTTAATATTTCAATTACTTTCTGAAATATTAATTAATATTCACAAAGAACTGTCATCAAAAATACGCTTTTATTCTCTTGGGTTGGTTGGTTCACTGGTTGGTTGCATCCATTCTTCACAGAAGTAATTAAATAAACCAGAGTAGCGATGCATAAATAAGGATTTCTAACTAAATAGTGTCAACATGGATTGAAGTTATCAGCGTAGAGGAGCCATGCGAATGTCGCGCCACCTGTACATGACAAATTACACATACATCCCACTGATTGAAATATTTTTCAGGCACATTTTTCTTCATGACAATTAGTCGGGTTTAAGTTTTTTACATGACATTTATTATTATGATGGAGATTGTTAATACAGAAAACTTTATTTAACAGATTCTTTTTTATATTTGCGTGAATGAAGAGGGGCAAGGGTTTAATTACATTTAAGCTTCAAGGTGTATTTCTAGAAAGCAGTTACCAGAATTTCCGAATAATAGTGTAAGCCAAATTTCAAATTAAGTTCCTAGCTTAACCAAATGAATCAATCTTTAAAGATGTATTGTGATCCTCCTTATTAGTTATTTGCTGAAGGCCACTTGAACAACCCCCCCCTCCCAGCCCGTCCTTCAAGGTTTTTTCTCTAACTCTGCTCCGTTTTCCATATCTCAGCAACTATCTTTCCGATTTCAATGCAGGTGATTTCAAACGTTATAATTAATTTAATAGTCACCCTATATAACACTAGCCGCCACTGGCGACCAGTTTGGTCTCCCTTAAATGTATGTTAAGCATTGTAACACGCATTGATACTTTTTGTATTATTTTAGTTTGATTCCATATTATTTACCATTTGTAATGATGGGTATTTTTATTAGCCGGCAGCAAATGATAAATCGCCAAATATTGCTCCTATCACCACCATTCATACTGCATTAATTTAATTGTAAATTTTAAACCTGTCACTCATTTCTGTTAAAATACTTAGCTTTAATTTCAAATACTTATATTACATACTATTGAATCTGTCCCTGTCTGTAAAATTATATCTTCAATATTATTTATATTGATCTTAAGGTATCAATATTCATTTCAAAATTAAAATATCATAAAACTAGAACACAAGAATAGGTTAGGCTTACCTAAACGGTCTTCTTTCGGGAGATAAGATATCTTAAATTACTCTAACTTTTCGAGTATAAATGTTCATGTTGTTCAAAAAATAATTGAATCTACACAAAGTAGACACACAGACAAATATATTGACGATCACGAACACAATATACATAACATTTTTCGCGCACATCATAAATATTACATCTTATATTTCGTATTACATTTTCTAGTTCATTCATAAAAGTTCTAAGACAGATCCATTTTTTATCAACAGAAAAATATCGTCTGCGCGAGGCGCAAAATAGAAACGATTAAATTATAACCATGGAAGTAGCGATAAAACGCAACACATACAATTTAAAATACATGCAATTTACACTCTTCATTTAAAATAGAAAATAAATAAATAAATAAAAAATAATATCATAAATCAAAATATTTGATTTAAAAATAAAAGTATATTTTCTAATTCGAACGCGCGAAAAATAAAAGCTGGTATCGGCGATTTAAAAAATGGTATTGGCGAGATTTGTGCAAATTAACATGAAAGTATTTAATGATGTTATGTATTTTATAAATGTATATTAAATTACTATTTTGAACGCGATTGGTCATAACAATGGTAAATATGATTGGCGATTTCCAATCATTTTCCGTGATCTCTCTTCCTGGCGAGTATAATACATAAATACCAAATTAACTGAGAATTCGTTTCGAAATTTCATTCATTAAATATTATTACATGAGTTCAACTTACGTCAAGAAAACATCTGGAAGTTGAGTTGTATAGCACAGAATTATGGTAAACTTTGATTGTCTCAATGGTTACGAATTATTATTATTGTTTTTGACACCCAGGCAGCAGTCCAAAAAATCATTCGCGCAGAACTTGCTTTACGAACGATTACCTCCATGATTGAATATTTTAAACGTTCATGACGAATTAATCTTTTTTTACTTTTATGGATAGAGAATTTGAACTGCGATCCTAATTTCAACTTAAGCTATAGCAGAATATATGCATAATTAAACGTAAGTCATCTCTCAAATATTAATTTATTTTGAACGAACTTTCTAAAAATGTAACTTTTATGCAGTTTAATTCGCAAAAATAATTTTGAATAAAAATGGCCGCCTGGTATATGAAAAAGTGAAGCGGACATCCCGGAATTGTTGATGACAGTCACATGACTTAGGCTTTTATTATAGAGATTAAACTAAATTTATGAGTAGCGGTTACCACTATTTACGAATAACAGTTTAAGTCAAATTTGTAATTAAATTCAAAGCTTAAGGAAACGAACGAATTTTGAAAGATGAATAGTGGTCCTCCTAATTAGTCATTTGATGAAGGGCATTTGAACATTCCCTTCCCCCAGGACCTCCTTCAAGGTTTTTTCTCTATGTTCTGTTTCCTTTTTTCTCTAACTATGCTCCGTTTCCATAATTTTTGCTTAATAGTCAGCAAACGAACGAATTTTGAAAGATGCATAGTGGTCCTCCTAATTAGTCATTTGCTGAAGGGAACTTGAACATACCCTCCACCCCAGGACCTCCTTCAAGGCTTTTTCTCTAACTATGCTCCGTTTCCATATCTCAGCAACTATCTTTCCGATTTCAACGCAAGTGATTCCAAACATTATAATTATCTTAATAGTCACTCTCTATAACATTAAACTAAATTTATGAGTAGCGGTTACCACTATTTCCGAATAATTGGGTAAGCCAAATTTGTAATTAAGTTCAAAGCTTAAGCAAAGGAACGAATTTTGAAAGATGCATAGTGGTCCTCCTAATTAGTCATTTGCTGAAGGGAACTTGAACACACCCCCCCTCCCCCCCTTACAGTCTGGTCCCTCTTTGCTCCGTTTCCATATCTCAACAACTATCTTTCTGATTTCAACGCAAGTGATTCCAAACATTATAATTAACTTAACCCTTTCCGGCACAGACAAATTCTGTTCGTAAAATGCGAAATTACGGACTGACACCAGAATTTACAGACTACTTTTTTTGAAAATAAGAACTTCTTATTTTAAGCTTTCATTATTATAGAAGCAAAATTTTATTAAAATATTATTGGTTCTGAATGCAAGTTTGGAATTAAAATTAGGTGTGCCCGGAGTGGGACCACTGTGCCGGAAAGGGTTAATAGTCACTCTTTATAACAACAAACTAAATTTATGATTAGCGGTTACCACTATTTCCAAATAATTGGGTAAGCCAAATTTGTAATTAAGTTCCTAGCTTAAGCAAACGAACGAATTTTTTAAGATGCATCGTGGTTGTCCTAATTAGTCATTTGCTGAACGGCACCTGAACATTCCCCCCCCCCCCCCCCCTCCTTCAAGGTATACGGTGTCGAAGCCATCGGAGACCTTGGCTAGAATTTCGTTTTTTAAAAGATTTGAGTTTATTACACTGGCTCAGGCAACGCCGGGCGGGTCAGCTAGTTATAGAAGATCCTAGCTTAAGCAAACGAACGAATTTCGAAAGATGCATAGTGCTCCTCTTAATTAGTCATTTGCTGAAGGGTACTTGAACAACCCTCCCCCCCACGGCCCCTCATTCAAGGTTTTTCTCTAACTATGCCCCGTTTCTATATATCAGCAACTATCTTTCCGATTTCAACGCAAGTGATTCCAAACATTATATTTAACTTAATAGTCACCCTTTTATAACATTAAATTAAATTTATGAGTAGCGGTTACCACTATTTACAAATAAGAGTTTAAGCCAATTTTGTAATTAAGTTCCAAGCTTAACAAAACAAACGTATTTTTATGCATGCATACTGGGCCTATTAATTAGTCATTTTCTGAAGGACACTCGAACATCCCCTCCCCTCGGCATCTCACTCAAGGTTATTTTCCTAACTGTGCCTTATTGCAATAACTGGGCTAATAATGTTCCAATCTTCTCGAAACCAGCTCAATTTTGTAGTGCGCCTACTATACAGTAACGTAGGCAGCGGGGACCTGTCTCAGAAGTTCGTTCGGAAAGAGGTTTGTTTAAAACAGAATGCTCCCCTGGCGGTGGTAGGATGAAATAAAAGATTTTCTAGAGCGTACGAGCATGCCGGGTATACGGTTCCGCAGCCATCGTAGACCGTAGCCAGAGTTTCGTTTTTTAAGAGATTTAAGTTTATTACAAGGGCTCGGGCAACGCCGGGCAGGTCAGCTAGTGTAGAATAAATTGAGTCATGAAGTTTGAATGCGCAAAAATGTTTTTATTTCTTAGAAAATTTACTTTAATATTAACAAACCAGTGGAAGCAATTTACCTTTGTAAAATTAGGAGCAAAGTTATTTATTTTTCTCCAAACATGTTTAAATATATGTACTATGTCGTTTAAAGCACTTATAGTAATCTTTGTAATATGCGGAAAAAAAACACATCTACCAAAATTGGCGTCAGTTTCGGATTTCAAATTATAGCGAGTTAATCTCGCTATAATTTGCGATTTTTACACGCCTGATCTGCAAAACTTGCGATTTTTACACGCCTGATCTGCAAAACTTGCGATTTTTACACGCCTGATCGGCAAAATTTGCGATTTTTACACTCCCGATCGGCAAAATTTGCGATTTTTACACGGCCGATCGGCAAAATTTGCGATTTTTACACGCCCGATCGGCAAAAATTTGCGATTTTTACACGCCCGATCGGCAAAATTTGCGATTTTTACACGCCCGATCGGCAAAATTTGCGAATTTTACACGCCCGATCGGCAAAATTTGCGATTTTTACACGCCCGATCGGCAAAATTTGCGATTTTTACTCGTCTGATCGTGTGATTTATACGCACCCGATCGGCAAATTTCGCAATTTATACATACCCCATCGGCAAAGTTACTGATTTTTACGGGCCTGATCGGCAAAATTCTTCTCTCTGGCCTCTTCTTTAGGAGAATAGGATAGAGAAAAAATTTCAAAAGGGATGATGATTTTAGATGAGTGATACTTATGAGATGATGTAAATGAGATGAGTTGCCTTACTACAAAATAAGAAATAGATCAACATTTAAAAAATAATAATATTAAAGATTTTAAACTATTTGCTGAGTGAGAAGTGGAATTTGTGGGAGAAAGGGGGTAATTTAGATGATTGATCATATTTCTGCTGTCAACATCCCTTTTTCTCAGAAAATACGAAACTCAGAACGACGAATGAGATACCCTATGAAAAGATTTTGAACAGGCTTCTGACATATCACACTTAACATTTCGTTAAAACATGTTTTTGATTAAAAATTGCTGTTAATTAAAAATTAAATCGGCATTGTTTTCATAAAAAAAAATGAAAGGTTTTCCTGAAATTTGTATTGCCACAAACATAAAATACCGCATTATATCATGTTCAACAATCTATATATTTAAAACGCTAAGCGATTTCTTTCGACAATCCGTGAGAACAAACTACTGCATCAAATTACATCATTCTTTTTTTAAATGAAAGATATTTGGACACAGATTTGTTATCGTGCATTCGTTTGTTCGAAAATTTAATTAACTGTAATTTTCAATTAAACTTTTACGTCTGCTAATGACGTCATAATTGGATAACGCCTACTGTTCCAAAGCACAGAGTTTATTTTCTAAACTCTGTGGTTGAATAAAAGAGAAAAAATAAATATTAAAAGCTTGCGGTTTTAAGGCTGAATTTGTTAATTTACAAGTTAAATTTCGGTAAAAATACTTATCCGCGTGTTTTATAAGCGAATAAAAATTCATATTTATTGTGACGTCACGGGAATATTGTCCATTGGGTTTATTTTATCATTATGCATTATAACTTTGTTGATGCCATTTTTTCATTACAATTAAATACAAAATATATTTATATTTGTGTGCATGGTGTTTAAGCATTAATGTAAAGTATATGAAGTACGTGTGAAAAGTTTGCGCCGGTGAAAATGACGTTATGCTTAGCTTGAAGTGCATTTTAACACTGATCAAACTAAAGAGAAAAATGTATATGATTGTGTTAACATGACATAATTTTACTGATTTTTGCATTCATAACTATAAAGATTAGAATTGGAGCCGTCATTGATTTCCTCATCTTGATTGCATACCTTGATTACATGTTACCAATTGCTTTTTTTTTAAATTATAGGATAGAAGATTTCGTTTTTTAATAAAAAAAATCACAAAAATAAAGGATTTCAGGAAATTTAAAGTTATTAAAAATAGTGTTATGGTAGAAAAAAATCTTGAAATAATTATTGTATTTTTAGCTAGAATAAACAATGTAAGACTAATATTTCATAGGAATTATTTTGGTAGATTTATTATAAGTTCATTTAACAGTTCCTTATTAGCGCAAAGTCCTATTTCTTTCACTTTGAATTTCTCTTTCGATGTCAAAAAATGTTTTCCACTTTTGGACGCCAGCCAAAATACAGTGGCAATTTTTAGAAATGTACAACAGTTGTGACAACAAAGGCGCTATCTCTTTAGCTTTCATCGCACTTACATCACTTCGAAATACTACAAATTTCTATTTTTTACTACATTTTACAATTTCAATTCTTACATCATCAATTAGAAAAAAAATTAGCTTTCGATTGAAATTTATTTGAAAACTGCCGATTAATTTAACGACTTTTAAAATAATTTTCAAGCATGAAAAGTTTTTCAATTCTATCTTATCAATGACCACCAGTTTACTTCAATAATGTAAAATAGCCCCTGGGAAAGTTGCCACAATTGAAAATAGGTTTCCCTAACCATCATAAAAAGTGAATAATAATTAAAAAAAAAAAAAATTGATAAATCATAAGATCAGATAGATTATCCATAAGGTAGAACATTTTGGCGCTAAACAAAAATCTGTCAGGAAAAAAAAAAAAAGACTATTTTTAGTTTATGTTGAACATAATTGATATGTTGAATTCGTTGATGAATATGTTCCATCAGATATCAGGATGTGCTAGAAATTGCATTTTTTTATTTTTTTACATTTGCCAACTGTATAAGAGGAAAAATATCCCCGACTGTGATGGAAAAGGGATAATCATCCTGATTATGTCAAGGAACCGAAGAAACTATACAAATAAATTACACTTGAAACCATTAAAAATCTCCCTCATCTGCAGATAGATTTATTACTGTTAAAAACTTCTTAATCTTTGCATAAAAATTGATTAGCTTAAAACAATGGATGCGTTTTAGAAGATATGGATTTGAAACGAACAATGATTAAAGAGGACATTTTAAAACTTTTTATTTAATCATTTTAAAACTTTTATAACTCTAATTTCGACGGTGCTTTTGGGCAGATGCAATGCACATGCGCATAGGAGCTCAATTGGTTGCATTATCACAGGGGGGGGGGGGGGGGGGGGGGCTGGAGATGTGTGCTTTATTTACTATAATCTGTTATTTACTGAATATGATATGAATGTAGGAATATACTATTTGTATATACTTCATAGGTCCATGAATTTTTTTTCTTGCCGTGGGGAATATGGTGGTAGTGTCAAACTGATTTGCATTACACAGTTATTTACAGATTGTTTGTTTGGAGTTTGCATCGGAAATAGTACTGTATTTGACTGGGGAAAAAAAATTAAATAAAATATTTGAAAGACTGTTTTATACGCGCCCCTTCATAAATAATAAAGAAGCTTATTTTACTGATATTGTTATAGTATATTTTTGCGTCAAGTTTTGACGGGTTCCATCTAGTAATTATAAAAAGAAATAAACAGTACAAAAAATATAAAGTATGATTTCTCTGCCCGGTTAATTTAATATTTATTTTTAAAAAGCAAAATTGAAATAAAATAAAAAATTATAACTTATTATATTAGAAATGCATTCAATTTGTGTCATGTTTTTCATGAATAAGCAGATGACGTCATCTTCTAATGCAGTTAAAATAAGATTAATTTTTTCTCGCGAGTGCTGTTTGAAAAAAATATCGAGCCTTTAATCGGGTTTTTATAATTTTTATACGTGCGTCATCTATTGTTATATTTATCATGTTTATGTATATGCATACTGTAACGGAGTAATAGTACATTAACTTATTTAATGATTATCTTGGTAAAGTAAAGAAAATGACATTGGCGAGAGAAGAAAATTTGCCAACATATTATTTGGCAACCTATTCACACAAATTATTTTATCATAAAACACACACAATGATCAATATGTTATAAAACATACAATGTTTAATTTAATATAAAACACACTCAATCTGCTTTACCGGGTTGCCATACCAAGCAAAATCTCGCCAAAATTGTCCATTTTGGTGCCAAAAAGATACCCCGGTGCATCTGCGACATCTGTACCTTATTGAAATGTATAAGCAGAAGTAAATTAAATAATATTGGTACAGATGCCGCAGACGCACCGGGATATATTTTTGCCGCTAAAAGGACGATTTTGACGAAATTTTACTTTATATGGCAACCCGGTAGAGAAGATTGCGTGTGTTTTATATTAAATTAAATATTGTATGTTTTATAATAAATTGATCATTGTGTGTATTTTATGATAAAATAATCATTCAGTGTGTTTTGATAATAAAAAAAAAAAAAAAGGGATACTTACGTATTATACGGGAAGCTCAAATATAATTGCGCCAATTAACTAATTATAGTAACCCTTATCTTTTGGATAAGTATGTATTTTATTTATGGTACTTTTCGGTTCGCCAGGTGCCAGTGAAATATATATATATAGCTTTTAATGCTTTTATAATATCACACCGGTTTGTTCAATACTTTAATATCTATATATTTAAAACGCTAAGCGTTTTGTTTCGACAATCCGTGAGAACAAACTACTACATCAAATTACATCATTCTTTTTTTAAATGAAAGATATTTGGTCACAGATTTGTTATCGTACATTCGTTTGTTCGAAAATGTAATTAATTAGCCGTAATCTTAAATTAAAATTTTACTTCTGCTTATGACGTCATAAAGTCGGCAATCGGATTAACGCCCACTGTTGCGACGTACAGAGTTTATTTTCTGAACTCAATGATTGCGAGCATAAAAAATAAATATTAAAAGCACGTGACTTTTAGGCCGAATTTTTTAATTTGTAAGTTAAAATATAGTTAAAATGTTTAAGTATTTCGGTAAAAATATTTATCCGTGTGTTTTATAAGCAAATAAAAATTCATATTTACTGTGACGTCACGGAAATATTGTCCATTGGGTTCATTTTATCATTAAGCATTATAACTTTGATGCCATTTTTTCATTACAATTAAATGCAAGATATATTTTTATTTGTATGCATGGTGCTTAAGCATAAATGTACGTGTGAAAAGTTTATACCGGTGAAAATGACGTTATGCTTAGCTTGAAATGCATTTTAACATTGATAAAACTAAAAAGAAAAATTTATATGATTGTGTCAACATGGCATAATATTAACTGATATTTCAATTTTTAATTTTAAAGATTAGAACTGGAGCCTTTATTGGTTGTTTCATCTTGATTGCATACCTTGATTACATGTTACCAATTATTTTTTTTAAATTATAGGATTAAGTTATAGGAATTATAGGATTTAAATTATTAAGATTTCCTTTTTTAATAAAAAAAATCACAAAAGTAAAGAATTTCAGGAAAAAAAACTTGAAATAATGATTGTATTTTTAGCTAGAATGAACAATGTAAGGCTAATATTTTATAGGAATTATTTTGGTAGGTTTGTTATAAGTTCATTTAACAGTTCCTTATTAGCGGCAAAGTCTTATTTCTTTCACTGTGAATTTTTCTTTCGATGTCAAAAAATGGTAGTCTACTTTTGGACGCCAACCAAAACACAGTGGCAATATTTAGAAATGTATAACGGTTGTGACAACAAACGGCACTATCGCTTTAGCTTTCATCGCGCTTACATCACTTCTAAATACTAAAAATTTAATTTTTTTACTACATTTTACAATTTTAATTCTTACATCCTCAATTAAAAAATAAATTAACTTTCGATTGAAATTTATTTGAAATCTGCCGCTTAATTTAACGACTTTTCAAATAATTTTCAAGCATGAAATATTTTTCAATTCTATCTCAACAATGACCATCCGTTTGTTTTAATAATGTAAAATAGCCCCTTGGAAAGTTGCAACAATTGAAAATAGGTATCCCTATAACCTTCATGAAAAGTGAAAAATAATAATAATAATAAAAACCTGATAAATCATAAGATCAGATTATCCATAAGATAGAGTATTTTGGCGCTAATATAAAATCTGTCAAAAGAAAAAAATACTATTTTTAGTTTATGATTAACATAAAATTGATATGTTGAATTCGTTGATGTATATGTTGAATCAAAATATGCTAGGAACTGTTATTTATTATTTTTTTAAAGATCCATTGGATATTTAACTGTATAAGAGACCGACTGTGATGGAAAAGGAATAATCATCCTGATTATGTAAAGGGATAGAAGAAACCATACAAATAAAGTACAATTGAAAACATTAAAATTCTCAGTCATCTGCATATTAATTTATTATTTTTAACAAAAATGCTTCATTTTTATATAAAAATTGATTAGCTTAAAACAATGGATGTGTTTTAGAAGATATGGATTTGAAACGAACAATGATTAAAGAGGACATTTTAAAATTTTTAATTTAAACATTTTAAAACTTTTTTTAACATTGAATTTCAACGGTGCCTTTAGGCAGATGCAATATACGCATAAGAGCTCATTCGATTGCATTATCACAGGGGGGGGGGGGGTGTTTATACTATGTTCTTTTATTTACTGAATATGAGATGAAAGTAGGAAATTTGTATGATACTTTATGATAGGACAATTTGTATGATACTTTATAGGTCCATGACCTTTTTTTTTTTTTTTTTTTTGTGGGGAATATGGTGGTAATGTCAAACTGATTTGCATTACACATTTGTTTACGGAGTGTTCATTTGGCGTTTTCATCGGAAATAGCATTTCACTTGGAGGGGGGGGGGGATTTTTTAAAATAAAATATTTGAAAGACTGTTTCATATGAAGCCCTACTTAAATAATAAAGAAGCTTATTTTACTGATATTGTTATAGTATTTTCTTCCGTCACGTTTTGACGGGTTCCATCTAGTATTTTATTTATTTTATATTATTTGCCATTTTTAACAATGTTATGTATTTTACCAGTGTACCTGTGCAAGGATTTCGTACTGCAGTCTAATAATTTTTAGAAATATCTAATATTTTTCAGATGCAGGTAAGAAAGAAAAAATAAAAATCTAAAAAAATAATCTAAAGAAATAAGGACAAAAATATCTTCAAACAACATTAGTCAAGCGAGAATATCATCTCATTTATTCCTAACAATAAACTTCCAATGAAGATAGATAAAGGCATGCACGAGGGAAAAAAAAAATAACAATTGTATTTTAACTGCATTATAGGATGACGGCATCTTCTTCGGGAAAAATATGGACGAAGAAAAATAAATTGAAATGCACTTAAATTACAATTCAGTCTTATATAACAAATCATATCTTTTATGCTACACGTGTAAAATACCACTGCTTCGATCAATCAATAATATTTAATTTCTTCTGAACGCTTCAATTTTAATTTTGGTTTTTAATCATAAATATAAAATAACCCATGTGAAAAGTCACATTTTACCTGTTTTGTACTATTTATTATTTTTTATAATCACTGTTGAGCATCATATAATGCAGTATTTTATTTTTGTAGCAACATTGATTTGAAAAAAGCTTTCATTTCATTTATGAAAAAACAATCCAGATCACGTATCTTATTTCTGTTGTCAACATCCCTTTTTCTATGCACATACAAAACATACAACGATGAAAGAAGTATCATTTGAAAAGTTTTTGAACAGGCTTCTGACATAGTACACTCACATTTCGTTAAAACTCTTTGTTGGATAAAAAAAAAATAATTCATGCTAAAACGTACCAGGAAATAATCTCAAAGATTGCAGTGCAAAAGCTTCGCATGGGTCCTTCTGGTTATTCATTAATATTGTTACTAAAGCAGCAGACACTTTTGGAGTAGACAGAAAACGTAGGTGACAAGTTAGAAGGACATAAAATTTCTTCACATAACAGTTTTATAAATTTTAAACTTTGTATTCTTTGGATGAGAGGGAAATATGATTTTCGATGGAAGGAGTTTGTAATTTAGATGATTCGTTATTTATTTATTGTTAACAAAGAGGACAGAGAATTTTTTTTGTATAGGGGTTAGCTAAGTGAAAGAAGCAGACATTTTGGTGGTAAAGCGATAATTGAAATGGTTGATTAGTTATTTATTGTTACTGGACAGCAAATTTTTTAATAAAGATTTTAAACTTTGTATCTTGAGAGGAGAGGGAGGGTAATTTGTATGATTGATTATTTACTTATTTTTACTAGAGAGCAACATGTAAGACAGAATATAATATTTTTTAAATAGAGCTTTAAAGATTTTTTTGCTGGGGAGAGGCAAAAGAGTGGAAGCAGACATCTTGGTGGTAGAGAGAAAATTTAAATGGCTGATTATTTATTTATTTATTGTTAGTAGAGAGCAACAAATAGAGCATCATTTTTTTATATATATATATAAAGAGTTTTTAAAGATTTTAAACTTTATATGCTGAGGGAGAAGAAGCATAAATTTTGGATGGAAAGGGAGATTGTAGTGTAGAGGATTGATTTTTTTACTAATTGATACGTTACTAGTGAGCAGAAAGAAGTACAAAAGGATTTAAGATTCTCAAGTTTTCAAACTTTTTATGTTAGAGAGGGCGTAGAAGGGAAACAGACATTTCATGTGAAAGGAAGGGATTTCATTAACATCATATAAAAACATAAGTGGAAATCTGTCAAAAATATATCAAAAGAATGAAAATTGCCTCCCTTGGATTTTTAAAATCCATTTTTAAAATCAATTTTTTGTGCATAAAAATTTCTTTGTATGTGAGGGAGGGGGGCTTTTATTTAGGAATGGAAAATAAAAACCAAAATTGCTTAAAAGTGGGAGGGGGGCTTACATTCAAGGGGGGGTGGGGCGCTTACTTTCGGTGATTTTACGGTAAGTAGCACTTAAAATCATAAAATAAAGAAGTGGTCTGTATAAAAATGCAAAAAAATGTACGTTTTATATAAATTGTTTTTGTTTGTTAATATTTCTGAAGGCACAGATAAAAAGGTAAAAATTTCATTTACAACTGCCATTACAATTAAAAGAAAAAAAAATATATGCTGTGAATTTGACTTGAAGTTCGATCTGAATGGCTGTTGATAAACGTTTAAATTCTGTGCAAGGTTTCTCATCTCATTCACATCACCAACAACAAATCAGAGTCCAGTCACCATTCAGTAGAAGTAAAAACTTTATTGACATTTTTTAAAGCGTCAAGTCAGGAGGAATGCTCATTAAACTGCAATTAAATCTATGCATCGGTTCGTTCCGTTGCGACAGTCAATAATTTACACGAGCCTTTCCCAAATTTCTAGATGTTTATTTAGGTGAATGGGTTGGATCCACTGGGCACGAAACCTTTCTAAAACTTTATTTAAACTCTCTACATCACTAAACTGAAAAAACACTATGAGGCGAATTAGACTCCAGTTAAATTTTTACTTTGTTCTTTTAGCCAACGCCACATGCCAAAATTCTACTGAAATCAGAGTGTGCATCGGATTTTAACAGGCTTTGTGTAAGACTATAACACATGTCATATGAGATTCTTGGAATCATGAGGGTTTTAAAGGGATTTATATAGTATTTCCGGTGCATTAATTTTGAAGTGAATTGACTTCCGCACGGAAAAAATGTTCTAGGCGTTTCGAAAGTCTCGTTACCAGATGAATGACGTATAAACAAACCAATTTATCGGCTTTGAGGTTGTAGCTTCAAATTTAATATGCAATAAAGAAAAAAAAAAAAAGAAAATGAATCTTTGATGTAGGAAAAAAAAAAAAGAAAAACAAGTGGGTAAGTGTGATCAAAGTTCGCACAAAGGGGTTCGTTTAATATTCCTTTCAAAACACTTTATCCTTTCTTTAAAAAATCCAAATAAATTTCATTTTCTAAAAAAAAAAGCTGTCTATTTTTCTCGGTTTTTCGAATATCTGAACTGGCCCGATAGCGGGTGAAGCCCACTATTATATTCTGTCATAATATCTGTCATGTGGACTAAATGCGATATTTTAAAAATAATAATTTCAAAATTAAACATGTTGTACACATTCAAAATGTTAAAATATGTGAATATTTCCATAATCGGGTTTTTATCATGATTCAATACGTTCCTCAAACTCATATATTTACTATTCTCTATTACTCATATTCATACTCGCTTTGTATTATACTGAAACATTTGAAAAATCCGTTAAACTTGCGATATGACGTCAGATTTTCTTTTTAATTCTCTAATGATGTGTAATTAATCTGCTTTGTGTACATGCACACATACTCATACTCCTTGTATTATTGAGAAATCTTTCTATTTTATTACCACTATGACGTCAATCTTTTTTTATTTCATATTAATCTTTTTTTTCAATTGGTGAAACTTTTTATTTCATTTCTATTTTTCACGTGGAAATCGTCTGATAGAAAATTATTAATTGTAGATAGAATTTCATCATGAATTTTTAATTTTTGGCATCTGCTATATGGAAAAATGTTCAAATTTAATAAGAAAAGGCAATAGGATTTCGTGAGATGAACGAAACCCTAAAAAGAGAGTATTTTGGAAATATTGTAATAGACATTTAAAATTTAATGACAGAATGTTTTTTTAAAAAGAAATAACGTTTTTTAGAGCAGAAAAAATTTAGAAGTATGATTTAGCATTTAAATAAAGAATTTATAGCGGTTTGACTTGACGGGAATAATAATGAATTTTAATAGTGGATTAAAAATAAAGGTGTTCCATTTAAAGAATAAATTTAAGTAGTTATTGCCATTTTTAGATTTAAATACTTTGGAATAAATATTAAGTGGATTAGGATAAAATGACTTTACATATGGAATGAATAGTAAAGAATTATTTTAATAAACCGGGGTTATATACAAAACATTACTAAATGGAAAAATTTTAAATAATAAATTTGCAGAAAAAATTAAATTTTGTAACATATATATACATACAAAATAGAAAATTATATATAAAAAAATGTACTTATAGAAAAGTATAGTAGAGTAAAAAAAAAACCAACAATCCCTGAGGCTTAAGATTGCAATAACCACATCAAAACAAACATACTAGCAGAGGATATCATAAGAATGTGCAATTTCCAGGGTTCATACAGATTCCTTGGACTGCTCTCTAGAAATGAAGACACTCCTGTACAAAACACTCCTGAAATTGGCGCAAAGTGTAATTTAGTGTTGAGCAATAATTTAACCTTTTCCGGCACAGTGGTCCTGCTCCGGGCACACCTACTTTTAATTCCAAACTTGCATATGGCACCAAGAATGTTTTAATAAAATTTTGTTTCTACAATGAAAGCTTAAAACAAAGAGTTTGTATTTTCTAAAAAAGTCGTTTGTAAATTCTGGTGTCATGATGATCCGGTGTCATCAGGTGCCAAATGAGAAAAAACAATTTCTCATTTTACAAACAGACTTTGTCTGTGCCAGAAAGGGTTAATTGAAGAATACAAGAGTTGAAAATGGAAACTTATAATTGTGAATGATGTTGCTTAAGCATGTTACGGCTTGGAAGGGATTCATCTTTTAAAATGAAAATATTTTCCGCTTTACAAAGGTAAAGTTAAAGTGAATACTGCGATTCTTAAAAGAAAAGAAAACAAAGTTTTTTGTATAGGCTGCATGGGTTTTTCCTTCAAAATTCACTTTAAAAATCTAGGTGCATGAGTGTTTGGGATTTGACTGGCCTCTTGTCTGTAAGGCCATGAGTCACTGCATAAATTGCGGTGGCAATTTTGTATTTAAAATTACGAAACCAGGAAGCAGTGGCATTGTGACTACTTCTTTTGTAATTTTAATAGAATGAAATTCGTTTTCTCTTAAATTAGGATGGGTGGTGTGGTAATAAGTCCTTTTTAAAATTCTTGTACTCCTTGGATGTTCTTTTTTCTTCTCATGTCTCTATGAACCCTGATTATAGACAGACACAGGAAAAAAATTGTCTTATCTAGATAATAGACTTGAAAATTGTCTCTTTATTATTACTATTATTATTATTTTTGAAATTTTCAAGTATGTTTAACTATTTCTTAACTTACCATTGACAGAAAAATACGCCACAGCTGTTTTCAAACAGAAATGTACTTGCATCCTTTGAAAGCACTTATGAAAAGGCTCATAATGGACAAATGCATGTTTGGGAAGGGGGCATTTGTAGATGAAATATGAAAAAAAGAGAAAGGTGTTTGCAGGGTGAACGGGTTCAACGGCTCCAACATATCTTTCTCTACGGTCTCTGTAGGCACTTTGAAAATGTGTATGGATGCATAAATGAAATGACATTAATAGTTGAATTAAAGGGTGATCCAGTTGCTTGTTCATTGGATACAGTGATAATCCATCTAAAACTCTGATGAGGTTTTAAAAATAAAGTTTGCCTGAAAGTGATTTTGAGAATGTTGCTTTCTTTCCCATAAAAGAGAAGTACTGAAATAGTGCTCTGTTTAGGATGTTGGAAGTAATTCTATTGAAATGTTCTCTTTTCAGGCTCCCAGAGTTCCTCCTCATGGACTTCCCATCTTCATTCCTCAAGACACGGATGAGAGACAAAATGCCGTCTCTGGGTCCTCCTCCTACTTAGGAAATGTTCAGACAGGTTGGTGTACATACATCGCAATTTTAAAATATTATTTAAAAAAAAAAAAAGATTACAGACTCAGCAAAGTGTCAATTTTTTTTATTTTCTTTTTGTGGCAAAAGAAAAATATTTTTTCAAATTTTCTACTGTGTTTTCTTTTGGAAATTATGACCCCTTGGCAAGTGTAAACTGCGTTCCAATAGGGCAATTTATTTTTTTAATTAATTTTTTTAATTGGAATGAACTTTATGGGACTCTTTGAACTATTTTTTTCTTTTTATCACACAAAATTCCACTTTTTGCTGATTCTTATCACTCGGATAGGTCAATTTATTAAATTTTGATGAATTTTTTAAATCTGAATTTACTGTGAATCTCTTTGAACTTTTTTTTATTGCCACAAACTGTTGGGCTTTGACATATCTTATGGTGCAAAGTGTACTGCAATAGATGAGTTTGTAAATTTTTTATGAACTTTTTAATTTGTAACAAACTTTAGACATGCTTGGTATAATGAGTGTCTATCCTCCTGTGTTATGATGTTGTTATTCTTTCAGTACCCCGCATCCAAGATATCCTGCGTGAAACTATGCCCAGTTCTGCTCCACAAGCAGTTCCGAAACAGAAAACCACCCAGAGGAAAAGTACTCTGGTCAAAAATAATGAAGCCCCCTCCTCCTCTTTCTGTGACAGTGCACAGCGCTACTACAGGAGCAAGACCAATGCTGCTGCCCAGGCAAACTCTATGACCATCCAGACGGAGACTGGTACCATGCCAAACGAACACCTGCCCGCTTTTGTTGGTGGGGGAGGGGGGAACATTATCGAAACGGACGACAAAAGTTTAAAACCCAGTGAAAGGCTCGAGGCTTGTATCAACAGCATGATGAAGAAAGCGGAAATGCTACATCCTAGTCCTGAAGAGCAGATTCTGCAAAAACAGCAGATTCTCGAAGAATTGCAACGCGTTGAAAGAGAGCTCCAAGAGAAGGCCCATGCACAACTTCTTTTGACGGCACAGCATCAGCAGCAACATCACCATCAAGGCATACAAATAGGGACTATTGTTACCGGTACACCGACTATTTCTACCATAACAAGTAACAATAATAGTAATAATAATACAAATTCACTTTCTAATTTAGCTACTGTAGCTGGAGTGCATGCTCAGCAGTTGATTTTTAATACTGATGCAGTACTAGACATCGAATCACTGTCGTCTCTTACAGACATTTCATCAGTGTCCAACCACATGGGTTTAAATCTTCACCTGACAACTAGTGCAAATAATTTAGCATTTCCTCCCGCTGTTCACTCTCCGCAGCAGCTCTATAACTTATCCCAGCAGCAGCAGCCTCCACCGCCACAGCAGCAGGTTCAACAATCTGTCATCACGACCACCACTCCTGCTGCTGACTACTGCAAGTCCCGAATGGGCAAACTCGCAAAGCAAGCTAAGACTGTGATGAAACAGAATTCCCAGCAACCTTTCAAGATACCACCTCCTATTTTACTACACCAGAACGATAGCACTAAAGTAGATCCTCAGACTATACCCGTTATGGAAGATTCTGAAAAACTTAACCTAAGGAGTGTTGTGTATAGTGATCAGCAGCACCCACAAAATCACCTGCAACAACAACAAACAACACAGCATCAGCAGCAACAAATCCAATTGCAGCAGCAGCTGCTTCATCAGCACTCTCAACAACAGTTTGTTTTATCTGAATTCACCCAGAATCTGACTCTCAGAAACACAAAATATTGTGAAGGTGCTATTGCTGGGGTGCTTCATGCGATGGGAGGTATCAAACTAACAGAGAGTACGCAAACTCATACCATTCCTATGTACGATGCTGTAACGGTCGGGAATGCCCTGAAACAGCAGCAGCCGCACCTCATTCAACCACAGCAACTCCAAATTATACCCCAAGAACAACCACCTCCCCAATCTTTACCTCTGCAGCCGTTGCCACCCCAGCCGCAGCATTTTGAGAAAAATGTAAAGCTCGTGAAGGGCAAAACCAACAAAGTACAGCAGCAGTCGCTGTTGCATACGAACCCAATGCCTCTGACATCCATGCAGCCATCACAGCCAACACTGAAGCAACAGCTGTCTTCTTGCAACGAAACCTGCACTACGCTGGTGGGTAGCATTCCCCTGGACGGCACGAGTGTCTTGACGTTGAGCGGAATGGCCTCCCCTGCATTTCCCGTCTCCATCGCTGTCACGCCTGTCTCCATCCCCACAACTGTGTCGATATCAACCAACTGTGGAGCATTCACTCACAGTCTGGCACTCGACGAAGGCCTGATGGTTGCAGCCCCCGCAAGAACACTCCATGAAACACTGGGGGAAATAATGACGGGTATGTTGATGCTTTTTTTTTTTTTTTTTCAAATTTTCATTGTAAACACCTTGATTGTTTTAAGGGGTCATCCATTAATGTGACAAATATTTGGACCACTGTTTGGCACTTTAGCCTAATATTCTGTTGGCCGCATACATGCAGCTGAATGAATAATGAAATATATATCTCCAAATAAATTGAAGATAATTTTGTTATTTTTATTGTCTCCAATCCAAACTGGTTATTTTCTGGCACATTTAATTTTTAATTTCACAAAATGGACAGTTATTCGGATACTAAAGAGTCCTATATAGCACTTCTGTATTGCCTCTAAAAGATAGGGTCTTTTAGAAAATGGTGTCCAAATTAGAGATTTTAACTGACTTTGGAGACATAAGTGTCAGAGAAATGTCTTGATTAGGAATGATAGATACAACTGAAGGTGTAAATATTCTTATAGAAATATGAAAAACACAGTTTTATTCTAAAACACTTGAATATTCATTAATTATGGAAGAGAGTAACTTATTATGGATTTTGAATGTAAGAAAGGATAAAAGTATCTTTGGATAGTAAAAAAGGAAGTACTTTCTTTACTTACCAAAAATCAATTTGATGCATCTAAGAATAAAAAGGATAAATTGCAACTTCCTAAATTTAAAAAGTAGATTCAACAATGGTAATGACTAATGAGCTCTTATTTTCGATAAAATGTTTATGAATTACATTCCCTGTACATAAAATTATACGTATTATAATTTAGATGTAGTACAGGTTGTTTGAAATATTACAAGAAATACATCGAGCTATTACAAATTTTAAGCACATAAATAATAAAACATCAATTTGTGTGTCATCCTTTTTCCGTTTTAAAATTTAAAATATATATATATATATATATATGTTATGGCTAAAGCAAGAATGAAGGTAAAACCTAGGTTTAATCGGTTAAAGTGGGGGATTACCAAGGCTTTGCAGCTAAAGCCCGAAAAGTTCCCAACCAGCTAAAATTACGTCGAACCAATCCTAGTCGGTTAAAGCCCGAAGTTAAGCTATATATGTTTATAAAGCAATATATTATAAGGCAATACATAAATAAAAGTAAATCATGAATAAGAACATTAATTTATTATGTTCAAGCAGCGGTCAGTAACTTATGTATGTGCACTTTGTGCAAATAAACTGAAAAAAAAAAAAGAAAATCCCTATACACATAAAACTTGCTCTGCAGCAATTTCTAAAATGCACAAAATTCATTCAAGCAGTGGTCAATAACTTATGTATGAGTGCTTTTCACACATTAACCCCCCCCCAAAAAAAAAAAAAAAAAAAAAAAAAAAAAAAACTGGACACATGAAACATGCTGTACAGCAATCTCTGGAATGCATGAAAACCATTCAGGCAGCAGTCAGTAACTAAGGTCATATAAACTTGTTTCTCACACATTTTCAATCTAAGATAAATTCGTCAGTACATTACAAAACAAATATGCACAGGCAAGGGATGATACAATACTTAATATTAACCAACTGCGTAACTAACACGATCTGGATTTGCACACAAACCGGTTAGTCAGCTAAAAGTGGAAGCATTGTGAGCTCTTGGGCTTTAACCAACTAGTAAATCTGCAGATCAGGAGCCTCAAAGTCAGCTCTGAAAGAGATTGTTTTTTAATCTCATTTTTCATAATATTTAACATCTTACAATCCGCAAATTACATTTTTAAAATTACATATATATTTATAGGCATG
This sequence comes from Maratus michaelseni, assembly GCA_963931845.1. NCBI lineage: Eukaryota > Metazoa > Arthropoda > Arachnida > Araneae > Salticidae > Maratus > Maratus michaelseni. The sequence continues at coordinate 316,150,531 of OZ007598.1, forward strand.
TAAAATAATTTGAAGGTTTCAGAAATTATAAACGTTAAATTAAACAGTTTATGCAGTAATATTCTTACATCTTTATGAACTTCTTATTCTTGTAATTTTTTAGATAAAAAAATGCATTTCTTCAGGGTGGCTCCCCCCCCCCCCCCCCCATGAAGTTCGTTCTCCACTAGTTCTTTCTACACAGTGGTTTTATTAGGATATGCAACAATTTCGAAAATAATTTCATGTTATCCTAATATCCAAATAGCAATATTTACTTACCTGCCAATCACGAAGCACCCTCATCTGCTAGATAAGTTAAATAGTATCTCATGTACAAAAGCAACTTATGGAAATGTAAACTGAATCTACTCTATTTCACCTATATCTATTTTAGAAATCTAGTGGTATTACAATTTTTATTCTTGAAAAAAGTTTTGATGGTCATTCTATAATATTTAATTTTTTTAAGTACATCCTGATCTAACTCGGTGGCAATAGCATACTAAAATCTCCCCAAAATAGGCTTATTTGGAAACTTTTTGACCTATTGGGTAATCATTCATAATCGTGCCCACTGCCAATTCACTATATAGCAATTGTGATTTGGCACTATAAAGTATTTTTTGCGATAGTCTTTTTATGTTTTCAATTTCCACTAATTGTAATGCTTCAGGGATCTAATTTCTTTAATATTCACATCGTTGTACGAGTGATTTTATCCTTTTTAACTCTCCAATCTAGTTGAAAAGTGTTTATGACTTCGGTTTATCTGCCGTCTGTCCGTGCTCTAACTCCCATAAATGGGCTCGGATTGACCTGAAATTTTTATATGTTACTGTCGTTATCTATAGCATGTTCCCTATTTTAACTGCAGTGTGTAGCACTTATAGTTTTCTTACAGGGACACCCAAAAGAATTCCGTTGCATTACAATCTATGGGGAAAAATCATTTGCGGTTTATTTTAATGATGTTACACAATTTCAAACACATTGTAATTGATATAGATCACTAAGGTGCATTGCAAAAAGCTTAATATAGAATATGGTGTGCATAGCACTTATAGTTACTTTACAGGGACAGTCAAAAGAATTCCGTTACATTACGTCCATGGAGAAAAATTGTTTGCGGTTTAATTAAATAATGTTTCACTATTTTAAGCACATTGAAATTTATACATATCACTAAGGTGCATGACATGAGGCTTACTATAGAATAGTGTGTGTATAGCAGTCATCGTTCATTGACAGGGACACACAAAAGAATTCTCTACTCTCTGTTAACCATAATTCCTGGAAGTGCGTTTTAAGTTGCTGAACGCAATTTTAAATTTAACTCACTTTTTGTCTATTACTTGGTGTGTATAAATTCTGTAGATCCTATACAGGGCAGCACAAAAGTTCGTGAACGTATTTCCGTTTATTGACAGAAACTGCAGAAGGAGAATTTTATACTGTGCTATGTGTTTCCTAACTAAACTAAAATTTAGCATCCAATGTAGTATATATACAAATCTATAGATCATATAGAGGGCTGAATAAAAGTATTCGGATATTTTCCGAATATTGTATATGTTGGAAATATATGTTGGGAATTCCTGAAATTACGTTTTTAAATATCTTATGCGTTTTCCAAATTGTTTACTTAGATGTTATCTTTCAGCTTATTAAACGGTAATGATTTGTAAAATTATTTTGGAAGCATTGGAAAGTGTTACATAATCTGTGCTTGACGCATGATTTTTCGTTCTTGCTTAAAAATTATATTAACTCTTCAATGACGAAACATCTACATCTGTTCCAGAAAATGAGTAATATCTCATGTAAGAAACCTACTACAACACTTTAATCCAAATTACACGTTCAATGTTTTTGTAATTTTTGTTTGGAAAAAAATATTTCTGTAATCATTCTATAGTAGTTAAATGGTAATTTGTGTCAAAATAAATTCTCATTTATGTCAATAGAATACTAAAATCACTTGAAAATAATTTAATAATAGGGTTGCTAAACAACTAATAAAGAACAAAGAAAAAAGAAATGCATTTTAAAATTTTGTAAAAAATATGAAAATAAAATGTTTTCCGAAGATATGCAAAAAATTTTACATCATTTAAACAATTTCTAAATTCTAATAAAGGTATCAGCAAATTTTCAAAGCTATTGGATATATTTAAAACCCCATATCAAAAATTTAGCATGTATAATTTTATGTTTAAATCCATTCAAATATTTGATTTTCATTTCATTTAAAAATGAAATTTAAAAATCATCTGCCTGCAATCCACATTATGACCTAAAAAGAAATGTTCTATATTTTTCGAATGAATGAACCCACTGGAATTAAAAACTATGCAGCTAACTCCGGGTACCTCACCAACATACCCACCAAAAATCAACATAAGGGCCATTCCATTGTGACGGGTGTGACATCCAGACAAAATTTTAAGAGTTTATATCTATATTCTGGGAAATAAATTAGCTAATAAATCCCTGAAAAGTATTTTAATTATGTTTTTCCATGCATATGCTTGGATAATTGAGCAAATATATAACTTCAATAGCTTTCAATATTTAAAAAATAAAAATTTTAAACTTCTGATGGGTGTGACTCTCTCGGGACAAGAGTTTTTACTTGCATACACATTTGTTAAAATTCCTGTGAATATTTAACTGTTTTATTATTAAAACAATTTTTTTCTAATGAAAGAGATTCAAATTAAACTTAATACGTAATTTTCATAATAAATTTTAATAATTTTAATGTATAAGAATTTTTTTCCTGCTGTGACGGGTGTGACAAAGAAGTGACGGGTGTGACATTGTGCAAAGTGTACAATTTGAAAGTTGTTTACCAAAAAAATACAGTGATCAGTATAGACAGTAAACTCAACAATAGTAAATATACAAAAGAAATTTAATAAAACTAACATGCAGTTAATTTAAAATTGGTAGTGCCCCCTACTCGTTATAAGTGATGGGGGGGGGGGGGCTACTTTTTTTACAATAGCAGAAATTTTTTTATTGAGATGTCATCTTCCTCTGGTCAAATCCAGTGTGGCCCACTGGCTTGCATGTATTTTAAGCTTATTTCTTCCTTACGGAAGTTGCTATTCAAGACATTAGCATAGTACAAGCTATTACGCTTTTTGCTACTGGACAGGGAAATCAAAAAGATAATCACCAATATCCAGACAAAATTTTAAGAGTTTATATCTATATTTTGGGAAATAAGTTAGCTAATAAATCCCTGAAAAGTATTTTAATTATGTTTTTCCATTCATATGCTTGGATAATTGAGCAAATATATAACTTCAATAGCTTTCAATATTTAAAAATATAATATATTCTTATAATGATAATCCATTAATGCAGTTGTGACGGGTGTGTTGACATCCAGACATATTTGTTTGATGTTACAAAGGTTTCTGGTAATTTCATTCAGAGACTACGCCATATAATTGCTGCGCATGGTTCAATTAAGTATCATGATTAAATCTGATATTTTCAAAATCTTTCTGGGGGGGGGGGGGAATCAAAATTAGCAGTGACTGCCACTTCCCTCAGTGTTGATTTGGCAGTCTTTCCCATTAAAAGGATAGTACTATCACTACTTACTTTAAAGTGGTGATAAGACTTGATGCCTTCCAATTTTCTGTCAGTATTTGTTTAGTTTCTAGTATTTTCACTGCTGAGACATACAATGCCTTTATTGCACCAATCTCCTGAGCACATTTTAAAAAATCCAAAGCAGAATTAACTTAAAAGTAAGTAAGTTGCTACCAACTCACAATTTGCTAAAATAATTCAAATATATATTTCATGATTTATCTTCTCTTTTTTGGCAAATTGGCCTTAATATGTTCAGAAACAAGAATGATTCAACCTTACACTTCATTTAAAAAATATTTAAATATATTTCAAAATAATTTAAAATGTTATCATACCTGTCATAAGAATTTTGCCAACCCGTCACAAGGATTTTGTCACACCTGTCACCCTAAAATTTCACACAAAATAAAAATTTAATGAATTTTTAACGTTTTGTAGTTATTCAGACTTGCAATTTACTTTCCGAAAGTTCCATGTATTTTCATGGTAAAATGCATTTTGTATAATAACTTAAGCATCTTTTTTGTGACGGGTGTGACAGAGAGACAGTGTAAATATATTTGTATTAAAAATCGGGACTTTTAAATTTTTTTGAAAAATTAAGTGTTTCAAAAGCTATACAAAGGTCACAAATAGTAATATATGCACATATATGGAAAATGCTGCTGTTTTAAATATTGCTTCTGGCAGAATGAAAATACCCTATTTTACAGGCTGAAAGTTTTTCAAATATTTCCAACTTTGAGCCTAGATAAATTATAAAAAAAATATTTTTAGAGCTTAGTTCTCTGTAATTTCATATGCGTCATATTGTTACCTTTAATTTGATATATTATTTGTAGTAATAAAAGACATTTGAAATTTCAACCCTCATGTCCACTTTTTCATGGAAATGCCCATAATAGGATGATTTTTACGGCAATTATCGCGGAACAGACAGATGGACAGAAACCAAAAACTTTTCACGTCTCCACAGTGAGACTTCACTGACGTTTCGGCAACTAGGATTGGTTAGACCCAGTTTTAGCCAATTAAAGATGGAAACATTGGGAACTTTTCGGGCTTTATCCTCAAAGCCTTGGTAATCTCCACTTTAACCAGTTAAACCTAAGTTTACCTTTAATCCCAGTGGCAGAATTATCTTCAAGTGTCTGCAACACTAATAATGTTTTCAAAAATAGTCTGCAATACGCAATATATCATATAAATCTATTCTTGCTGCTGTTGTAGTTGTAGTGCTAATTAAGGCATCAGCATTTATCTGCCTTTCTGAGTAAAAAAAAATTCTGAAATTCACAGCAAATATCCTGAAAGGTTACAGCAGAGGCGGAGGAGAGAAAATACCCTCTCGGCAATAATTTTTCTTGTTGCAGGTCGGATTAAATATGCTTTTGATTTGAGTCTATTTCAGGCTGAGTGTAGATTCTTGCAAATTGGGTTCGAGTTAACCCGATTTTTCAAAAGTTAGTTCAGTATATTGTTTCGGATTACAAACTATGCCTACATTAATAAGCATAGAACTTTGTGTGTCTGCTGTTTTCTAAAGGAATGCTGCATCTTTTCCGGGACTATTTCACAAAATTCATGTTTTTTTCGTGAACCTTTGACGAAATTAGCATTTCTTTTTTTCCCCGCGATCCTTTGGCAAAATTCACTTTTTTTTTTTTTTTTTTTTTTTTTCTTTCTTCGTGACCCTTTGACGAAACTAGCACTTTTTCCGTGATCCTTTGACGAAATTAGCATTTTTTCTGTGGCCATTTGACAAAATTTAAGTTTTCTCTGTGGCCCTTTGATGAAATTCGCATTTTTCCACGATCCTTCAACGAAACTAGTTTTTACAGTTTTTTGACGAAAATAAAGTTTTTCCACGGCCCTTTGACGAAATTTGCATTTTTATCGCAATCTGTCGACAAAATTAGCCGTTTTCCCAGATCCTTTGATGAATTTCGCAATTTTTCTTTGGCCTTTGGACAAAATTTATGTTTTTTCAGAGATCCTTCGATGAAATTTGCCGTTTTTTCGAGATCCTTCGATGAAATTTGCCGTTTTTTCGACATCCTTCGATGAAATTTGCCGTTTTTTCGAGATCCTTCGATGAAATTTGCTGTTTTTTCGAGATCCTTCGATGAAATTTGCCGTTTTTTCGAGATCCTTCGACAATTTGCCGTTTTTTCGAGATCTTTCGACGAAATTTGCCGTTTTTTCGAGATCCTTCGACGAGATTTGCTATTTTTTCGAGATCCTTCGACGAAATTTACAGTTTTTTTGGTGATCCTCCGACGAAATTTGCCGTTTTTTTTTTCGCGATCTGTCGGTAGAATTCTCAGTTTTTCACGATCCGATGCAGAAATTTGCAGTTTCTTTGACGAAATTAAGTTTTTTCTACGATCTTACGATGAAGTTGGCGTCTTCTCTGTAGCCCTTCAGCAAAACTCGCCTTTTTCCGTGATCCTTCAAAGAAACTCATGTTTTTTTGACGGCCTTTTTCACAAAATTCACATTTTTTCACGGCCTTTTGACTAAATTTGCGGGTTTTTTTCGCGATCTGTCAACGAAATTAGCCATTTCTCGCGAACTTTAAATGAAATTTGCTGTTTTATTCATGATCCTTCAACAAAGTTTGCCGTTTTATTCATGATCCTTCAACGAAGTTTGCCTTTTTTTGCGGAATTTATGCGCTATAGTGCGTCTGCGGCATTGCTGTATGTTTTTAGTCTGCAGGTGCCCTAAAAAGCAGGCGCCCGTCACAGCGTCGCGTACATTCTGCCACGGGGCCTTTAATTCTTGCTTTAGCTGTAACATATGTTAGCTGGGCACAGGTGATAAATCTCCAAATATTGTTCCTGTCCCATCATTCATATTGCATTAATTTTATATAAAATATAAACCTTTCACCTCGACTTGATTTAAAATATATAGAAAGAAATAATACCACAAGCCAAAACATGCCCTTCCATCACAAGTATTTTTTCTATTGTATATGCGATGCATAAAAGTGACTTCTGGTAAATGCAGCAGAAAAGTACCAAAAAAAATTATTGCAATCCAGTGCCATGAATCTATTCAAATGTGGATTCATTTTTGTAGGTGTCTTTATAAATACAAATTCTTGTTAGTTGCTTGTCTGTATTCTTATGCTGTGCCATTTCTTGTAGCTCCTACGACGCAGTTGGCCGGCAATCAGATGAACTTGCTCCAGCAGGGAGCTCACTGTACAGATACCTGCATGGCGGCTTCGAGTGGAAAACCACGCAGCTTGTCCATGTCATCATTGCCCATCGTCAGCGCCTCGACATCTGTTCCTCTAGCATTCTGTAATTTCGCTCCCTCCTCCATAACACCCTGTGTGCCGCTCCAAGTGTCGGCGAGCAATGAGTGCATAGCGCACCACATCCCTCACTTGAGCCATACTGCGACTGCGGCAGCTCAACCTTCCACTCCAGCACCCCCTCTCTATCCACCCTTGGACTTGAACTCGCAGACCGATAGCAATCACGACACGGCGTTAACGCTGGCATGTGCTGGTGGACACGAAGAACTTGTCAGCCTACTATTGGCTCGAGGAGCGGACATTGAACACAGAGACAAGAAAGGTTTCACCCCTCTCATGCTCGCTGCCACCGCGGGACATGCGGGTGTGGTGGAGATCTTGCTCAACCATGCTGCCGATGTGGAGGCCCAGTCTGAGAGAACGAAAGATACAGCACTTTCCTTAGCCTGCTCGGGTGGCAGATATGAGGTAACACCTCCTTTATTTTAGTAGAATTAATTGCTCGTAAAATTTTTAGGAGGCAGGTTACTGTCAAATGTTCAAAGTAATTTCTGAGCATTTTATTTTAAAACAAATCGCATAAAAGAATTTCCTATAATTATGACTAAAAATGTGTCTGTGTTCTTATTGTAAACAATAGTTAAATAAACATTTTGCTAGTATTTACCTCATAAAAAACATGCTTTTTAACACTTTCCAACCTAGTTGAAAAGTGTTTATGACTTCGGTTTGTCTGCCGTCTGTCCGTGCTCTAACACCCATAAATAGGCTCGGACTGCTCTGCAATTTTTATGTTATCGTCGTTATCTATAGCATGTTCCCTATTTCAACGGAAGTGTGTAGCACTTATAGTTTTTTTACAGGGACACTCAAAAGAATTCCTTTTGTTGCGGTCTATGGGGAAAATCATTTGCGGTTTATTTAAATATTGTTTCACTATTTTAAACACATTGAAATTTATATATATCACTAAGATGCATTACAAGAAGCTTAATATGGAATAGTGTGTGCATAAAACTTATAGTTACTTTACGGGGACAGTCAAAAGAATTCCGTTACATTACGTCTATGGAGAAAAATCGTCTGCGGTTTATTTAAATAATGTTTCACTATTTTAAACGCATTGAAATTTATATATATCACTAAGGTGCATGACAAGAGGCTTACTACAGAATAGTGTGTATAGCAGTCATCGTTCATTTACAGGGACACACAAAAGTATTCTCTACTGTCTGTTAACCATAATTCCTGGAAGTGCGTTTTAAGTTGCTGAATGCAATTTTAAATTTAACTCACTTTTTGTCTATTACGTGGTGTGTATAAATTCTGTAGCTCATATACATGGCAGAACAAAAGTTTGCAAACACATTTCCGTTTATTGTCAAAAACTCCAAGAGGAAAATTTTAAACTGTGCTACGCGTTTCCTAACTGAACTAAAATTTAGCATCTTATGTAGTATATATACAAATCTATAGATCCTATACAGGGCTGAATAAAAGTATTCGGATATTTTTCCGAATATTGTATATATTGGAAATTCCTGAAATTATGTTTTTAAATATGTTATGCGTTTTCCAAATTGTTTACTTAGATCTTATCTTTCAGCTTATTAAACGGTATGATTTGTAAAATTATTTTGGAAGCGTTGGAAAGTGTTATATAATCTATGCTTGACGCATGATTTTTCGTTCTTGTTTAAAAATTGCACACAAATATTTCTCTGGAGCTACTAAATATTTTTACATGCAATCTTTACAGATTTATAGATTATATCTTAAGACTGAACCTAAATTTGCTTATTATTCTACTCCCCCCTCCCCCCCCCCCCCCAAAAAAAAAAAAAAAAAAAAAAATATTCTAGCTATAGGGATTTTGTCTAGATTGAGAAAATAGCCTTGGTGAGAGAAGGAAATTTTTTCATTCCTGTAAATATGTCACATTTCCACTGAATCGCCTTATTTTCTCTAAATTAAACTCAAGGCCAGATGTCTCCACCTAGGAAGTTTTGCAGTCATAACGTCGATCATCACAAGTCGTTCGGTGCTTATCAGGGTTGTAAAAAAACCAGGTTTTTTTCAAAAAAAACCCCAAAAACCGGGTTTTTTTGGTTTAAACCTGGTTTTTTTGGTTTAAACCAGGTTTTTTTTGGTTTAAATGATTTTATATTTTAGAAAAACGAAGAATATTAATATTTTCAAATATTTGAAGTCAAGCATTAAACAAAAATTATTTTAAGTTATTTTGTTGAAATTATATAATACAATTTTTACAATTTTAATTTAACCATTATAATATTTTTTTATTATTATAATATTTTAATATACAATAAACAATAAAAAGTGTATCACTTATATATGTATATATATAAATCAATCACTACTACTAACACACTAGTCTTTAATCTACATTTTTTTAAAAAGAAAATTAAACTAAGAAATTTTAACTGACACAAATAACAACTACTTGATAAATATTTGCAAACTGAAGGTAAAGAATCACAAACTAATGAAATATATCTAAACTTTTTATTGAAGAAAGAAGAAAAAAACTTGACATTTCTTGAATAGATATCTTACAGCAGTATTTAATAATAGGAATGAATAATAAATTTTACCCTCAATCATTGTTCATTTGTTTCATTACGAACACTAATTTTGATGCCTTCTCTATGCCTAATATGTTTCGCAATTTTGAATGAACTACACCAAATGTTGAAAAAAATCCTTTCAACACAGGCAGTCGATGCTTTGGCTGTAGTTAGCATGTTCACAAATTCCAAATCATTCTCCGTAATCAAAGATTTACCTGAAACATTATAAAAACTATTCCACCATTCAAAGTCAGACATTGTATCAACAACTTTGGGGTAAAAAAAAAAGCATTTTGATCATGATTATGAAACGGTTCCAACTTCTCCAAAAATTTTAATGTAAGTGCTAAGAAATCAGAGCCACATTTTTGTTTGATAAATTCAAGACCCTTGTTTTTCTCTTCTTTTGTGACATCAATTCCTAGGTTAGAAATTAATACCAATGGGCTTAAAATAAATGCAACAAAATGTGCATCTACTAATGATTGTTCATATGTCTGTTTATACGCTGATGATATGGCCTTTTTATTGTTTGATGTTGATGCTTCTTTTAGCTTCAATTCTAGCTTTTTCCATGCTAATACTTATTCAGCGAGAGAATATCTATTCCTCTGTACAAAATCAATAGTTTCAGCAATTGGTTTCAAAATCGCAATCATGTCTTCGACATTTCTTTTTAAACCGATATTTAAGATTTTACTGGAGATGTCACTATCAATCTCAGATCTGTGATCCTCACAAACTTTTGTAAAAATTGACCAATTTTTAACATAAGATTCAAGTGAATCACAATAAGTATTCCATCGTACCTCTAGAGGAAGTACCAATGCACTTCCACCTTCTGCATGATACCATGCTTTCGGGAGATGATGGTTGCGAAAATATTTTAAAATACTTGTAACATGTTTTGTTACATCACTTTTAACCAAATCTTTGGCTAACAGATTTAAAATGTGGGCACTGCACCCATATGTAAGTCCCGAAAAACCAAGCTCTTCATGCAGAATGTTTCTGGCAGAAACCATATTTGCAGTATTGTCTGTGACAAAACTTGATATTTTACATTTGAACTTTTCTTCTGCAGTCTTCACTGAACTCAAGACCAAATTTGCTAAATAATTTCCAGTATGTGATGAGCCAGTATGTGATGAAACATAATTTTTTTTTTTTTTTTTTTTTTTTTTTTTTTTTTTTCAAAAAAACAAAGTGTTATTTTTTTAAAAACCAAGTCTGGTTTTTTTAAAAAAACCATTTGGTTTAAACCAAGGTTTAAACCTAAACAACCCTGGTGCTTATTGAAGAAAAATAAATAGGCAGTCGAGTCTACTTCACAATTTATTAAGATCCAGAAAAAATTCAAAGGTGATGCTTTTATTTAGCTCTCATGATAATTCAATGAATTAGAACTAAGGAGAGGCTTCGTGTACCAAATTACTCATTTGAAGAAGTCAAAGCTGTTAAGGGGCAGCATCGTAGGGTCTATCGGCAGCCACATAGATTTTATTCCACGGTCGCGAGCACATGCCGGGCCTCCGCTTACATCATGATCCAGGAACAATCTGCGCTCAAGCCGAGAAAACTAGCATATATTCATTGTCCAATGCTCACTAATACAGAGCCGTGAAACAGTCTTTCGACCAATAGCACCACAGAACTCTATTTCCTTGGCGATATGATTTGAAGGATTAAGCTTCCGACTGAAAAAGCATGGGAGCGACATACTAGGCTTGATCCGGGAAAAACCTGATTTTTTCTAAGAAATAAAAGAAAGTACGTAGGATTTACTGGTTCTTGGTTTCTGGTTCCAAAATTTTACATTGAAACTGAGATTAGCTTTTATATTTGAGAAAATAATACTTTTTTGTCAGAAAACATAGAGAAATAAAAATAATAAGATACAGGTTGTTTTTCGAGAGAATTAAAAAATATTTAGCTAGGAAAGTGATATCCAGGCAGAGCTGCCAATTCTCCTGTTTTTCGCGGTAGACTCCCGTTTTTACGTTTAAGTACGATTTTCTCCCGTTTTTCATTCATACTTTAAAATTCCTAGAAACGTACTTCTGAAAAAAAGAAAATTTCCTATCTCGGTAGAATTTCACCATAGGATCGCTAAAAAACGTGAATTTCGTCAGAGGATAACGGAAAAAACGTAAATTTTGTCAAATAATCGCAAACAAAAAACCCTCAAATTTCATCAAAAAACGGCGAAAAAAATACAAATTTCGTTAAAAGATCGCAAAAAACAAATTTCGTCAAAAAAGGGCAAAAAACTGCAAATTTCGTCAAAAAAAAGTGAAAAAACTGTAAATTTCGTCAAAAAATTTCGAAAAAACACAATTCGTCAAAAGATCGCGAAAAAACATAAATTTCGTCAAATAATCGTCAAAAATCCACTCAAATTTCGTCAAAAAAGGCAAAATAACTGCAAATTTCGTCAAAAAATGGCAAAAAATAAAATTTCATCAAAAAACGGCAAATTTCGTCAAAAAACAGTGAAAAAACTGCAAATTTTGTCAAAAAATGGTGAAAAACTGCAAATTTTGTCAAAAAAAGGTGAAAAAAACTGCAAATTTCGGCAAAAAATTGCGAAAAAAGACAAAATTCGTCAAAAGATTGCCAAAAAACGTAAATTTTGTCAAAGAATCTCCAAAAATCCCCTCAAATTTTGTCAAAAAAATGGCAAAAAAAAAACTGCAAATTTCGTCAAAAAATTGCAAAAAAACACAAAATTTGTCAAATAATCTAAAAAAAAAAAAAAAACACATTTCGTCAAAAGATCGCGAAAAAGAACACAAATTAAGTTCTAATAAATATTTTCTTTTTATTTGAAAAAAAGTTTTTCATTTGTTGTCTTTTTTTGTGTAATTTATAATACATGAAAGTGTTATTTTAAAATTTTGTATTTATGTATATATATATATGTGGTGATATTTAGGGCCGAGATGATTCAGCAGTACCATTTTTTAATTAATGTTTTTTTTAAAAATAAGAGATGTGTCTTTTCACATAATCACCGGAAGAGGAAGTTTCAGCTCTCGGATTAATGACAGTCATGTTATTACCAGTAGATGGCGTGTGTACGTCTGCATAAGAACAAAACTTCATCGTACGATACAATCAAACTTTTATTTAGAAAAGTAAACGACATCATTTGTAGATCTGGTTTCACCCGAGCCATCTTTTTAGTTTAGATGACCAAATTTTATTTACAGTAGAAGCCGGATGGTTAACTTTTATAAATATTCATTCCGAATCTCATCAGAAAAACTACAGGTCACTTTGCTAATACCAGGCAGAGGTTCAATTTAACCAAACAAACACCGTTCCAGCGCCCATCTCTTCGAATGCTATTACACGAATACGTCTAGCTTGCATCAGTGCATCAAATCTTCGAATGTTCTCCGAACGAATGCTCTCTGAGGCGGAAAAAGCGACGATATATCCTTTCAGTAAGAGTAGGGATATATAGATCACGTGAGGGCCTGTGCGCCAATCATAAGCCGGGATCTAACCGGGATTCTTTGCGCTGGCTCCAGAATATTGTAATAAAATGGTTTCCGCTAATTTTTGGCGCGAAGGAAGATTCTCGAAAAGTCCATGATGTTCGATGATTTAGCTATGACCCAAAGTGTTTTAGTTTCATTGATTACCGTTAGTTAATTGGTTCGAGAATATGGAATGATTTTGACTTTTAGGGAAAGGAAAAAAGAAAATAAGAGAAATGGTTTATCGAGTTTGGAACATAGCCAGAATGGAATTAGAATAAATGTTTTTACATTTTAATATAAGAAAGATTTTATGATCTGGCGAATTATTTTTAATATCGGAACTTATTAAAATAAAGACAGCCTTTTTAGGAATTTAGAAAATTAAAACGGAATTATGCAGGTTTTTTTAAAATATGAATATTAGGGAGTTTTATAATTTAAAGATAAAGACGCGATTTATTGAACTAAATAGCAGCCATTACAATATTGAATTTAGATATCAGGTTTTTTTTGGAATAAATAGAGTTAAAATATTTTAATAAACGGAGGAAATAAATATTATAGAGTAAGTTAGACTAGGATGGAATAAAAATACTTTGGCTTATCGCGATCAATTTAAAATTTTGTTATATATATATATATTAATGATTATATTTAAGTTATTGAGTCAGTCATTAATCTATTCTAAATGAATAACTTAAAATAACTTTTCATTCTTATGTAAATTCACTTTTAAAAAAAATCTCCCTTTTTCTCCCTTTAAACTGCGAAGAATCTCCGGTTTTTTCTCTTGCTAAGGTTGGCAGCTCTGTCCAGGGCTTCCACTAGGTCCGTTTTTAGGGAATTGGTCTGCTCTTTTTTTTTTGTGTCAAGTCCGTATTCTTTTTTTTTTCATTTCAAATTCCTTTTTTTGATACTGTTAATCGACTTTTATTTAAATTTTGTTGATGTTCGGCACTTGGCCGAGCATAGCGCTAAAACTGCAAATTACGTGAAAGGATCATGAAAAAATCACGAATTTCGTCAAGAGATCGCGAAAATAACGTGAATTTTATCAAAAAATCGCAAAAACATCACGAATTTCGTCAAAAGATCGCGAAAACATCACAAATTTCGTCAAAGGATTGCGAAACCTATGCGAATTTCGTCAAAAACCCCCCCTCAAATTTCATTAAAAGATTGCGAAAAAAGATCGAATTTCATCAAAAAATCACGAAAACTATCCAAATTTTGTTAAACGAAAATTTCGTAAATTTATCAAAAAAAAAAATAATTTTGACAAAGGACCGCGAAAAAAGATCGAGAAAACAATGCAAATTTTGTCATAAACGCAAATTTCATCAAAGAATCTTAAAAAAAATGCGAATTACGTCAAAGGATAGCAAAAACAAAAAAATCACCAATTTCGTCAAAAGATTGGGAAAATACTGTGAATTATGTCAAAAGATCGTGAAAATACTGTGAATTATGTCAAAAGATCGTGAAAATACTGTGAATTATGTCAAAAGATCGTGAAAATACTGTAAATTACGTCAAAAGATTGCGAAAACATGACTAATTTCATCAAAGGATCACGAAAAAAACGTGATTATCGTCGAAAGATTGCGAAAACATCATGAATTTTGTCAAAAGATCGTGAAAAAAACGCCAATTTCGTTAAAGGATCGCAAAAATAATACGAATTATGTCAAAATATTGCAAAAATACCACAAATTACATAAAAAAATCATGAAAACATCCCAAATTTAGTTAAAGGATCGCGAAAACAACACGAATTTCGTCAAAGGATCGCAAAAAAGATTGAATTTCATTAAAGGATTGCAAAAAAATGCTAATTTTGTCAAAGGATTGCGAAAGAAAGACGAATGTCTTCAAATGGTCACGGAAAAATTCATGAAATTCAATCGGTCATGCTAAAATCAGCACACGGATATCAATAGGTTACAAAACTTGCAAATTTTTTGCTCCATAGCGATATGAAAATTTTCGTTATTGATTTTTTGTAAATTGATATTTTCAATAATGATTTTCAGCTTTCACGTTTATTTGTGTTCGTAGTTAGTTGTAAACATGTTTCCAAGTGGCATCCAAATAGGAAATGATTCGTTTTTTGTGGGCGAAAAGGTGTTGGAATCTATTGTCTGTTTCATGAAGTGTATAGTGCAAATGCTATGTCAAGTAAATTTATTGCGAAGTAGTGCAGCACATTTGAGAATGGACGTACAGATATTGACGACGCTGAGCGCAAGGGTAGACCATCAACTGCATAAAATTCTGAGATTGCTGCTTGTATGAATGCATTTTTGCAAATAGACGCATAACAATAGACAAAATCTCAAATGAAGTTAATATTTCTCCAGGGTTCCCAGTGTCATGGAAAGTCATGGGATTTCAAAGTAGTCAGGGAAATTTTAAAATATATAGAAAAAGTCAGGGAATTTACAAATATTTTCTAAAAAGTTTTGGAGAAAAAATTTAAAGTCCCATAATGCTTAAAGTGATAAAAATAACACAGAATATTTAAAATACCTGTTTTTTAATGTAGATTACATATGTTTCATTCACAACTATCGGTGACATCTTCAGATCTTAATATGTCAATAATATCTCAGATGTCACCGATAGTTGTGAATGAAACATATGTAATCTACATTAAAAAACAGGTATTTTAAATATTCTGTGTTATTTTTATCACTTTAAGCATTATGGGACTTTAAATTAAAGTTAACAAGTGATAATATTATATTATTTAGAAAAAATTTAAAATGATGCGAAATTCATCATATAGTCTCGGGGGAAAAAAATAGAGAATTTTGAAGAGCGATCACAGAAAAAAAATCACTAATTTTTGACAGGATTGCAAAAATAAGTAACAAATTTCGTTGTATGCCCATTTGGTCAGAGAATTTTTTTAGATTTAGTCAGGGAAAGTCAGAATTTTTTGAGATTTGGTCAGGGAATTTCCAGTCATGTTTTGCTGGGAACCCTGTTCTCATACAAGTGTGCATAAAATTATTGCTGACCCAAGAAAGATTATTGGACATTGGACAGGATTTCTTTGCAGAAGACATTAAAAAAACTTGTGCCACGTCTCGATAAAGGTTTAAATAATGGATGTTGGAAAGTAGATTTTACATGAAACTTTAGGATGTAAATAAAGTTTTTGTAAAACAACGATCCTGTTTTGTTTTCTTAAGCAGTGCAATTAACTTACTAACTGACCCTTGTATTTCAAATAAAGCTGTATTAAGTTTGTAACCTCTGCCAATATCAAGGGCTTTAAGATAATGAATTTCAGAACAAATGTAAAAATATAACAAATTATATTTTAAACATTTATAATTATAAATAAGAAAAGGGGGGAGGGGTTCTGTGTTTATTTTATTTTGTGATTTGCCAGAATAGGTCCTGTCCTTTCTTTACAAATATGTGTTCCTTTTTTTTTTTTTTTTTTTTGAAAAAAAAATGGTTCTTTTTGGTCCCCTTTTTTCCACTTTTTACTACAAAAGTTGAGTGGGAGCCCTGGATATCTTAAAAGAATTAAATTTTAGGATGTGTTATTCTAATGGAATAAAAAGTGTGTCATTTTAACAGAACAGCATCTAGCGCTATTTTTTTGAGAGAATGAATTTAGAATAAAGAATTTTTAGCTATGCAGGATTTTGACAATTTAAATACTAGAACGAGAAAATAATTTAGAATAATGGGAAAATAAACAGAATTATACAATTGATGAGGCCAACAGCGACTAAATTAAAATTGTTTCATATATATATATATATAATATTTATTTATTTATTTATTTAAATGCCAAGACCCTTAATAAAGGAAAAGTACCAAAAAATTATGTACAGATAAACTTAAAAAATAATACAAAACTTCAGTACTTTTGTGTTTAAATATATTTTAAATATATATTTTTTTTCAAATATATGCAAATTTAGATTCAGTTTTAAGATATAATCAATGACGATTGCATGTAAAACTATTAAGTAGTTCCAGAGAAATCTTGTCTGCAATTAAAAAAAAAAAAAAAAAAAGAAAGAAAAAAAAAACTCTTACAATTTTTTTCCAAAAAATGAAAATTTTTGAAGATTTAACAGTAGTATGTCCTGTAACAGAATTTCTTTATACGATGAACTATCAATATAACAAATCATAACTCCACCTTCTCATTATATACTTCTCTTTAATTGCTAAAAGGTGTCCAATAAAAATATTATAAACATTGGTAAAATGGGTTTTATTAGACTGTGAACATATGTTTCAGCTCAATCTGAGCCATTACCGAAACAAAAATATTCTAATAAAGGCATGAAAACTATGAAGTTATTTGAAGCTTAATCATTTTTAAAGCATCCAAATAAATTTCAATGAAAGTAAAATAATTTTCTCCTGCAATCCATCCATTATAAGAGGATGCAGATTGTTACACGTAAAAAATACAATATGTAACGATGCAGCGTCTTATATATTAAAATGAAAAAGGATTTCCATCCAATTTATTTTTCACTTAAATTTGCCCTCATTTACGCATGCGTAAACTTATATCTAAAATCTGACCCGTTGTAGAGCACACTCAAATGCGAAAACTGTGGTCGAGTGGTATAAGGCGCGTTTCTTCTCTGTTCGGATTATCGTGTGGGATCAGTCCCTGCTGTGGACGGAATGATTTTTCTTATTTTATTCGAATTATTCTTCAAAAATTTCAAACTTTTTAAAACAGTTCTGAACTTTATTTTTATGATACTATCAAGTTTTGCTGCGTTCCATCTAGTCATTCAATTTACAAAAATGGTGGCTCGGGTGACTCCATGGTTAAAAAACATGGAAATAAACTTGAAAGTAAAAGTAAAAATAACGTGTGTAATTTTTAAAAAGTACGTGAAAAATAAAGTGATTGTGTTTCAAATAACTTCATAGACTGTGCATTTATAGAATACTAGCTGTTACCCGTGACTTCATTCAAATAACATTTAAAGAAAATGAATGCATTAATTAAGCAACCTATACAAACTTTTTATCATATTTTATAGTAGAAAATACTTTTGATAATCACAATTTGCATACTTTCGTTCTGATATATGATTATTTAAATTTCTTTCATGAGCTTAAACATACTTTTTCAATATGATTAAGCGTCGAACACATTTTTTTTCTTTGCTATTTTATTTTAGCATTTTTGTTTATTCTATTTTACAATTATTCCATTCATGAAAATTGATTTAAGCTTTCGTGTCAAAGAATATTTTTATAAAGTGATTATATTAGTGAATATTTTTGAGGAAATTTGTTAATTATGACGTCACTTTAATATGACTTTTATTTGATTAAAATAATCTAAAAATCAACATAAATTATGTTTCTGTTCCAAAACATTTTGCATCTTTAAAAAAAAATTAAAACGTGATGGTGAATAAAAGTTTAAAAATAAAGAAAATATATGTATTATATTTTTATTTTACACTGCAGAGATATCTTTAGTTATAGATTTAAATAATTTAAAGTTATAAGAAATTATATAAGTGTCAGAGAAAGATAACTAATAATACCTGGATTTTTAATTGGCTTTTCTCTTGCGCTTTTCCATAATCATGGTACTTTTAAAAAATAGGAGGGGGTATTTTCTTGTTTACTTAGTGGTATCTACTCTTCCTTGAATTTCACATGAACTATGTCAAAGGCAAATTCTATTCTCCAATGAAAATTGATATGCTAACAACTTTTACATCAACTTTAATATATTTATTAAATTTTATAAAAATTTAATATTTTGGAAGATTGTATGGTAAAAGGATATTAAACTGATATTTTGGTGACCAATACATTCTGCAGAAATTACGCTACTTTGTGTAATTGCTATAAAATACTAACATTTCTGAATGAAAACCGGCACATGATTTAAAATATGACACTTTCACCGGGGATAGATTTTCCTATAAACCGACACTTGTCTAGTTCAAAAAACTTCTTTTACTTTATATGGATCATGTTCAAATAGGCATTTATATTTATAGATAACTATATGCATGGGTACTTTTCGGTTAGCCGGGTGCCAGTGATATATGTGCATATATAAATACATATGTATATACATATATTTGTATACATATACATACATATATGTATATATATGTATATGTAGATATGTGTATATATATGTGTGTATATATATACATGTATATATATCACTGGCGCCCGGCTAACCGAAAAGTACCTATGCATGTTTGTCAACTTAACATTGGCAAAACGTTGAGCTAAATTGCTTGAAGTTTTGCTAAGTTTTTCGTAATTTTCAAGTAGTTAGAATACATTATATTATGTGTAGAAAATAATACCTTATGAATTACTAACTCTGAAAGTATTGTTACTTTTTGCGTACAATTTGTTGAGAAAAATGTCTTTACTTGAGTGTGTGACATGCAAATTATCTATTTAAAACACGAAAGATCTTAAAAAGATCTAATATTATTGTACTGATAGAAAAATTTTAAACATTAATATTCGCGAGTTTTTCCATGACCGTTTGAAGAAAGTCTCATTTTTTCGTTGAGTGATTGACCTAATTTTGCAATTTTATTCTTGGATCGTTTGACATAATTCTCGACCTTTCCTCCAGGTAAACATTGTGATTTTTAATTCTGCAGAAATCGCTGATCGATTTAAAACAAGAAAAGCAGAAAAGTAGCATCCTTCCCTGATGGAGAGTAGAACTTTGTCCCATGCAACTCCTGCGTATCTCCGGAAAATGTGCTGCTGTGTAGCAAACCTTACAGGATAGTGAGATGAAATGGGAGTCCCATCATTTAATACATATATTTTTTAATTATGGGCAATAGAATAAAAAGTTAGTATCATGGAGAAGTGTGGAAATTGCGGATTTTTTATATAAGAATTAAAAAGCGAAAATTGCAGATTTTATGTAAAAAAACCCGGAAATCATGAAAATTATAAAAATGCAGAATTCTGCTTTTAAGTGGAAAAGTGGCATCTCTGAAATATGCATTGTAACGATGGAGATTCATTGCATTTCTTGGGTTGCACTTGAGTTAAATTTGAATATCAAATTGTGATGCAATGCTGCTTAAAACGAACCCTTTTTATAAGCGACCCCCATAATTACAATTTTGGGAAGTTTCAGTCAATTTTGCCAAGGTTGTAGCCAAGCTTGTGAAGTGCAAACAGAGCATGCTCATGTAATAAAGAGATAAAAATATATATTTTATATTAATAACAGTATATTACAAAGTTTCTTAACAAGGTCATAACAATTTCTTGCAATGTTTCACAAGAATAACTTTTTAATGTTACGCCTTTTATTATAGGCCGAAATTTTCCGAAATTGCTGTTACTAATTCGTCAAACTTTTTTTCTCCCTAGGTATTTTCTCCACATAAATTCTGTTCGATACAGTTTGAGGTGATGGTGGTTTATGCCCCGTTGTTTTTTATTGTGCCAAAATTGTACTTATGGTTCACAGTAAAGTGCTTTTTCAAGCTCTCCTGAATTTTGTACCCTTTCCAGCAATCAGTGTAGATTGTTGATCCATCTTCTACATGTTCACAATTTTTTCATTTCTATTTGGGATTTGAACGAGAAAGCATTCACCATTTTCCTGGTATATTATCCACTGTTGTTTTTCCAACATACAAACTTTATTCATGTTGACAATTTTATTAGCAAAACCAATTCATCTATAAAATCATCATCATTATGTGTAGACTTCTCTCGTGTAACTACTCGAATCAACTGTCCTTTTTAGGGTTTCGTTAATCTCACGAAACCCTATTGCTCCCACCCCATTGTCTGTGTGTCGCAGAGCCATTCTCAAAAAAGAAAATTACTCTGACGTCATATTGGAAGTTTAACGGATTTTCCAAAAGTTTGAGAATAATACAAAGCAAGTACATATATGAGTAATAGAGAATAGTAAATATATGAGTTTTAGGAACATATTGAATCATGATAAAAACCAGATTATGGCAATATCCGCATAGTTTAACATTTTGAAGGTGTACAACATGTTTAATTTTGAAATTTTTTTAAAAAATATCTCATTTAGTCCATATGACAGATATTATTATGACAGTATAATAGCGGGCTTCATCGCTATCGGGCCTGTTCAGATATTCGAAAAAACAGAGTTTGTTAAAAGAGAGTTACATATGTTTTTAATTATCGGGGATGACACGTTTTCCTTAATGTATTTATTTTTCTTTTAATGTTACGTGAATGACGTCATGGGTAACAGCTAGTAAAATATAAAATTACTAATCTTCCGTAATCTGTGGGCAGGGTTAGCTCCAAACATGGGCGTTTGCTAGCAACAATATAGTTTAAAATCAATGTAGATACTTTTAAAGAACTGTTACAAAAAGTCTCACATTCTAAAATATGCAATTTGGCAGTAGGACCTGGATTACAGAGGATTATGCAATAGGTTTAAATATCTATTTTATATAAACTTTTTTTTTTAAGTATCTCATTTAGTCCACATGACAGATATTATTATGACAGAGTATAATAGAGGGCTTTGCCCGCTATCGGGCCGGTTCAGATATTTGAATAAATGAGAAAAATAGACTGGTAAATTTTTACTTTATAAAAAAACATGACTTTTTTGTAAAATGAAATTTATTTGGATTTATTAAAGAAAGGATAAAGTGTGTTGAAAGGAATATTAAATGAAACTCTTTGTGCAATCTTGATTACACTTACCCACTTGTTTAAAGAAAACTTGTATTTCTCGTATATAAATAATATAAACTCGTATATATAGAAAATAATCTCAGTTTATATGCATAACTGATTCATATTGATAGTTTAAATTGAATCATTTTTTCTTTTTGTAATTTAAACTAGTCGGATGTGCCAATCCCAGAACTTTCTTCTATCTCAGTCATGTTAATACTTCAAAATTCGCTCTCAAATCGCCAATAAAATCATTATTTTTCGTCCTTCTGTTGCACGTCAGCTGCTTGCAAATCGTCGGGTTACAGGGATGCGAACAACCGATGTCTACGAAAAGTCCTTCTGGCCTGAACCGACAGGAACAGATAGCCTCCCTATTCCTTGGTTTTACAATTTCAGCTAATTTTACTGGAAAACACGAAGCTCAAATCGTGGAACCTAAATAAAAAAGATTCAGTCCCAGTTCTTGTCAACATTGAATTTGAATGAGAATATCGCCAAATGAGTCCTCTACAGCCAAGTTCGCTTCATTTATGGCAACTTATTTTGGTCGCCAAATTTGGCGATATTCCGCCAACTGTCGCCAAGTTTGGCGAGAATTTGACGTTGGTGAATATAAATATATAGTGATAAGCATATAATAGGATTAATGGTTACAACAATGAAAGAAAATTTGCCGAAAGCATGTTAACTAAAATTCATAAATTAAATCCGTTTATGGATGAATTCTGCTGTCTTGTTTGAAAATGTCAGCCACCCTAAAATTTCAAACCGCTCTATCTTAGCCATTTTTTAAGATAGAAGCAAAACAAAAATTGCTCCAGATTCTCCGGATCAAGGCCGAACATTTAAAGAAAAAAAGTTTTAGGATTTCTAATTTTTTTTTATTTGCACATCTTTTTGAATTTTAAATCTTTAAATGGCTATCACAGTGCCAAAAACAAAGAAAAAAATTTGGTTCAATTTGAAGCATAACATCATACACTTTTAGATGGTACAGTGAAGACACAGACATTTTGTAAAAACATGTTTTTCGGAATCTCTGACCTCTAAAACATGTAAATCCGTCAAAAACCGGAAGTCGAAAAAAATTTCGATTACAATACTTTCTTCTATTATAGATAGAAGAAAGTAAAAATGCACACTTTTAGATGGTACAGTGAAGACACACAGACGGACAGACAGACATTTTGTAAAAACATGTTTTTCGGAATCTCTGACCTCTAAAACGTGTAAATCCGTCAAAAACCGGAAGTCGAAAAAAATTTCGATTACAATACTTTCTTCTATTATAGATAGAAGAAAGTAAAAATGCATATGCCCGAGTTATCTGGGACACGAAATGGTCATTTTTTCTGAGAATGACTCGTGTATAAATAATGAAACTAAATTTTGACATATTAACATGTAATGCATAGCTGTGAAGTCTTCTGCATACAAGATATATATATATATTTTTTTTCCCTTTTTTAATAAAACAGCTGTGTTCAGAAATATTAAGTCTTTAAGGCTGCAGAAACTTGGGGTACTTGTATTCAGAAGAGAGGGCTCATTGGACCCAAGTAAATCTCCCTTCAAAAGGGTCTCCCCCCCCCCACACTTCTTTTGGTACTTTTCTGTTATACCAACACCATTGTCGCAGAGTGTAGAATGGATGTGAAATAAATCGTCCGAAAAGAAAAAAGTAACATTGTTGGCCTGAAATTACGCATTTAAAAGTATAATATTTCAAAATTACAGATTTTATTAAATCAATACTGAAAATGAAAGAGAAAATAAAGGTTATACAATAAAGTAATAAAATGCAGGAAATTCTAATGTGTCTCAGCAGTGCAGTAAATATTTAATTTTTTGAATGTTTTTATTGCAGCTTCCTCATCATCAAGTAACTGTCAAATGGTTAAATCCATCTCAGCGTCAATAAATGTAAGTTATAACGTAATAATAAATATTTTCTATTTGAAAAATAGCAAATTGAGATGTTTACTATTAAATAAATGATTCCAGTTCAATCGCATGGTTTGGAGTAAGAATCCCTTTCACAGTCAGGATTGAAATAAATGGCACATTACCTGCATTTTGGCATGGTGTTGGTATAACGGAAAAGTACCCTTCTTTTAATTCTTAAGCACCGCTTTTTTATTTAAAAAATTTAGTTTTATTGAATGTCTGAAATGCTGCGATTAAATAAAGCAAAAACGGGTGTTCAAATTCAAGGATTTTGTGTAGCCTAGACAGCATGTCATGAGGAGATATTTAAGGTGAAGCTGAATTTTTAATTCTATAAAATTTGAGGATAATCAGGAGTATGAAATTAAAAACCTGTTTCAATATTATCAGTTAATCATTTTGTAAGATTTTTCTCCCTCTATTTCTGTGTTACTTACTGTTGCTTATGTCTTTTACAAGGTTGTCGATATCCTGTTGGCCCGAGGAGCTAACAAAGAACATAGAAATGTTTCCGATTACACGCCTTTGAGTTTAGCTGCTTCTGGTGGTTATGTAAATATTATTAAACTGCTCTTGAGCCATGGTGCAGAAATTAATTCAAGGTAGGTACATTGAATTTTTTTTTTTTTACACTCCCGATTACCTGACTCTCACAAGACCAGGGTTGTGTCAGAAAATCAAAAAT
This sequence comes from Maratus michaelseni, assembly GCA_963931845.1. Classification (NCBI taxonomy): domain Eukaryota; kingdom Metazoa; phylum Arthropoda; class Arachnida; order Araneae; family Salticidae; genus Maratus; species Maratus michaelseni. The sequence continues at coordinate 316,174,798 of OZ007598.1, forward strand.
CTTTCAACAATCAGGATGTGCACAATAACTTTATCTCTTTATTTTGCATTTTTTTTTTTTTTTTTTTTTTTTTTTTTTGAAAATGAACGTTATTCTTTTCAGATACAAGTAGTACAGGCTGATACCAGTCACTCTGTCAAAGGAATAGGAGGCAAGAACAACCCTAAATTTCTGGACTCTGTGCAGGACAAACTGCTTAAGGAATGTCAGACTCCTTTTATATACAGTTTACAACCTGAAGAGGTGAAAAATGCTGATCCTAATGTGACCACACCAGCAAAGAGAAAGTGTAAGATACCCAAGGATAGTAAGCTAAGGATCTACATATCATGCAATCATTGAGTGATTTTTGCATACCTTGTGTACTTTTATTGCTGATGCGGTGAAATCAGGATCAGTATCTCTTCCACTTTGTACATTGTGTGGATGCTACTGAAGTCTGACATTCCTTTAGCAGTTTGTCCTGCACAGTGACCAGAAATTAGGGTTGCTCTTGATTTGTAGTCATTCAACATGATGATTGATATCATCATTTAAATTTCTTTGTCTGGGGGGGGAAGTCTAACCTTAGAAAATATAGTCCTTTTAAAATTAATAAGAAATATGTGAAATGAGAAGTCAAAGAAGCCAACGAATCACCTGCATCCTGTATATAGGTCAGATAATTTGTAGTAGATTCCTATTCATTTGGCACTCAATGAACCAGTGAGTATTGAATATATTGAGTATTGGTTAACTGAGTGTGTCAGATAATTGGGAGTTGTATTGGTTTTTATTATTTTGTTTGACAAAATTATCCTGTGCCCAGGAGACTATTTTTGTCATTTGATAATTGTGAGGATATATTTTTATCTGACTGTGCTGCACCAAGAACAATTGAATTTATCACTCTTCTAAGTTTGTATATTGTATGCATCTAGATAGAGAAACAAAAATTAGATTCATACTTTTATAGCTTAAAATGTCAATTTATTTTCATGTCTATTTCTGTGCAGATTCTATAATTGGCATGATAAAAAAAAATAAGTATGTGAATTTTAAAAAACAAACAAACAAAGTTTTATTTAATTTAAAGTGCACTAAAAAGTAAAAAATAATTTTTGCCTCAACCAGAGTAAGAAAAGTATTTCTGGATGAAACATAGGACTAAAAATAAAAGCTTTGATTTAATTTTTAGTGCGAATAAATCCTTGTTAAAAAAAAAAAAAAAATCTTTTATTATTTTTTTTTTGTCTTATTTAATAATAGAATCATTTCTTGCTATTAAATAAATAATAATAAAAAAAAGTTGATACATTTTTACCAGGTATATTTAGCAAAAAATCTGAAAAACTTGAATGAAAAAAAAAAAAAATCATGGTAAATGGAAAGTATTCCAGCTTGTGCTGAAAAAGTCCTTTTGGCCTGTACTGGGAGGAAAAGTTAGCTTCATTGTTTTGAGATTTTAGCTATTTTTACTCGAACACAAAGCTAGAATGTGATGAACGCGATCTCTATAATAAAACCGTAAGTCATGTGACTGTCATCAACAGTTCTGGGATGCCCGTATCGCTTTTTCATATGCCAGGCGGCCATTTTTATTCAAAATTATTTTTCGAATGAAACTGCATAAAAGTTACATTTTTAGAAAGATCGTTCAAAATAAATTAATATTTGGGAGATGACTTACGTTCAATTAGGTATACTAGTATTAAAAAATGCTCTGAAGAGCACCAAAAAAGGTTAATATGTTTAAGTATGAAAAAGGGTTGGACAAGTGCTTCTAATTGAGCATGAGAAAGGAAAGGAGTTCCTTCTTGTCTGCAGCTCACTGTCAATGCCAACTTTTGAAAAAATCATATTCGCGCTTTTCCCTATAAAAGAAATTTGCGGTACTGTAGTAAAACTTTCCAACGTGCTTTATATGTCAACTGCACTGTTCTACTGTTGTACTGTGCATGCGTCTGCAATGCAACTTTGTACAGTGCACTGTGTACCATTATTGATCTACAGACTATACTACACTGTACACTCCTATTATACTTTTGAGCCTCAGTGCACATCCGCACTGTTTCTTTGTACTTCCGTATTAAAGGTATATGCGCCTAATGTTCGTTTATAACTTACATATGCATTGCTGTACTGCATATTGCATTGTGGAGCCACAGCCACTTGCATATAATTTCAATCAATGAATGCATTATACTGTAATGCGTGCATATGTGAAATTGTTCCTGTTCAGAATGCTGCAACACTCTGCACTGCAATACAAATCAATTTTCTGCGCAGTTCTACACTGCAGGCACGCTTGGTAGCACTGCATGAGTGTGATACGCTGCAGGAACTAAGGTTTTTGGTACTATGTCGCCTTACATTCATGTCTAATCAAGCTGCGTCTTTACTGGCTACGTCTTTAAACTATATATTTTTATCGTAACTGTGAGTGATTTCATTTATATGGAAAAAGCGCGAATATGATTTTTTCAAAAGTTGGCATTGACAGTGAGCTTCAGCCAAGAAGGAACCCCTTTCCTTTCTCATGCTCAATTAGAAGCACACCCTTTTTCATACTTAAACATATTAACCTTTTTTGGTGCTCTTCAGAGCATTTTTTAATACTAGTCATTTAAATTTTTGATAAAAACTAAAGATTTTTAATATCTTGAAAAGCAAAAAATTTTGCTATTGTCAAAATTGTATTGTTACATTGTTTTTACAACACTCGCCAAATCGTTGACTGTTCATCGCCAAAGTAGTATTTTTTCATGTCTACCTGCTCTCTCAAATGTCAGGGGACCGTCACATCAATAATTAAATCGTGGTTTTCCATAGCTATTACCTCATAAAGAAACTGGATTCTATAATTGTCTCGGTCGTATCCATGGACTGTTTATGCTGCACCGAAGTCGCCTGCTATAGGCTAAGTTGTTCTTTCAGTGGTATCTTTCCTTACTAATCTTCTTAGTCTTTCTTAAAATCGCTGAATGGGACCGAATATTAGGTTCTGATAATTATACTAACGATCAGTTCAGTGATGATGCTATAAAAATTGAGTATTGATTTTGCATCGTTATTTGGTGCATGAGACTGTTATTTAAGAAAAGTATGGCGCAATATATATTTTTTTATGTATATAACACAATGTTCATTGTTAGCTCACTGTATTCAAATTCGTACCAAAAGTAGAATGCACCAACACCACCAAACAATTGTTTCACTTTGTTTAAAGGCAGTTCCTGAAATCAAAATTGAGCCTTTACGGGTGCTAGCTGCAATAAATCCCCAAACAAAATGTTTTTGCCACCAAAACAGTAATCTCGCTTGTTTTTACAACATTCGCCATATCGTTAGCTGATCATCGCTAAAGTACATTCAAACCATACTGCACTCATCGATAATTACTAAATCCACTGATTTCCATTGTTGCTTAAATAATTTCAAATCGTCAGAATCAAGCTTAAATTATTCTGCTTCATTCGTATGTTGGACAGGCAATTTGAAAAACGTGTGAATTGTACTTCTTCCAATGCTGAAGGCAGCAATTCTCGTTGGTGCTAGTACTGCAGCAGCATCACTATTGTGATTACTCATTTAACGAACTTTTTGACTGAGTAATTAAATTAGAAAGCTTTTTTCTCTACCAGCAACTACGCGTACAATCAGATTTATGGGTGGAATAGACGGGTCTTTCTTTTGTTCTTCTATGTGCTTTATAATTGATTATAATATTTTCCTTTGGTCAGCATTCATTTTTTTTGTTCAATTTATCTTCATTAATAACAATTTCCTGGTGAGTTTGTGTTATCAGAATTTGCGGCTATCATATCAACGTCTTCATTTGGTTCTTCGATATTTTAAAGCTGGTTGTGAAAATCACTTTCTTGTTGCAACTTTTCAGCCAAGTCGATTGCAGCATGTAATCGTTGTTTTGTTTCGCGACATTCTTCCATCTCTGAAAATTTTTTCACATTGTGCTCAAAGGATTCACGGTAGAGTTTAAATTCTCCCAATAGGTCTTCTTCATTTCGCCAAGGCTTGAACAACATCAGCAAAGAATGATGATAGTACAACTCAATTCCAGCGTCCGTTTTCGTGTTATGATAGGGCGTTTTCAAAACAACTGGTTTCAAACGTTTTCTGAATCAACTGTGGTTCTTTTTTAATTCATAATATTCTACAGACTTTGGTTTATTTCGTTCGTATTAGTACCTAGTGGCCAATTCGTATAAACACATGTTTTCCAATTTGTCATGTCGATTCATGTAATAATCATCAATAAAATTCCGACAGTAAATTTCAGTAGATCGTTCATCCTCTTTTGCCAATAAAACCAAATCATAGGTGACTTTCAGTTTTCTTCGTCGGTCTTTTTTCATGCTGGTATTTAAGTATTGCACAGCATCCCATGAGTAGAAACATTTTGTCTACGGCTTCGTAACTTCCAGTTTCTCGACTAATCAACTTTTATCTGGCAAAAGCGCGTAATCTGGCACCGAGACTTTTGTTTTCGTCAATAGTCTTCCAAATCTCTTCCTTACGATTTTTTTTTCGGTTTGGTTATATAACGCCTAATGTAACGATTTAACACCATACTGGGTTCTCCAACAAACTGGATGTCAATATTAGCGGCTCACATGAACAAAATCGCGGGATTATAATCATTGATTCAAGTTGGTTTTTCTGATCGTTTCAAACCACATAACTTTGTAACATGGTGTCCACCTTTTCGAGATAAAATGCAGTCTTTAACAGAATTTAAAGTTCAATGTTTCACCAAACCATACATGAAAATTATGTGTAACAATATGCAGCCTGATTATGGCACATTATCCATGACCGTTTAGATGATAATAATGATAGATTTTCTAATATTCCGTAATCGAGTCTACAGACAATGTTAGTGAGAAACAAAAAAATTAGGTACATTCGGCTAGCCAGGAGTCAGTGAAATATATATATACATATATATATATATATATACACTTCACTGGCAGCTGGTTAACCGAAAAGTACCAAAAGATATTATAGCAACAATGTGGATACAGTGTAAATGTGGATATGATTGAAGGTTTTTCACAAGATCGCAACAACCACATCAAACATTTATCGCCAATAAGAGTCCACTAAATCTACCGGCACAGGATTTTTCCTTTTATTGTATAACAATTATTTGTTTTCTTATTTTAAGTATATATTTGTGTTTTAATTTTAATAGAATAGTGCTTAAAAGTCTGTAATTTTCAAATGTTATATTTTTCAAATGCTCACTTTCGTTTCAACATTGTTTTTTTTTTTTTTTTTTCAAGTGTTTTGATTCACGGGAATTTCATTTTGCACTTAGTACTATTACGGTTGGCGACAATGGTTTTTGTATAACGGAAAATTACCGAAAAATGTTTTACATTCAATAAATAACAAATCAAAATGTTTGGCACAGTTTGCATGACAACACGATTTGTAGACCACATCTGCTCGGTCAGGGTTGAAATAATTGGCGCATTAGCAAACATTTTGGCATGGTGTTGGTATAACAGAAAAGTACCAAAATAAAAGATACAGCACAAGCTGTACAGGAACGACTTAATAACGACGACATTGAAAATTGGGTACTTCTCTATCATCTCGTCGACCACTTCTCATAACAAAATACTATCGCCAACTCAAAGATTAAACGCCAAAAATGCAGTTCCATTTATTTGATGTCAGAAGCATTATACGTGTTTGTCATGTCATCAAGTGGTTTTTAATTCGACATTTGCGTGTATTATTCATTATGTTTTACTGACTTATTAGTTATTTCATTAATTAAAATAACAATTGTGTCCGTAAATTCTTATGTTTTATTTATTTATTTGTTTTGATATTCCAATGGCAACGTTCTCCCTTTTATTTGGAGTTACAGTTTGGCGATAGATTTTTGTTATAAAAAGTGGTCGAAGGGATAATATTACCGAAAATTGTTTGCCGCATATTTTACGTGAATTAGATGAAATTATGAAACACAGTTATTTTACATAAGTATGTAAAATGCTTAGTGAGTTTGAACGTGAATAGCAGGAGCCTGTTAGGCGATATAATTTTCCAATATATATGTTAGGAATCTGCAACCCTTGGTCTTGTCCCTGTACTCACATCTTTATATATCCTACCATATGCTCTTTATTTAATAATATTCATTCATCTTGATTTACAATAGTTCATTTAAATACCTTTACTTTATTTATAATTCATACCTTAAATCCTATTTATTTAATATCTAAAGTTTACCTACAGTACTTATTTTTATTAAAGTTTTCCCTCTTCAGTCTATGGTTTGTTTACATCACATTTCTGCTTACCGAAGAACGTCACTTCGTGTCTTCCTTTCACCCTCTTCTGGAGTGGTTCAGATTGCCGATACTAGATGGCGGTAGCGGATTGTTTTAGTCACGATTTGCATAAGCAATCGTACATCTCCACTCCATTCTCTTAGGAACATTCTGGATGCCAGAAGAGGGCGTTGTTTTGTCATGCATAGTTAATCAGCATGTGTCAGAGACCGGTATATATTCTTCGCTGACTATGCTTACGATGCATTTGTTCTTTTAGTTTTATCGGAGGAATTGTAGTTGTTTTTCGTTTGCAGAGATGGCTCGATGTTATTTTTAAAGTGTCTGACTTCAGTCATTGACAATGATAGCTCGTGTGTAATAGTTATGAAAGTCGGTCTTAGTTTTATAGTTGTCTTTTGGAAATGAAGTTCATCATTTATCAAGTTCGTCATTTTTCCTGTTCTTGGATGTTTTTCCTGTGAACTGAAATAGTGTTAGACGAATGACTGATATTTAGACCCGTCTTCATAACGTCCTGAGCAGTTTTAGATTGGTGACTGAAGCTGTCAAATCAACGAAGATAGTATGAAGTTTAATCGACTTGAATTTGTAGCCGTTGTAGTTTGTCATCTTAAATTATTTGAATTAGTTTTTCCTAAAACTGTCTAAGAAGTAATCGTCAACAGTTCATCTGAATTCTCTTTTAGCATCAATTGAAGTTCTAATTGGATCGTGAGGTTCAGAATGAAATTTGAACTGTTTTATTTTATTCAAGACGACGTTGAGTTCCGGTTACATCAGTTTCAGAAGTGATATTTAAGTTTTCCAGTTGATCATCTATATTATGTAAAGTACCTGTGTCATGATAAATGGTTATGTTATCATAACGAATTAAGTCAGATAAGTGTTTCAATAATGTTAATATATTTCTTATTTTATTTTTATATGTTGTTTTATTTAAAGTCTTTTTAATAAATTTTATTTGTTTTTAATTAGTTGTTTTTCATTTAATCCACCATCATAGTCTAAGCTACTTCTTTTTCAGGTTTAACTTTATTATATATTTAAGATTTATTTACTTGGGGTTTAAATCAGCTTATACGCTTCACACTGTTTAAATGTACTCTGCTAATTATTTAACCCCTTGGGAGATACTTTGTATTTCCCAAACAATATATATTTCCTCATTGTCGATGAATAGTATATGAGTATTATTTCAAATTTAATGTGAAAACCGCGATTTCTACCTACGATTACTGTCCTATAACGGGAATTTACGCTAGTATGAAAATAAAAACAAATAAGCATGTTTGTCACGTGATTTAATTAATTTGAATGAATTCTGTTACATACATAATAATAATTTTTATTTAAACTTTCGTGCAAACGCGCGCGTTTGCTACGAATGAAAAAGAAGAGAAAAACCAATGTTCAACCGAAGCTTTACAACATAAATTTGATTTTCTCAGCGACCGTCAATCATACAAAGATAAAAAAAAAACCTATTTTAAGTTTTACCAAGAGGAAAAAAATAAAACAAAAACGAAGTTAATCCAGCCAGTGGAAGTCTAGCTAGAGTTTGTTGAACTTTTCGTCTTCTATTTTTCGTTTAAAGTTAAATAATTAACTACAGTAAGCTACAATAATTTTTTGAATGCTATCATTTTATTCATCTCGCCGAGTTCTATCTTTAAAAAAAAAAATCATTGTGCTATGTCAACTGGTTCGCCAGAAATTTCAGAAAAACGTTTGCATTTTCTATTTCTTAAACATATTATATTCTACAATAACTTCAGTTGAAATTAGCTTCGCAGTTCAAATTCTCTATCCATGAAAGTAAACAAAAAAAAAAAAAAAAAAAAGATTCATTCGTCGTCGTGAAGTTTTAAAATATTAAACCATTAAACCATGGAGATATCGTTCGTAAAATAAGTTTTCCATGAATGATTTTTTGGAGCGCTGCCTGGTGTCAAAAGTAATTTGCACCAGGACCTGTACGACCATCAAAGTTTACCATAATTCTGCTTGATGAAGTGCTTTACAACTCAACTTCCTTCGGAATCTTTTCTTGACAAAGTTGAATGTAAACAAATACAAGTCATGTAATAATATTTAATGAATCAAATTTCGAAACGAATTGTCAGTTAATTTGATATTTATGTATTATACGTGGCAGGAAGAGAGATCACCTAAAATGATTGTTAATTGTCAATCATATTTACCATTGTTAATGACCAATCGCGTTCCAAATAGTAATTTAATATCTATACTAATAAAAGAAAGTTTCGCTCTGTGTGTGTGTGTGTGTGTGTGTGTGTGTGTGTGTGTGTGTGTGTGTGTGTCTGTTGGCGATGGCTAGGAAAATCTAACCCACCTAGAAGGCTGGAAATTTAGATTTAGGTAGTCCAAACCCTCTCCTGGTGCAACATTGCGTCAGAATTTTAATATTTTAACTTCTTTCTGAAATATTAATTAAAATGCACAAAAAACTCTCATTAAAAATACGCTTTTTTTCATCGGTTGGTTGGTTGTGTAGAATATCTTCTCAGAACACATTAAATAAATCATAGTTGCGATGCATAGATAAGTATTTATAACGAAATAGTGCCAACATCGATTGCAGTTATCTGCATATAGCCAAGCTAATGTAGCGCTATCTACTCATGGCAAATTACGCAAACGCCACCTGTTTAAGACATTTTCTGGCACGTTTTTCTTCATTATAATTATCTGGGTTTAAGGTTTTTTAAAACAGGACATATATTACTATGATAGAGACTATTAATACAGAAAACTTTATTTAGCAGATTATTTGTTATATATTTGCGGGAATGACGAGGGTTAAGGGTCTAATTACATTTAACAATTTTAACATTTGTAGCTTCACCCGTATGTTGTTTTATATACAGAATATTGCTATTTTAAATCTCAGTTTCTCAGTAATATATCAGTAATAATGTTCCGAACTTCTCCATTTAGTTCCATTTTTACTAAATTATCGTAAAAATCAGCGTTCTTTGCTTCAAGGTGTATTTTTTTAAAAGCAATTACCAGTATTTCCGAATAATAGCCTAAGCCAAATTTCAAATTAAGTTCCTAGCTTAACCAAAGGAATCAATCTTTAAAGATTTATAGTGATCCTCCTAATTAGTTATTTGCTGAAGGTCACCTGAACATTCGCCTCCCCCCCCCTCTGGGGCCCTCTTTCAAAGTTTTCTCTAACTATTCCCCGTTTCCATATCTCAGCTACAGACTTACCAAGTCTCCTGATTTTTAATCATTCTCCCGATTTCCCCCTTTTCTTTGAATTTCTCCCGATTTTTCGCTTTTCTCCAAATTTCTCCCGATTTTCTGAAAATTCTCCCGTTATTACGTAAAACGAAACCAGCCAACCAATTTATCCTGAAAGACTTTGCTTCTCTCTAATTGGTGGGTGTGTTTGACGTCATATCATAGGTAGGTGTGGTTACGGTGCAACTGCCCAATGAGCGTGAAGTGTCATGGGCTTCCGTAAGTAATCAGGAGAAGCTAGCGTTTCTCTCTGTTTACTTCAGTTTTGAATGGTACATGCTCACGTGGAGCGGTAGTTTTTACTAATTTAGAATAATAATTGATTAACTGTTTCATTTTGTCATTTGTTTTGCAATTTATTTCTAACTATGACGTCAAAAAAGAAATATGCTTCGTCTTACCAATCATCGTTTACAAATGATTTCGATTATATTATGCAGTCATCGGAAGGAAGTTCGTATGCTAAATGCACTGCTTGTGGTTCAGATTTTACGATATCGCATGGGGGAAGAGCAGATGTAGTGAAGCATGTTGGGACAAATAAACATTTGGATAATGTTAAGAGTTAAAGCGAGTAAGGAACTTTTAATTAACGTTTTTGATATAGATCAACGTATTATTAGAGCAGAATGCCTGTTTTCATCATTTTTATTAGAACACAATTTGCCATTAAATGCTTCAGACCATGCATCATCCCTTTTTAAAAAAATGTTCCCGGACAGTGCTGTAGCTAAGAAATATGGCTGTGCAAGAACCAAAACAACGACAATCGTAAAGGAAATGGCCAGTCACAGTAAGGATACTGTAATAAATATTATCAAATCAGTGCCATTTACTATTGGTATAGACGGTAGTAATAACGCAGACTCAAAAATGTATCCTATTACTGTTTGCTTTTTCGATCCAGCTGTATCCCAAATTAAATATCACCTTCTTTCTATCCCAACATTACACACAGATTCAACTGGTGCTAACATTGCTCAGTTAATTATTAAAGAATTAGAAAAGAATGAGATTCCAGTGAGCAATTGTTTAGCACTCAGTGTTGATAATGCACCTGTGATGGTTGGGACAAAGAAAGGTGTCGCAGGACACTTAAAAAAAGAAAACGAAAATGTTTATGTTATGGGATGTCTTTGCCACTTAATTAATATTGCGGCTGAAAGAGGTGCAGCAAGTCTCCCTGTTCTTGTTGAAGAATACCTTATTGATGTGTATTATTACTTAGAAAAGAGTTGTAAACGGAAAGAAAAATTAATACAATTTCAAAAATTACATGATGTGGAAGTTAAAAAAATATTAAAGCATGTTTGTACACGATGGTTATCACTGGGAAAATGTCTAACTAGAGTACTTGACCAATGGAATCCACTCCTCTCATTTTTCAAAGATGAAATAAATACAAATAAATTGAAAATAAAAAGTTCACTTGAAAGCTATACTATATCTGAAGTTAGTAAAAATGTCTCTGTAGATGAAAATTGTGATGATGAGAATCTTTCAAATGATAAAGAAAAAGAGAAAAGAAAGCTCAGATATCTAGTATTACTTTAAAAGATAATGAGAATCTGAGATCTGAGAATGCATTGAAGTGTAAAAATGAATCGCATGGGTCAAAGAGTAAAAAATTTGCAAAAGAAGGCAATTCATATGAAATGTTGACACGTGAAGAACGGTTGTTTATGTTTTTATCTTCAGATCTTAATAAAGCATTCTGTTCTTTTTTACGCTCTACTTTACCTTTATTTGATGTTCCTCAAGAGTTCCTCAAATACATGTGTTACAGTCCACAATTTGTGATATTTTTCGATCCATCTTATCCAAGTTTGTGAAAGCTCCAATCGTAGTTTCTTCTAATTCTATTTTTCAAGTCAGTTATAATAAAGCTGAAAAAAAAAAAAAAAAAGATGAAGATCTAGTGATAGGAGCTACAACTTCTAACATTGTACGAGGACTAATGGAAAAAGAAAAGAAAATTTTCTTTTCACATGTTAGACAATATTTCTGCAAGGTTTGTGATTACATTATTCACAAATTTCCTATAAACGATGAAGTAATTGCACATACAAAAGTGGCAAATGTTTCTGCTCTTCCAAGTGCTTCCTTTTCCGATATAAAATATTTCTTAAGTAGATTCCCAGTCTTAGTGCCAGTAGAGTTTAAAGAATCAAATTTTGATGATGCAGTAGATGTGTTAGAAGCACAGTTTTGTTATTTACAGCTTTATAATTTACAGCTTTATTATACGGTGTCGAAGCCATCGGAGACCTTGGCTAGAATTTCGTTTTTTAAAAGATTTGAGTTTATTACACTGGCTCAGGCAACGCCGGGCGGGTCAGCTAGTTATAGAAGATTCATTCCCAGTTTTTGTCAATACTGAATTTGAATGAGTTTCATCAAAATAGTCTGTTTTATAATCAAGTTGGCTTCATTATGACTTTATTTCGCCAAGTGTTGCCAAGCTTGGTGAGTGAGATAGGGTTGCTAGCATGTCTAGTTTTAAGTGTATGAGAATTGGAGCAATGGTTACAGCAAACATACGTTAGGAGTGAAACTTGTAAATGTCAGTCTATATTATAAAACGCAAATCGCACAATGCTGATGACATGATGCAGAGACAACAACTTGGTTATGAGAGTTGCAAAAATACAGCCCTCTTTTTTTTATAATTAAAATGAGTCAATTGCAAAGGTTATTTCTATTAAAAATTGCATATTGTCATGCAAGATGTGCTAAATTTGCGGTGAATACCTCAAAGTGGGTAAAATGAAAGCATACTACTAACACACAAAGAGAGTTAAATAAAACCTTGTAAAATACATAAAACAGTTTTGTTACAATTATCTGCAATTGTAATAAAATTTTGCCAAAAGGGTGCTGTCTCTCTTCTCCAATTGTGAAATTGAAACAGGTGATTATTCATTATCTAATAGGAGGGTTGAAATAGGCTTTCACCCTCAGACAGCTGATTCCTGATGCCAACTTAAAATTTAAGGAGATGATTTTTGAAAACTCATTAAGTATTTTTAAGAAGATAACTTTCAACGTACAGAAATTTTTCAAATTTTATGCTTTATTAGTTTATAAATTTTTTAAAAATATTTAAAGTTTTAAGGAGAAATTTAAAAAAATTGCACTGCATCAGCATTAGAGATTTACTTTTGGATGGTAAAGAAAGACCAGTGGTGTAGTCGTAAAAAACCCAGAGGGCATACACCAGAGAGCCAGTCTGTACACCAGTCTTTAGCTACAAAGAGTATACAGAGTTATCCAAAAGGTATACAGTGTATACCAGTCTCCCCCCCCCCCCCTCTACATCCCTGGTGAAAACTGTATTTTGATAATTCTGCTAGGTAATGAATTAATCAGCTGTTTTAAAATATTACCATTGGTTTGCATAGGATTTTGTGTTCAGGGAAGAAAAACCTATAATGCTGACATGTTCCCTTTAGTGGCCATCTTTGAAAAAAAAAAAATCTGTACATTTTCATTAGCCAGGCATGCATCTCACTAGTAGGAGATATTTCTTTTTGGCCAATAGTATCTTTTTTCAATGTGTAAATTCATGGTTCGTACGTGGAAGGAAAAAATAGAAAAAGTGCTGGGGGGGGGGGGGGGGGGGGGGGAATACCATTTTCAAGAGATGAAAAGGGCTGGAGAATTTTTCAAAAATGTAATAAGTCCTTGAATTTAAAAATTTTTAACAAAGAAAGAAAAAAATATGTTCATACATTTTTATTTTTTAAAAAAAGGACTTATATTCTCTTTTCCTCTTAAAAAAAAAAAATAAATAAAAAAAAATTAAAACGCATGCTGCTAAAGGTTACAACTTCTGTTTCAAGCAACTGTGCACTAAGCGTTAGTAGCTGGGAAACCTCAAAAGCAACCATTCACAGCATACGATTTTAGAGTATTCTCCAACTTGACGAAAGCAGGATGCAGCTCCCATGACAGATTTACCGTTGGTGGACTTTGATTGGTTATATGCAAGCAGAGTTTACCAGCTGCTAAGCTCTAGTAAATCAAAGAAAAAAGGTCAAGCTCTGTTTTCTCTTAACTTTTTATTATACATAAAATTTTCTTTAAATTGTACCTTACTAAGTTATAATATTTCATTCTTTAGAAATTTTCTAATAATAGGGTGTCTTGAAAATACCTTTTTATAAAAAATTTTTAAAGATCTGATAAAGATTTCTTTAAAATAGGCAGGCAATAGGGTGACGATTTCAGTTATGTGTTATTCTAGAGAAGCGTTTTCCAACCTGAGTGTACACGAAAATAATATCAGTAATGGCGTAAATCACAAAAATGGTTCCACTGAAACACATAAACAAAGTTTATAGTTTTTAATTACAAAGATAGTGGGATGTGTAACATGTTACTCTCAAAATGAGGGAAAAGGCTCACTAGATCTAGTAATTCATTGTCACTAGATTTGTCCACCTCCAATCATTTAAAGAACTCAGTTACATCAACTATGCTCAAGCATTCCCATAGTGAGTATTAAATAACCATGTTGGACTACTTGTATATCATGATGCTAAATTGTTTTAAACTTGCATTGTAAGTTATTTAAAAATTCTTTTAATACTGTATTGATGTTAAACTAATATTATAAAAAGTTAGAAATGTTAACATAATTTGAGTTGATTTATCGTTTAGCTCTGCTAAAAAGAAAAAGAAAAAAAATCATGTATGTGTTATGTGGGTTATGTTATGCGTTATGTTTATAAAAAATGACTCCAACTCCTAAATGAAAAGACTAAGGAAGGGGGTGCGTGAAAGAAAAAAAGGTTGGGAACCACATTATAATGCGTGGAATGGTAGGTGAATTTTATTTGTTCTCAACTGTATGAACCATGAAATTACAAACAGTGCTTTGATAATAAAAGTTATTTTGTTTCATTTTAAATTAAATGAATGCCGATTGAAACATTATTTGTGCAATTATGAAAAAGTACCCAAATTTCTTTTTATAGCTGAGTAGTAAAATGGAATAAAGATGTGTGTGTTGTTTCAGGACGGGTAGTAAGCTGGGAATCTCCCCCTTGATGCTGGCTGCCATGAACGGTCACACACAGGCAGTGAGACTCCTGCTCGACATGGGAAGCGACATCAATGCTCAGATCGAGACCAACCGCAACACAGCCCTCACGCTTGCCTGCTTTCAAGGTCGCCATGAAGTCGTCAACTTGCTTTTGGAACGCAAAGCAAATGTAGAGCACAGAGCAAAAGTAAGAATAAGTTTCTTTTTCTGTCACTCTCTCTCAACAGTTTTAGCAAAACAGGCTTCCCTCAATCAATCATGCCACAAACTTTGAAATAAACGGTGAACTGTGCTGACAATTGTGTTCCATATATGTGTGTGTATGGTTCAGTACAAATGACTAATTGATTATCCTGTAAATAATGTCGACAATCTTCACCTGAGAAAAGTATTTACAAGTAGAATGGGCAATACGTTGCTGCAGAGTTTTTATTAAGATCACAATTTCATCATACAAGGATTATAAATGAAATATGTGATGAAAATATTCATTGCTACATTTCAGCACGTTTACCTAATTAATTTTAATTATTAATTTAAAAATTATATCAGTAAAATTTATGTTTATGAAAAGTCACAGCCATCCATCATTGCCACAGGTTAATCTCGGAAAATGAAACATTTGAAGTGACTGAAAATTTGAATAGCTCACAGTATTTGTCACAAAATTGTTATACACACTGCGTTAGAAAGGTAAAAAATTGTATGTTTCTTGATATAAATTTCAAATCTAATGTGATTATGCCGTTTCTCAAATATTGAATTTCAAAAATTTCCACTTCACAATGAAGTACCATAGCGAAACCTTCATGCGTAAAAAGATAATGGAGCGGTTTAATGACCGTGGTGTGAAGAAATATGTTATGTTTAAATTAAATTATAAGCAGAAAGTTAAATGCAGTAAAAACAGGGCTGTAGTTCCAAATATATTAAAAAGTAAAATACAGTGAACTCTCACTTATACACCGCTTCTTTTATGCGTCTTTTTCATTTATACGATGATTTTCAGTGGTCCTGGCTCATTATATAGGAAAATGATAATCATCATTCGTTTATGCATCGCTGTGAAAATATATATTACTTACCCATCATACGTAGTATAGGGTAAGTCTTGTAATCGTTTTGAAAATCGGGAAAAAAATTTTGACGGATTTACACGTTTCAGACACTGGAGATTCCGAAAAACATATTTTTAGAAAAAATTTTTTGCCATCCATCTGTGTGTCTGTGTGTCTGTAAACGCTCTATCTCCCGAAAAAATTTAGATAGAGACTTGCAATTTGGTATGTACTTAGTATGTAATAATGGGAAGAAGCCTATTTCATTTCAACTACCTCGATTAACCGGAATTATTTTTTTCGGACTCTCGAAATATTCGTTCTGATAAAAGGTATATAAAAATTTTCGAAATTGTTTATTCTAAGAAATGAATATAAAAGACAATAAAAAAACATAAATTTTGCATAAAGCATGAAGTCGATCGGATAATGAGTTGCCGAGATATTTGGAATCCTATTTTCCAGAACTCTTCGATTTTTCATGACCCTGTATTTCATCCAAATTTCACTTCAAAGATATATTTTAATTGGAAATTTGACGCTTAATCAGATGCAATAAACCGCTAGTTAATAGGATTATTATTTTTGGAGTTATAAGGAAAAACCTCTTTAAAGCAATTCAGTAATCGAGCCTTTAAGGTTTATGACGTCATCAAGCCACGATTTTATTTGAATTGCAATGCATTTTATAAGTAGTTTACACATTTTTATTTTAATATTTTACATTATGCATATCCATGATGGGTAAGTATTACGGTGGCCCCCAACGACTAGTTCATTATGTTTTGAGAATAGGAGCGGTATTGGCTCCTATTCATAGCTGGAATGACTTATTGATTTCCATTGGTTTTAAATGAAAGTTACAATTTTTAGGAACTTTTTTATTTCATCACACCTATTTTAATGGTGTCCTCTATAAAATTAAAATCTCATGTAAACTTAAAAGCGTGAAAAGTTGGATAAGTAAAAATAGGAATAAAAAGAAAACTGCCCCGTTAAACAGATTGCATGGAGCTCACACTCATTGTATAGTATACTCTTATTTCAAAGGAAAATGCCCCTCGAAAAAGTAAGAGATCGACAATAAATTAAGGGGGGATTAGACCCCCCCCCCTTTATACTTAACCCATGAACCCCCAACACGAATCAGGGAAGCACCTTATAACAATGAACCTATAAGCAAAATGTCAATCAAATTGGATAAGTTGACATGAAAAACACATTTATCTAAATTAAGGGGAGGGGGGGATTAGCCCCCCCCCCCTTTATATGTAACCAATGAACCCCCAAAAACTAATCAGGAAAGCGCCTTATTCCAATGTACCTATAAACAAAATTTGAATCAAATTGGATAATTCTGCATGAAAAAACCATTTACATAAATTAGTCGGGGCCTCCGAGATGTCGCTGTGTGTCCTACACCGGGCCTGCTACAAGTATTAGTGACGTCACAGTAGTGATCCACTTTGGTCAAAGTATCGCAGCAGAAAGATGTAATAAAAAGAGCATTTTCGTTCTTATAATTTGTGATTACATAAATAATATTAAATTTCATAATCGTGAAATAAAAGGGAATTAATATACTTGTTTTATTAAAGGAAATTAAAAGTTTTAAATTAAAAAAATGCTAAGATTAATAAATCGATTGAACCCATTGACTTACCTTTTCCTAAACACATTATTTTACAATAAATATACGTACAAAAAATATAATAAATCTACCAAAAACTTTACAAAATCAATCCCATTCCTCCCTTTTACAACTACATACCATAATTTAACCATCAAAACACAATAAATGTCAATTTAAATACAGAAATCGACATTTTTTAACTATAGAGACCTTGGCACTTTTTTTTAACGCTTTGGCGTAATCCGGGCTTCAGAAAGTTAGATATGTTTTAAAATTATATACACAATTATGAAAACAAACCTAATGTACTTTTATGTTTATTTATATATGTATAAAATTATTTATATATACAATTCTGTTCTACTTGCATATAAAAAGAGATAAATGGCTTCTTTATATTAAATAAATTATATAAATATTGAAAAAAAAAATACTTATTTATATGAATTGCAATGCATTTTATATGTAGTTTACACATTTTTATTTTCATATTTTACATTATGCATATCCATGATGGGTAAGTATTACGGTGGCCCCCAACGACTAGTTTCACTTATGCGGCAAAATTTAAAAAAAAATTTTTTTTTTTTTTACAATAGCAAAAATGTGTTGCCCGATACAGTGCAATAGTTTATTTTCCTCAATTCTCAATGTACCCTTTCTACCTTTGTTGTTTCTAGAAAGCTTTCTTTCAGTAAACAAATGAATTTTGAATAGGTATCTTATCTGTTACACCACCCACATTGAAAATCCATTCATCTTGAAGGAAAAGACATGTACTATTGCTATTGCTCAGAGGCTAGTCGTAGCCCCATTTCTAATGCTGTTTATAAGAGAAAGTGGTCATACATCTTCCCTTATCTCGGTAAATAAAAAGGGGGTGGTCTGTTTAGTGACAAAACAGTAATCTAACAATCTTATCTGCAGCATGGATAATGTCAAAGATTTCCTGCTTAGAGTACACTATCTATCCATTTTCACTCTTTTTGATCTGATCAGTCAACGCTTTCTTGCGATTATGCCAAGTCTTTCATATGACATACTGGAGAAGTCCTGGACGTCCTACAAAATGGAGACCTTAGAGTTCAAGTTTGATCTCGCTTCTAATGTTTTACCCATTGTTGAAATTCTCCCTTCTTTTGTCGAATCCACGCCTTCTTTTCTTCAATGAGTTTTATTTCTTTATCATGAGACAGATGGTTTGAACTGAGTCTTAAGCTGTCTTTTTTTTATTTGAGTTTTAACAGTTTAGTAGCTAACAAACTTTAGCTTGTGCAATAGGGTGGAGCGAAAAAAGTAAATTTTTTTTACAAAAAACGGGTAGGTGCCAAAAGGTGCCTTTATATTAGTACATCAAATATCTGAAATTTTAGTGCTGAAAAAAAATGCCTTGAGTCTGCGCTTTTGGTCCAAATGTCGAAATTTTGGGTAAAATTTGACAATTTTTCAAAAAAAAATTAAAAATTTCTGTAGAACTGGTTATGATTTAAAAGTGTCATTTGAACCTTTATTAATAAAGAATTAAAATATTGAAACGATAAAAAGATATCTTTATTCAGTATAACTGGAGCAAAACTGATAAATTTCGGTAAAAATGGGGTATTTCCATTCTGGTACAGCATACAACGAATCGTTGTTTTGAATGCAGCTCTTCGCTAGTTGCTTTTACAACTACCCAGGAGTGGATGTGGGTGTATATCATGTCCCACCTGTAACCAGCACAACCACCCTACCATCTGAGCACAATGTTTTATTTATACAATGAATTGGGATTTTTTATCAGACTGGCACGAGTTTTCTGTATATCAACCTAGTCTTGGTGTATTCATCTCTTCTTTCGTATCCACAGACTTTGGATGATGCTGGCTGTGACTTCCTTCACGTATCTTTCTACTGCTTGAGTATGAGAAGTCATGCAAAGTAACTCATTGGGGATGTTAGTACGGGAATCTATCCAGCCGTCTATTATATTCAACAAACTTGCATCCGATAAATGCATAGTGACTGGGGGTCCTGTTACCGCAATAGTTTTCCAATCAATTAGATTTATATAATCATCTGCTTCACTTTTGATTGTCAGTATTTCAAATTTGCGTATGTCATCATTTATTCTACCTCTTGCATTTATTATGGGATAAGCAGCTAGTTGTTTAATGTGTTTGCAATCAGAATTTGCTCTGAGTGTGCAAAGTAACCATTGTCCTGAATAACTTTTTTAACTATTCGTTTTATGGCGTTTGCTGTGTTGTTTAGTAGCCGAGTAGTTTCCCACAAGGTTTTAGATACATTCTTTAGCTGTGGATTACATTTGATGATAAACCATCTTGGGGCATTAACTTAGATCACATACTTTGTGAGTGAAAATAGAGACTCTGACGCGCAGTCAATGCGAATAATTAAGGCAAATAATTCTATTCGCCGTTGTGAGCCATATTGCGTGGGACAATTTTCCTAGGCTCCTATTCGCTAGTGCTTTTGAGCAATATCCTGATGAAATGGCTTTGCAAATGTCCAGCAGGTATTTCTGGTCTGTGCTGAGTGCCTTTTCATCGATTTCAGAAAATAGGTTTTCTAAATTACTCTTTATAGGTTCAAAAACTGCAATAGGGAGTGAATGGCACGTGGACAAGGATTTCCCTAATACATTTGGACCAGAAATTTTCCCATCGATCATGCCTAACAAATGATGCAGAGGCAATTCATTTAACTGGAGCTGGCATATGATCCATTGCGATGGTCTTGCAAGCTTCTCTTCCATTCGACGGATTACTTCAGTATGCTTCCCCATAATCACAGGGCACCGGACACCCATCACAACTCAAGCATGAGAGGATGGACAAATCAATATTTTTATCTTTAAAAATTTTTGATATGCATTTAAAAATATATTTTGATGCTCCTGATGAAGAAATGTTATGCAAAATTAGTCCCCAAATATTTGGAGGCAGACTCTTCTAAGATAGTAACACGTTCTTCTTTCATAATTCTACGATACGCATGTTTATCACTTCTCTTTTCTATACACATTGTGTCATCTTTTCGGGAGTCGAAATATAATGCTCTTATTTCTGTTCTCTACGTTGAGACGAACAAGCCGATTGGCTTTCACGCCTTACCTTGCTTCTATCTGTAACGGGTACGGCAGAGTTGCCAAGTCTCCGGCTTTTTGCACACCAGTAATTGTTTAGAGAAAAATGTTGTTCTTTCAAATCACAGAATGCTGCAATTGAATAAAACATTTTCTGTACTAAAATACTGGTATCCAAAAAGCCGGAGACTTGGCAGATCTGGGTACGGGTACATTATGTTTTCCAGTGTCATTTGCTTACGTACACAATCCTTGAGAACCGCTGAAGCAAGAACTACAGCAGACTGATCAGAAACTCTATAGCTATCACATGCTCTAGACAAAGTTTCAAACTTCATTCGAGTTTCGGTATATGAGGATGAAGATGGGAATTCAATTTTATCTATTATTGAATCATTGCATATTGATTCGTTTATTTCAATTTCACATGCAGCATCTTCTAATTGCGATGCTTCTTTATTTAATCTTCTTTCTATTAATTTTTTTTGAACGAGTCGTTGTATGCTGTACCAGAATGGCAATGTCCCTTTTTTACCGAAATTTGTCAGTTTTGCTCCAGTTAAAAGTAATAAAGATATCGTTTTATCGTTTCAATATTTTAAATCTTTATTAATAAAGGTTCAAATGACACTATTAAATCATAGTCAATTCTACAGAAATTTTTTATATTTTTTGAAAAATTATCAAATTTTACCTAAAATTTCGACATTTGGACCAAAAGCGCAGACTCAAGCCATTTTTTTTTGTTGTATGAGACTACTCATACAACAAGAATGCTTCAATCTGATATAAATAAATTTCACTGCACTCTTTTCTTTTACTTCCTATTACTAAAGAGTATGCACTGTGAAAGCCTTTGCTGAAAAAAAAATGATCATTGTTTAATTGCAGAAAGTAGTTTATCTATTGCAGTAAGTGTTCAAAAAAAGACTAAATGATGACAAAAATATTTAAATAAAATACCAGCTTTATTAAGATAAAAAAT
Source organism: Maratus michaelseni (assembly GCA_963931845.1). Classification (NCBI taxonomy): domain Eukaryota; kingdom Metazoa; phylum Arthropoda; class Arachnida; order Araneae; family Salticidae; genus Maratus; species Maratus michaelseni. The sequence goes on from OZ007598.1 coordinate 316,196,190, forward strand.
ATAAAAGTATCGTTATATGAGGAAAAACTAATGCATTAAAAATGTTTAATATAAACAAAAAAAAGATTGGCCAGCAATATATTTCATGACAGAAATTAAGTATCACTCAGGAGCTGTACTGGGAGTTCATTTATTTAAAGGCTATATCAAAAATACGCTAATCATATGTAATTTAATTTATTATCTTGTAATTATTTTAAACTCATCGATGCATCTTTCAAAAGTCATGATTCAGATTAAAACAAATAAACTCCATGAATGTAGCTCTTCAAAAGCGATGTATCCAAGTTAAAAATGGTCTTATTTAATTATGTGATATTAAAAACAGAGTACTTTACCACGACAGTCATCTCATCATTATATCGGCGAAAACAAAACAAAAACAAAAACGGATAGGAGCAAGATAGACTCAGCACATCACATCACATCAGCCGTAGTTGAATATTGCGGCGTTCTATAAATAGCTCGGCCGAAGGAGAGCACACGTCGTGGAAAACCAGAAGTGGGAAACTCCCCCTGTTCTAAACAACGTGACTGGATGAACGAGCATCACATACGCCGATGCGGAAAAGCGTCAGCACGTTAGACAGTAGCGCCATCTCGTGGCTAAGTGAGCTACCTCTCATTCAAAACATCGTTTATGATGAAATGTGGTGTGAAAAAGGCTTGTAAGCAAAGATGAGAAAGTCAACAGCGAAGATGACAAAGTCGGCAGCGAGGATGACAAAGTTCGCGAGAGTGAACTGTGGTATAGTTAAAAGACTGCTAAATAAAATAGCTGAAATAAAAAAGGTAAGAAAAGTATCTAGTAATAAATGAAACTAATAAAAATAAAGTATCAAGATATTATAAGTGATAGGAAAAATTGGGATATGGCTAACATTTTTCAGCAGTAAAATTTCAGATATTTGATGTACTAGTATAAAGGCAACTTTTGGCACCTACCCGTTTTTTGTTAAAAAAAAAATATTTTTTTTCGCTCCACCCTATTGTGCAACATTTAAGGTTTGTCTCTCAACGAAATGGCAAAACGAAAGAAATTGTGCTTGACTTTCAAAGTGAACGTTATTCAAAAATTTGAAAAACATCTATCAACTGCTAAAAAAACTTTAGCTGATCATTTTCAAATTCCCGAGTCAACTTTAAAAGGAATTTTTTTAAAAAGGGAAGCAATTCTAACTGCTCAACGAGAATGCGGAATTCGATCCTCGAAGAGAAGCCGAATTCAAGGTGGAAAGTTTCAAGAATTAGAAAGTGTTTTGTTACAATGGTTTAAAGAAGCCTGTGCCTCGAACATTCCGGTTAACATTGAGATTCTCAGGCAGAAAGCTGTTCATCTCTCAGACACTTTGAAAATTGAAAACTTTGCTGCATCACATGGATGGGTGGAGAAATTCAAGATTCGGCACGGCTCAGAATTTCGTACTCTATCTAGAGAAAGTGCTAGTGTTGACGAAAAAAAAAACTGTAGAGCAATGGAAAGAGGACTTACCATCTTTAATGAAAGGATACAAACCTAAAGACATTTTTAATTGTGATGAGACTGGCTAGTTTTTCAGGATGCCTAAAAAACCATTGGCAATTAAAGGGGAACCCTGTCACGGTGGAAAAAGCAGTAAAGAAAGATTAACTGTTTTGTTGCCCAATCTATATTCTGCCATAAAGTAGAATTTTCCTGCTTGTTTTCTTTTTCTAAAGTATAATTTTAAAATGTTTCATCTGTGAAAGGGTGGGTAATCATGATAAAATAACCGAAAGAAAAAAAATGTATAATCTCATCATTTCTGAGTTTTAAATACTATTACAGTACATTTGAAACTGTTCTAATAATTATTTTTTAAATTATAATTATTATGTTAATTTTAATGTAACTGGTTAAAACTACTTGTATTCAATTATTGTCCAATTGAAAGAGAAATCATAACTTTGCAATTAGTAATCCATCATTGGAATTCAGAAGAAAGTTTAGGTAAAGTTATAATATACATAATTATCTCTCAATCCCAAAAATATTCTTTAAAACTTTGTAAAGCGCATTTGAGTTTTAAATTAGTGTAAGAAGTTGAAACTTCACAATAGTTATCTTTTAGTTTACTGTACAGTAAAACTTTTAATATTTATGAAAGAAGCATTAACGCTAATTCAGTAAGAAATTATGCAACAAATGATATAAAACGGTAGTAGAGAGAATTAAAATAAAAATGTACTTATTCCCCTTATATCTATTCATTTTCAGCTCACAGGCTATCAAAGCCTGAGAGCTTATGTGCCCGCCAGTTCTGTATGTATGTACGTAACGCGATAACTCTTCATAGAAATATCCGTTTTCCTTCAAATTTTGTTTATAGGTTCACTGTGTTAAGGCACTTCCCTGATTAGTTTTCGGGATTGATTGGTTAAGTATAAAGGGGGGGAACGGGGGGGGGGGAAGCCCCCCCCCCCCCTTCTTAATTTATATAAATGGGTTTTTCATGCAGAATTATTCAGTTTTCCTTTAAATTTTGTATATAGGTTTATTGTAGTAAGGAGCTTTCATGATTAGTTTGGGGTGTCCATTGGTTAAGTATAAAGAGGGGAAACGGGGGGGCTAACCCCCCCCCCCCCCCTCAATTTAGATAAATGGGGTTTTCATGCAGAATTATCCGATTTTCTTCCAATTTTGTGTATAGCTTCATTGTGGTAAGGCACTTCCCTGATTAGTTTGGGGTGTCCATTGGTTAAGTATAAAGAGGGGAAAGGGGGAGCTACCCCCCTCAATTTAGATAAATGGGGTTTTCATGCAGAATTATCCAATTTTCTTCAAATTTTGTATATAGGTTCATTGTGGTAAGGCCACAAATTTGAAATAAGAGTATAATATACAATTAGTGCGAATATCCTATGAGCTCAATACCCTCAGTTTAACTGGGCAGTTTTCTTTTTATTAACAACACTAGCCTTTTTTTCCCTCTTGCCAAGAGCAGTTGGATAAACACAATTCCAGATGTGACTTCCAGAATATTTCTTTAAAAAATGTTAGACTTCAGGGAAAAAAGAAAATAATAAGATAATTAAAACATATTTTTTCAATCCTAAAGGATCCGGGTCCATAAGCCGTGTGTTTGGCCCATGAAGTAAGACTAAAATTCGATTTTGTTATACTGACTTAATTATTTCACTTTTTAATATTAGAAGGTTTATCCTGTACGATTTCAACACTATTTTTTGCATTTTGTTCATTTTTATATATAACTTGCACAAGATCAAAGTTTGTATTATTCATAGTTTTTGATGAAAAATACACAATTTCTCCTAATTTTACCTCAATTTTTTAATATTTTACTATGAGCGCAGCTTTGCAACACTTTTATTTTTACATAGAGTGTACATTTTGATGTATTTTATAATATGTAAAGAAGAAAGCGTTGCACGATTGCGCTCCTATAAATAATTGTATCTTTACCAAATTTTAAAATGTCAAACAGATTTTTCGCGATAAGACACTAAACATGAATCTTTAATAATAGTAAAATATCACACTTATATCCCATTAAAATTTTTAAAAAATGAAATAAAATTTGAAAGGAGCGTGCATAATTTAAATAAAAAATTGGAGAAAGATTTGCATCTTGCTCCAATTTTTGACAAGAGAATGACACCATTGAAATAACATTAGCTGGGGGAGGGTCAGCCTCTTAAATGACTAAACCGCTTTATAACTACAGCATCATTTAAGCAAGAAATTGTGACGAGTCCTTCAGGATGCATCATTTTCCTTCATGAAGAGACACCTATTTTGTGTTTAAATACATTGGATCTGTCTTATTTTTGAAACAAGGACCTTGTTTTTTAGGTGTGTCTACCATGTCCCAAGGACCCAGGGTTTCAAAAGTGTAGAAAACCAACTTTAACATTGTGGAATTCATTTTGTATTATTTTTTGGGAAGACAGCTTTTCTTGAAATTCTGCACTTAGGGGGAGGTTTCTAAAATATATAAATGATTGAATTGATGTTGAATGAAATGACTAGTTGATAAGAAAATCCTTTGTGCAGGAGTATACAATTGTATCTGTAGCAGTGGATGTTTGTTCTTTCCAGACGGGTTTGACGCCTCTGATGGAAGCTGCCTCCGGTGGTTACGTGGAAGTGGGCAAAGTGCTGATAGACAAAGGAGCGGATGTCAATGCTCCCCCCGTGCCTTCTTCTCGCGATACAGCCCTCACCATTGCCGCCGACAAAGGACACTACAGGTTCGTCCAGCTGCTCCTGGAAAGGTGAGACAATTCCCTGTAATCCTGCACAACCCTAATGCCTTCCTATCATCCAGCTATCTGACTTTATTGTTTTTTAATTTCAGAGATGCAATTGTAGACGTGAAAAACAAGAAAGGAAATTCTCCTCTTTGGTTAGCTGCAAACGGTATGTTGTGTTACATTTAGCAGTCTTTCACTTGCATACTTTAAACAGTATTCACATATTGGATTGTTGACTTGGATTTAAATATCCTATTATACTACAACTTTTCATCACACAACCTCCTGTGTAAGATAATGTTTTAAAAATGCATGAACCAAAAAATAGAATGTCACCAGTAGAGTTCAGAGTGTATTCTTAGTGTTCATTATTTTAAATCATTAGCATAAGTCAATTTTATTAATTATTTATTTTTATTAAAATAATCGGAGAAGGAAATTTTAGTTAATTGAATTTCAAAATCTAGGATATCGTCCCCTTCTACAGATCTCCAATATTCTACTTTTTTTATTTAAAAAAAAATGTATCAGGTATGTCTGCAAGTATGTGCAACATTCTGTCTGCTCTTGCACGATTCATTCCTTTTCTATCCACAGCATTGCTTATTTTATTGAAATTCTAAGAAAATAAAACTGCTGCCACCCCTCTTGTTTCTTGCATTTGTGTATTTTTCTGGTTGGCCATCTTTCTTGTTGAATGGATGAATAAACTTGTTGAATCTGCTGCTGTTTTACTTCGATAAATTAACATACTGTACCACTAAAGAAAAATCATATTTGTTTAGTGAATAACATATTTATATATATTTTTATATAAATAACAATTTTCGGATGCTTAAGGTTTGAATTTTGCATGTTTTTTAAACCACCTTAGTTATTTTCCAAGCTAGTTGAAAAGTGTTAATGTTTTCAATGAAAATAAGCTCTTTTATTTGGACAATACAATAATGAATATTTCAAAAATGTTTTTATTATTGTTAGCATAGGAACAGATGTTGCAGAGGCACTAGGATTGGCACCATTTTGTTTTTGTGCCCCATTTTCAGACACATGTTAGACCTAGCCTGCGAAAATAGTGTGTTAGTTTTATTTTATGAAATGCAAAAAATTTTATTTTAATACACCCGCAATTTTTTATAAAACACACACATGTAATCTACTTTTACTATATATATAAAACACAAATGGAAATTTCGTTCTGTTCCTTTATAACTCGAGTTTTGCTAAATGGATTTTGATGGATCACTGTTCGATAGATAATTTTTCAGGGAAGGTTTTAGTACATAACATAACATTCTACGTAGATTAGTTATAGAATTAGGATGGAAAGTTCTGTTATTTTGGACAAAAAGCTAGACGACAAGGGCGACACATTACCATGGGTCGTTTTTTGACGACCCTTATTGTTGGTGAAAGAATTGAAATTGCTATATAATTTAGAAAATAAAACAAACACATTGAAAAATAAAAGGAAAAAGTTAGGAATTTTATTTAAAATAATAAAGGGGAAAAACAGTTTTGATGACAAATGTGTAAAACGAAAATATTTAATTTACACATGAAAAAGAATGTTTGTAATGCTTACAAAATTATTCAATGAGAAATATTGCAATTAAAACCCTATTTGGCGATGGATCGTGGTGGATAGAACCTAAAACCTAGGTACATCCTGCAGCATGCAAATAATATTAGTTCTCACAGAAACTAAGAGGAGATCCCCTTGACAACAACAAATAGGCTGCTTTCTCTCGGTCCCTGTTTGTTCTGATAAACAAGTAATAAAAATTAGACCAACATTTCAATGAGGGTGCAAGTGCAAAACAATTTATGACTGGCAATTTGCAAGAATCGTAAAATTTCAAGAAGACCAAGAGGGCCACCGACATCACCCATCACGAACTATACAGTGATCAATATGAAAATCTGATTTACAAATTGACGCTAATCACAAAAGAACGTCAGTGTATGCAAGAAGGGAAAAGGCAATTTTTATCCCTCTGGTGAACTAAAATAATCAAATTAATTTTTGGAGAAGTTCAGTTCTATCTCAGACTTCTGAATGAGAAGCATTATTATTTTCTTATGTTGCTCCGATGATTTTTGCAGACTTGTGCAATTAACTTATTTTAGGCACCAGAATTCCTATATAGGAACCTACATTTTAATTTTTAGTTTACCTTAAATATAAAATATGTGTACAAAATGGAGGAGACACCTTCTCAGTAAACTTGTGATACTCGTTAGCATATCCAGGTACCCTTCAATGATAATCCTAAGTACTGCGAATCCTATTTAATATTAGACATTTAGAGATAAATATTTCTCTTACCATCCCAGGTTCAGGGACACTTCATAAAGACATTAAATGTGGTAAAAAATGTTATCTTAAACTTGTAACAGTAATGCTGAATATACAGCAATTAATTCTTAACTCATTAACTAATGTAGGGTTTATTTAGACAACAGATTGGTAGAATAATCTAATCTTCAAAATAAAAGAAATTGCAAGACTATTTATTTCTCACTGTTATTATGCTCATTAGAGAAATGAAAAAGAAAAAAGCTTTGGTTCAGGTATTCACCAAAATAATTATTACTAAAAATTTTGCGTAACTAACTTTATTTTTCATTCTCAAGTAGTTTTATTGGTGAAAAATCTATAATTCAGTCAACAGCAATTTTACATTATTTAATCGAATGCAGTTTGGCACGTAATTAACTTCGTTTTGTAGCTAATTCTGGTACATTTGTAACCATATCGCTGCAAAAACTTCTAAGCTTTGACTTCCAACTTGGCTGTGGACCCGATTATGGAAGACTAGGAAGATTTTATTTGATGCAAACTAGAGTATTATTTTTCTATCAGAATCTGATTTCGAGGTTTTTTCCAGGTTAATTGTTACATGATTGCAACTGGTATATAAAATGAAAAGGTAGTAAAAATAACGTAATTTTAATTTTATTCAAACAATTAGTCTTTAAAAACCCACTTTTTAAAGATTCACATTTCTTTTAAATATGAAAGTTAAAAACTGTTCTTTCTGTGCAAGTAATTTATTGCTTTTTTCACTATATTTACTCTGCTGGAATCCAAAGATAGAAAACTGCAGTAGATCTGCCAGAAGATGACGTATATTACGAAATATAATGTAACGTAGAGTGAGATTTTAGTTTAACTGCAAAACTACGCATAGCACCAAGCTGAGAGGTCTGGAGTTTAAGAACGAAGAAACGAAAATGAATAACTGAACATTTTTTTAATTCAATGGCCAATGAGCAATGATTGCTCTATTTTTAGTAGTAGGGTGACTAGAAGACATTTTAATTTCTATTGGTCACAACGGCCACATTTGTCTACCAAACTCTATTATAGATGATGTAATAAAAGAGTTGCTACTTAATAGCCTGAATTTTGACTAGCACCTAAGATAAAATAATAGCGCAATGGCATTCGCATTGTATTGAACAATGCGGAAGGATTTGCCAGGTAAAGGTGCAAATTACTTGAAAATACATGGTCGAATTCACCATTTCATTTGATTCAAGGTTCATTTGGAAAATTGACCAGCGCAGTGGGCATAGTCTGCTAGTATATATATAAAACACAAACGGAAATTTCGTTCCTGTTAGAAATATCTTTTATTTTGTGTAAGTTTAGCTTACCATTTACTCAAATATTGTCCTAAGCTATTTTATTCGTCCACTCTGTACAGAGAACACAAGTTTCAGTGCCATTACGTTTACTCGTTGGCTTGTTTACCTTTTTGCCAGCACTTTTTTAAAGTTTAGTTGTTTGGCGGATGCTTCATTGTGCGTTAAGTTGTTTGCAAGGTATATAAGTGGCGTTGGTGGTCCGCTGTTGCGTGGCGCTGTGCTTTTTCATGACGTATGCTGCGACGTGACTCGTCCAGACATCTAACTGTTCATTTCACTGTTTATATGTAACTATTTTAGTTTTAGATCATTTTTCAAGTGTATATATAGTGCCTACTTCAAAGATTTCGGTGCAGAGGGGGGGGGGGGGGAAATAGCAAGGATGTACTCATATTACCTCTGCATGTTCCGTTCAATGTTTGAACAAATTTTTTGATATGGGGAATGAACCCAGTGATAGAATGTTTAGCTCAAGCTGAGCTTATGAATTTGAAATGTTCTTTAAGTTAGTTTTTTTTTCAATAAACATAAAGTTCAGTTTTGAAACTGTTTTGTCATTTTTTTCACACTTCATCTCACTTGCCCCAGATTTGATTTCAGAATTTTAACTTTAGATATAGGGTTAAAACTCATGTTTCTCCATATTATGGAAAACAGCTCTGTTCCTTTATAACTCGTGTTCTGCTGAATGGATTTTGATGGAACTTGCATTGTTCGATAGATAATTTTTCGGGAAAGGTTTTAGTATATAACACAATGTTCTATGTAGATTAGTTATAGAATTATGACGGAAAGTTCTGTTATTTTGGACGAAAAGGTTACCATTGGTCGTTTTTGGGCAACCATTATCGTTGGTGAAAGAATTGAAACTGCTATATAATTTGGAAAATAATACAAACACATCGAAAAATAAAAGGAATAAGGTACTAATTTTATTTTAAATGAAAAAGGAGAAAAAACGAAAAACAGTTTTGATGACAATGTTGTAAAACAAAAATATTTATTTTATATATGAAGAAGAATGTTCGTAATGCTTACAAAATTATTTAATGAGAAATATTGCAATTAAAACCCTATTTGGCGATTTATCATTTGCGTCAGGTTAAGAAAATTACTTCTAAAAATTTGATTTGATAAAATCTGAGTAACAATTTTGTTTTTGACTTGTTCTTCTTTTTAAGATTCTATTTTTAATAAATCTAACTCCTTCATCATGTGAGTTACAGCATATTTGTTATTTACGATTTTGACCTTAGCATAATTAAATTAATTAAATGTTTATTGTGCTTTTTGTTATAAAACAGCATTGGTAAAATAATACTTATTGCGCATAAAAGTAGCCTGTGTAACTGTGCTATTTCAACTTGATCTTTTTTTTTTTTTACCTTATTGCAACCTTTGTGTTTTTGTAAGAATCTGTTCCTTTTCAGGTGGTCATCTTGAGGTTGTCCAGCTCCTGTGTGCGAACAATGCGGACATAGACAGCCAAGATAATCGAAAAGTGTCTTGCCTGATGGCCGCTTTCAGGAGGGGCCACGTTAAAGTGGTCAAGTGGATGGTCAAGCACGTCTCTCAGTTTCCTTCCGATCAGGAGATGGCACGCTACATGAGTACCATCACAGACAAAGTAAGTGGGACCTCTCACCAAAAAGAGATGTTTCTGAAACAATGCAGCACTGCAGATTCATTTAATTTAAGAGCTTGAAAAGAAATGCTCAGCTTTAAAAAAAAAAGTATTTTTGGCCTGTACCAAAAGGAAAAGTTGGTACTTTTCCGATATACCAACAGCAAAATATAGGCTAATGTGCCTTTTATTTCGACTCCGACATAACTGAGACCGTAGATGTTTTTATTGTAAAATGTGCCAAACATTGTGACTCTCTATTTATTGAATGTGAATTTCCTTTTTAATTGTAATCCCACACAATATCTTAATTTGAAAAATTTATTATTAAGTTTATAACTTAAATTTTTCAATAACGATGAGATGGATTCTACCATTTGTCAGTTACCTGATGGTGAGGAAAGTGCAATAAAATTATTTCGAGGCTATGGAATGATACATTGTGATAAACATTCCCCAGTAAATCCCCAATATAGATCTGTTGATCGTACACTCTGGATGTTGAGAGATTATGATGAACCATAAAATGACTGTCCCTCATCACTTAAGATCCTCTCAAAGTATTAAATGAAAGGTTTACTGCAATGCTGAGAAGACATTTGCAGTTTAAATAGTTTTATTTTGTTGCATAATATTCATTTGTTCTTTTATTTTAAGTATGTTTTCATTTAATAAAATAGCTCGTGTCATTTTCAAATGTTCACTTTCGCACTCACAATGTTGCAAAACAATGTTAATTTTTTCAAATGTTTCCTTTGGTGCCACTTGGCGACAGTGGTGTTGGTAGAATAGAAAAAAAAAGAGTGCCAAAAAGGTAGCTTCCCCATTTCTTGTTTTTAAGAATTTTTACTGCGAATTTTACTCACACAAAGCTAAAATGCGAAGAACCCTATTAGGGAAGATTCTAAAATTCATTAAGATACAACTAAATGTAAATATAGTGCTTGAAGGTGCGTAAAAACATACATAAAAACATTTAAAAGCACATTAAAGTCCTTTTAAAAATTCCAAAACGTTTTCAACCGAAACCCGGTCATCATCAGTGGAAAAACTAATTCTGTTGAGTTGTTATCTGTTTGCGTTTTCTTGCTTGCCCGGAATAAACTATTTCACTTCAAGGGTTTGGAAATAAGGTGGTATGGGAAAGGTAATCAATGATGCATTAATTCATTCCAGACTGCGTGGATATCATATGATAATACACCGTTACAGACTATTTCTTTTTTAGACATTATTTCTAGAGACTCTCTTATGATTGCTTCCAGGTGATTATTTGTGATTATTTTTAAAAGGACTTCAATGTGCTTTTAAATGTTTTTATGTATGTTTTTATGCACCTTCAAGTAATATATTTACATTTAGTTGTATCTTAATTAATTTTAGTTATTAAACAAGGTGAATTCGCACTGAAATTTTAACTTTTATTGAACTAGGGAAGATTCATTTCCAGTTTTCATCAATACTGAATTTGAATGAGAATTTTGCTAAATTATTCAGCTATAGCCAAGTTTGTTTCATTTATGGCAATTTATTTTGGTTTCTAAATTTGGCAATATTTTGCACTTTATCATCAAGCTCGGCGAGAATTTGGCGCAAGCATATATGAATATATAGCTTTAGACATATGAGAATTGGAAAAAATACAACAATGAAAGATAATTTGAGAATCCACACTCACTGAAACTCCCTAAATAAATCCTTTATTTTTTTTTAATCTGTTGTCTTGTTTCAAAATGTCAGCCGCCTTAGAATTTTAAGCTGCTCTATTGCTACCATTTTAAGATAGAGGCGAAATAAAAAATGCACCAGAATCCTTCTATCAAGGCACTTAACCAAAAAATAAATTTGAATTTCTAATTTTTTTGAGTTTGAAATATTTGGAATTGAAAATGGATTAAAATTTACACCAGGTATAACAAAAGGGTAAGTGTGATCGGAGATAGAACAAAGGGTTTTGTTTAATATTCCTTTCAAAACACTTCATCCTTTAATTAATAAATCCAAATACATTTCATTTTCCATTTAAAAAAAAAAAAAAAAAAATCTGGTATTTCATAAAATAAAAATTTACCAGTCGATTTATTCGAATTTCTTAAATAAAATATTATTTTGCATATACCGTAAAATCCCGATTGTAAGCCCCCCCCCCCCTTTTTTTTTTCAAAATCAAAAAAGGTTAAATTTGGGAGGGGGTTTATAATCGGGATTTTTTCAAAAAATCATTTTTAAAAACCTGTTTTTATCATTAATTTAGAAGATAAAAAAGGGGCGAGAATCTTCCGTATTTTGGCAGATTAAAAAATAATAATAATAAAATAAAATAAAAATAACCTCCCAACCCTAAAATCCTGCTCCCCACAAAAAAAAAAAATCATTGTTAAATATTTTTTTTAATTTCTTATTTTATTGTAACAATAAATACTATCTATCTAAAATCAATCTAAATCTGCTCTCAAAATTACTGTTTCCCCCCTTTGCTCCCCCTCCCCTCTGGTACCAAAAATGCATAGTTTAACCTTTATAACATTTTAATTTTAAACTTCTTTTCAGACTTATTAAATACTCTATATTAAAAATAACTCCAACCTACCACCTAAATTAACCCCACCTCCTAAAATCTCTGCTTCTCTCTCCCCCCCCCCCCCCCCAACCTTATCTCATGAAGATCCACCCCCTCCAAATGCATCGCGTAAAATTAAAAATCTGTAAAATTGTAAAATTTAAAAAAAAAGAGCGAGAGTCTTCCGTATTTCGGCTAATTAAAAAAAATAAAATAAATAAAATAAAATAAAAATAAATTCAACTCTAAAATCCTGCCCTCCTCTTCCCCCCCCCCCCCCCTCCCACTCAAATAAAAAAAAAAAAGAAATTTTTAAAGTCATTTTTTTATACATTTTTTTATTTCTTATTTTATCGTAACAACAAATAATCAATCTTATAAATCTGCTTTCAAAATTACTGTTTCCCCCTTTGCCCTCCCCCCTCTGGTACCAAAAATGCATAGTTTAACCTTTATAACATTTTTATTTTAAACTTCTTTTCAGACTTATTAAATACTCTATATTAAAAATAACCCCAACCTACCACCTCAATTAACCCATCCTCCCCTTACAAATGCATCTCGTAAAATTTAAAATCTGTAAAATTTAAAAAAAAAAGGGGCGATAATCTTCCGTATTTCGGTAGATTAAAAATAAATAAATAAAAATTAATTCCCAACCCTAAAATCCTGCCCCCCCCCCCCCCCCAAAAAAAAAAAAAAAAATTAAATTAAATTAAAAAAATTAAAAATCATTTTCAAATCATTTTTTTTTTCTTATTTTATTGTATAACAATAAATAATCAATAATCTAAATTTGCTCTCAAAATTACTGTTTCCCCCTTTGTCTCCCTCTGGTACCAAAAATGCATAGTTTTCTTCTTCATTTTTTCTGCTCTATTTGTGATTTTTTTCCAGCAATATTTAGGTAACGATCTACATTATACCCTCCTCCCTTCCAAAAAGTCCTCTATATTTCCTTTGTTCCCCCCCTCCCATTACGTACTTTAAAGTCTTTTTAAAAGTTTTTAAAAAAAAAATCTATTTAGAACTTTCTTGCAACTATAATTAAATAATTATCTAAATTGCTTCTCCCCCTCAACACCTCTAAAAATTTGCTTCTCCCCCCCCCCCTCAGCACACAAACTTAAATATCTTTAAAACTATTTTTAAAAGATTTTATGTGGTATTGTCACTTTGCAGCAACAATAAATAAATGATCATCTAACTCTCCCTTTAAAGTTTCATTCTCCATCCCCAGAAAAAAGGATGAATTTCTAGATATGGAGGGGGGGGGGGGGGGGGTAAAGAGAAGATTTTAGTCTTATTGTAGTTTGGCTGTTCTCACTGCTGATATTTTGTTAATGGATAGGGAGTTATTTTAGAGAACATATTTATTTCAAAACATAAAACATACACGTGATTCAGGGAAGAACAGCCAAACTGCAAAAAGATGAATATTTTTGCTTTCCTCTCGCATATTTAGAAATTCACTCCTCTTCTTTAGGAGAATAGGACAGAGAAAAAATTTCAAACGGAATGATGATTTTAGATGAGTGATACTTATATCAGATGATGTAAATGAGATGAGTTACTTTACTACAAAATAAGAAATAGAGCAACATTTAAAAAAATAATAATATTAAAGATTTTAAACTATTTGCTGGGTGAGAAGACAGGGGGGGGGGGGTAATTTAGATGATTGATTATTCATTAATATTGTTACTAAGGAGAAATAAATGCAGCAGTTAAAAAAATAGTTTTAAAGATTTTAAAATTTGTGTGTGGGTGGGGGGGGGGGGGGGACACTTTTGGAGTAGACAGAAAACGTAGGTGACAAATTAGAAGGCAACAAGTTGGACATAAAATTTTTTCACATAACAGTTTTATAAATTTTAAACTTTGTACTCTTTGGATGAGAGGGAAATATGAATTTCGATGGAAGAAGTTTGCAATTTAGATGATTCGTTATTTATTTATTGTCAACAGAGCAACAAAGAGGACAGAGGATATTTTTTGTAAATAGTTTAATTTTATTATTATTATTATTATTATTATTTTGATAGGGGTTAGCTAATTGAAAGAAGCAGACATTTTGGTGGTAAAGCGATAATTGAAATGGTTGATTAGTTATTTATTGTTACTGGACAGCAAATTTTTTAATAAAGATTTTAAACTTTGTATCTTGAGAGGAGAGGGAGGGTAATTTGTATCATTGATTATTTACTTATTTTTACTAGAGAGCAACATGCAAGACAGAATATATTTTTTAAATAGAGTTTTAAAGATTTTTGCCTGCCCCCCCCCCCCCCCCCCCCCCAAAAAAAAAAAAAAAAAAAAAAAGAGCGGAAGCAGACATCTTGGTGGTAGAGAGAAAATTTAAATGGCTGATTATTTATTGTTAGAAGAGAGCAACAAATAGATCATAATTTTTTTTATAAAGAGTTTTAAAGATTTTAAACTTTATATGCTGAGGGTGAAGAGGCATAAATTTTGGATGGAAAGGGAGATTGTAGTGTAGAGGATTGATTATTTTACTAATTGTTACGTTACTAGTGAGCAGAAAGCAGTACAGAAGGATTTAAGATTCTCAAGTTTTCAAACTTTTTATGTTAGAGAGGACAGGACGTAGAAGGGAAACAGACATTTCATGTGAGAGGAAGGATTTCATTAACATCATATAAAAACATAAGTGGAAATCTGCCAAAAATATCAAAATAATAAAAATTGCTTCCCTTGGATTTTTAAAATCAATTTTTTGTGCATAATTTTTTTTTTCATGTGAGAGGGGGGGGGGGGGGGGGATCAAAATTGCTTAAAAGTGGGAGGGGGGGGGCTTACCTTCGAGATTTTACAGATATATTTTTTGGGGGGGGGGGGCTTATATTCGGGAATGGAAAAGAAAACCAAAATTGCTTAAAAGTGGGAGGGGGCTTACATTCGAGGGGGGGGGCTTACTTTTGGGATTTTACGGTATATACCAATTTTCAAATCCCTTTCTTATCTGTATATATAAAAGCCATTCTTGGTATGTTTGTGTGTGTTCCTTATACATATCTACAGTTTTTGTCCAATTTGAATGAAACTTGATGTACATATGCTTTAGAAGACGAGTACAATTATTGTCAACTTAAAAAAATTCTTAGACCATTCTTTATCACTTTTTTCAAACATCTCCCATAGTAGTCCAGTCAAATTAGGCACATTTTGGGACATAATTACGAAAGTTTTGAAACTTGGTAATATTGTTTGGGAGGGTCTAGTAATGAACATACTAAAAGTCCTGATGAGTAGGGGGGAGAGGTAAAAGAAAGTACCACTCTTCGGATTTTTGTTAATATCTCGTAAGCTATAAATCCTACGGAAAAATTGCTATTACAAAAGATAAAGACAATTTAATTCTCTACAAAATAGGTTTTATACATTTTTCTCTAGAGTCCATAGGTAACAAGATAATCACATTAAAAAATGAAGAAATTTGTCAAAAGTCACACCAGCGCCAGAGAGCGGATCCACGGCGTTTACATTACACCTACTTAACCTAAACGAACATTAATAAATGTTGTGGTCAGAAGAATGGAAGCCTGAACTTTATCAAATGACATTTTTTGTTAACACAAAACATACAAAAATGAAAAATGCGTAAAATACAATGATATAGGAATAAACAATATACTCTAGTCCTTGATTATCCCAGGTTCAATGGGAAATTTCAAAAGATGTTGATTTGTGTTCCATTTCCATTAGGACATCCTTCTCAACAGGTGGTGGACTGTTTGAGCAGTCTCCATGGCAGCAGTGCATGTGATTCCTGTTTTTCTGCATCCACAGTAACAGAAGATGAGGTTTAATACTGCTTTTTTACAAATGATTAATTAAGAGTACTGGAGTCTTTGGACTGGTACTTGAGCTAGGAACTTAATTTAAGAATTTGCTGAAATGACTATTCTGGTAACCATTACTCATAAATTAACATGACTGTTAAGATATTAATGTAATTTGGATATATGAGTTATTAAGATAGGGCTCAGTTAAGCAAAGAAATGCAAATACTTTTCGATAAATGAATAATTAAGACTCTTGGAGTCCTTGGTCAAAAACTGAAATTTGTACTAATACCTGAGCCAGGAACCTAATTTATTTAACGTTTAAAAAAATAAATTTCTTATCTAAATTATTTGAAATTTTTGTGAATAATAAATACAGAGTCAAACATAATGGATTTTAATAAAGGATTTTTCAGCCAACTCGGGTTCTATGGGTCACATCACGACGCGGTTTGGCTCAATTGACTCGACATCGATAGAGGATATTAGAGCTTATCGGTTTTAGTTCGTTTTTCACCACCAGGGGGCGTTTTATTATCTCTGTTTCTATGGTCCGGATTACGACGTGGTATGGCTCATTGGACTCGACATCGAAAGCCTTAAATATTTCAGATATGATCGTATAATCAGTTTGCGCCACCTGGTGGTGGAACTAACGTATACTGCAGCGCGTGCGCAGCACGACTGCTATACGGTGCCGCAGGCAGCGGGGACCCGAGCCGGAGGTTCGTTCAGCTAGAGGTTTATACTATTCGATGTGCAATTTAAGTGATTATCCGGTGCGTGTGTAGCACGACCGGTATACGGTGCTGAAGGCAGCGGGGACCAGGGTCGGAGGTTCGTTCGGCTAGAGGTTTATCTTATTCAATGTTTTACAAGATTCGAGGCACCGATGTAAATTAGGGGCCTGCTAGCAGGTGAAGCCAGTTAGTTTTTTATTAAAGAGGCTGTTGGAGCAGGGATTGTCACCACCAATTTGCCACCATCACTTTTGAAATCGGTTCGGTAAGAGTCCATAGAAATTGTAATTTAGAATGGTTTTAGAACGCTTTTCACTCATTTCACTCTTTTAAATTTCGATTTTTTTTTTTTTTTAATTTTGTTTTTGGAGAGCATTTACATCTTATAAGTAACTACAATGCCAATTTTCAAATTTCTAGCTCATTCAATATAAAAAAAAAAATCGCAATTTTAGAACGTTTTTCGCTCCTGCAACCCCCTGGAGTTAGTGACACCGACATAAAATATAGCCTATGTTGGAGCAGGGGTTGTCACCATTAATTTGCCACCATCACTTTTGAAATCTGTTCGGTAGTTCGAAAGATTCCATAGAAATTGTAATTTAGAATGTTTTTAGAACGCTTTTCGCTCATTTCACCCTTTTTAAATTTCGAATTTTTTTTTTATTTTGTTCTTAGAGAGCATTTACATCTTATAAGTAACTACAACGCCAAATTTCAAATCGGTTCGGTAGTTCTAGAGATTCCATAGAAATTGTAATTTAGAATGTTTTTAGAACGCTTTTCGCTCATTTCACCCTTTTTAAGTTTCGAATTTTTTTTTATTTTGTTCTTAGAGAGCATTTACATCTTATAAGTAACTACAACGCCAAATTTCAAATCGGTTCGGTAGTTCTAGAGATTCCATAGAAATTGTAATTTAGAATGTTTTTAGAACGCTTTTCGCTCATTTCACCCTTTTTAAGTTTCGAATTTTTTTTTTATTTTGTTCTTAGAGAGCATTTACATCTTATAAGTAACTACAACGCCAAATTTCAAATCGGTTCAGTAGTTCTAGAGATTCCATAGAAATTGTAATTTAGAATGTTTTTAGAACGCTTTTCGCTCATTTCACCCTTTTAAATTTCGAATTTTTTTTTATTTTATTCTTAGAGAGCATTTTACATCTTATAAGTAACTACAATGCCAAATTGCAAATTTCTAGCTGCTTCAGTATAGAAAAGATCGCAATTTTAGAGTGTTTTTCGCTCCTGCACCCCCCTGGGTAGTGGCACCGACATAAAATATAGCCTATGTTGGAGCAGGAGTTGTCACCATCAATTTGCCACCATCACTTTGAAATCTGTTCGGTAGTTCCAGAGATTACCCCCTACAAACAAACAATCTTTGCTGCTTTATAATATATAGATTATAAATAACCGGGCAGATTTTGCCTTCCAATAAAAATATATAAAAGAATAGTGAAAATATTAAATGCCTCTTTTCAAATTTTCGTTTTGGATCACACATAAAGAGTTTGAGTATGGCTGGGTTTAAAATACTTATGTATGTGTTCTTTCATCGAGCTTTCTTTGTGTAGGAACTACTGAAAAAATGTAGCCAGTGTGTGGATACCATACGCATTGCAAAAGAAAGACAAGCGGCAGAAGCGAATAAAAATGCCAACAACCTGTTAGAAGAACTCGAGAGTGAGAGGAGCAGAGAAGAGAATCGCAAAGCTGCCGCTGCTCGCAGGAGGGAACGGAAAAGAAGAAAGAAAAAGGAAAAACAAGAACAGGTAAAATGTCTTAACTTTCACCTGAGAAGCACACACTCGTTTTCTATACTAAAACTACTCCTAACATCTCCAAGTCACATTATCGAACATTATCAGTCATGCACACCTACAATGTGCCTACAACTGTAGAAACCATACAAATAAATAACACTTGAAAATAGGGATGCACCGAATAGTGATTTTGGCCGAATACCGAATATTCGGCAAACCGAATAGTAACTATTCGGCTGGCTGAATATTTTTATATTTCAGAGTTTTAAAAGTATTAAAAGTTAAATTATAAAATAATTTTACATAATATTTAACACAGATACTACCATTTTATGAACTAGACCCTTAAAAAAAAAATAATAATAAAAAAAATAAATAAATAAAATCTGTGCTTTGAGTTATAACTTAAAAAGAGGAGTCTTAAAACTTTTTTAATAAAGCTTTAAACTTCTATAATACATTCAATCAAAAACACAGGGTGTGTCACCGCAAGCTGAAACTGAATTTTCGGTCGCATCTTTAACAACAATTAAGATATTTTAGAGAGATTCGCATCCTATTAATTTTGCTTGTAACAAATATGGTGATATTATTGGAAGTGGGTGAACTTTGGCACAGTTATAAATAGTACTGCCAGCTGCACTCTGAACAGGGCCTGATTAGCGCACAGGCCAACTAGGCCACGGCCTCGGGCACAATGCTGATGGGGGGCCCCAAAATGAGTTAAACGATTTAGAAAAGTTTCTTAACAGTGAAGTGTTCTGCAATTATTTTATCAAAAACAGAACAAAACGATTTTGTTTAACTTGTCAACTGTATCAGAATATCTAATAATAGTCCTCGAAAAAAAATTCAGGCTGCTACTTTAATTTGAGGGGGCCCTGAAAAGTTGTTGGGCCTTGGGCCCTAGGCGGCCTTAATCTTAAAGAGTAACTACAACGCCAAATTTCAAATCGGTTCGGTAGTTCTAGAGATACCATAGAAATTGTAATTTATAATGTTTTTAGACTCTGAATAACACTGACTCTGAATGACACTGACTCTGAATAAAGGATTATCCAGCTAAAGTCAGTGTTGTTTAGATATGAATGGTGGCAATTTCCAGTACTTCTCGTGATCATGATTCACAGAAATCAAAGTAACTATGTTGAAAATATAGTTACAATATCTTCAATATTATTAAAATAACAAGCAGAAATTCTAATTTGACCTAGAGCGAAATACACTTTTTTCTTTTGATTTATTATTTTTATTTTATTATTTATTTTTATTATTAAATTATTATTTATTAAATTATTTTTATTATTATTTATTATTTATTTATTTTATTTATTTGATTTCTTTTTTCTTTTGAATCTATTACTAGATTCTATTTTCTAGTGTGTTGCGATCCTGATTTCCTGGACAAAAATTGTCTGTCTTGATGTCTATTATCACCTGTGAAAGTTTTTTTTTTCATTTTGTTTAGAAACATAATGTTTGGGAAAAAGCAAGAAACAGAATATTTACTAGACAATATTCAGAAACTTGCATTTACTTGTGCATCATTAATTCCTATGAAGGTCATCATTAATGGTTAATTTTCTTAAGTGACACTTTTCAAACAGCGAATAAATAATGTAAAAGCATTCACTAAATATGATTCTATTTCTAATTATTTTAAATATCTTTATTAATTGACAGTTAAAAGTAGAAATTGTGCGTTTTTAAAATATTTTTTTTGAAAGTTTGTTTTAAGTATTTGGTTTGGCCGAATATTTTGATATTCGGCCAAACTGAATATTCGGTATGCCGAATAGTTTTGTATTCGGCCCAGCCGAATATTCGGCAAACCGAATAGTTCGATATTCGGCCTAACCAAATATTCAGTAATATGGCTGAATACCAAATAGATACAGAATATTCGGTGCATCCCTACTTGAAAACATTAAAAATCTGCCTCATCTGCAGATTGTATATTATTATTGTAAAAGAAAAAAATTCTCCCTCTTTACATAAAAATGGGTTAGCTTAAATCAATGGATGCATTTTAGAAGATATGGATTTGAAACTAACAATCATTAAAGAGGGCATATTAAAACTTCTAATTTCAATGTGC
Organism: Maratus michaelseni; assembly: GCA_963931845.1. Taxonomy (NCBI): domain Eukaryota; kingdom Metazoa; phylum Arthropoda; class Arachnida; order Araneae; family Salticidae; genus Maratus; species Maratus michaelseni. Next base: position 316,216,673 of record OZ007598.1, read on the forward strand.
AGATGCAATGCATATGCGCATTGGAGCTTACTCAGTTGCATTATCGCAGGGGAGAGATGTGTGCTTTATTTACTATGTTGTTTTATTTACTGAATATGATAGGGACATAGGCAGAGTTGTATAATATAGATGCACATGGCGTGCTTGGAAAATTTTCTGCAAAATTCGGAACTTTGCAGAAAAAATAAAAAGTAAAATAAATATTCCCCAATTTTATGCAAGATTTATTTACTGTTTGTGCACAAACAGCATTCAGATAGTTAAAGATGCAAAACTGTTGTGACATTACAGATGCTTGCGAAAATATTAAGGGTTGGGCTGTTGCATTGACAAAATATTGGATAAGACTTCAGCTCTTACTATCATGGATTTTTAGCTTTATTATTTTTTTTTTAACCAAAATAATTATTCTTTAATAATTAATTTTAAATTTAAAGGGTAATTATTTTAAAGTATTGTTTTTAATTCATATCATCAAAATAATATAACACGTAATTTTATTAAGCATTAAATTAATTTGCAGAAAGTTTTTGACACGATATTTTATGTGCACAGAAAGTTTTTGGTTTTATACAAGTCTGGACATAATAATATACTATTTGTATGATACCTTCATAGGTCCATGGAATTTTCTTTCTTGCAATAGGGCAGTAAAGCCGGACTGATTTGCATTGAATAGTACTATATTTTACTAGGGGGAAAACTTAATTTTTTTTTTTTTTAAACTCTATTATTTAAGAGAGGAAAAGTGTGGAACAAACTAGTAAATCTGCAGATCAGGAGCCTCAACATAAGGCATATTTGGAAACTTTTAAACGTATCGGGTAATCATTCATAATCATGTCCATTGCCAATTCACTAAATAGCAAAAGTGATTTGATGTTGTAAAAATATGTGAAAGATGTAAAGATTTTGCGATAGCTTTTATGATCTCAATTTCCAGTAATTATGCTATTCCAGAATCTGACGATATGTATGGATGTGTTTTACTATGCTGATTTCTTACCATCTCATTGTAGGAGAGATTTTATCCTATTTTTAAAATAATACTAACTTTTCAACCACAAAGAGCCTCCCTTAACCCCCTGTCGTCACGCTTTAATTTTATATTCTCAATTTCCAGTAATTGTGCTATTTCATTTCTTGAGTGAATTCTCCTGAATGTATTTACTATTTTAATTTCATTAGAATAACAATCTCTTTGTACAAGAGATTTTATCTTATCCCGAAAAGAATACTTATATTTCAACCACTAAACATCCTATGTTGCTGAAATGGAATAAAATTTTGTGTATAAAATATACTTATACAAATATAAATTCCTCTTATGTGACCTATATTGAATTTACACATTCAATCTTTTTATTATTATCAATTGGAAAACCGGTTTGGTCATCTTTCTTTGGTAGTTAAAATAAATTCATCTATTTCATTAGAAAAAGCACATTAAAAATTTAAATCACCTGAAAATTAGCTAGTTTCTTAATAAAATGTCGCGTCAAAATAATGAGATTCTCTTGAATTTTCCTTTGTTGATATTCTTTGAAATAGAGTTGCTTAGCAACCATTTAATGAAAGAGAGAAAAAAAATACATTGGAAATTTTTGTAAAAGATGAGAAATTAAAATATTTCACATCTTTCAAATGAATGCATAAAATTTCCCAATTTATACAATTTCGAAATTCTAATTAATATATTGGCAAATTTTCAAAGCGGATTAAATTAAGATCTCCTTTTTGTAAATTTAGCATCCATATTTTAGCATTTACACTTATCCCAAAACGACATTTTCTTTTCGGTGAATGTTAAATTAAAAAAAAATCGTCTGACTTCCCATTGAAAATCATTATGACCTAAAAAGAAATGTTCTGTATTTTTCGAACGAATGATCCAAATGTAACTAAAAACTAGCAAAAACCAAAAACTTTTCGGGTCTCCACAGTGAACCTCAATTAAACACATCGATGGCTTTTAGCTATAAAAGATAGTTACGATAACCAGAATGAATGTGATGCATATACTAATATACATATCTGTTTTATACAGTTACTGTATTTTGCTCTCTCTCCTAATTCTTTACAAATAATAAGAAAATGTACTATCATTCCTCCTCTTAATGAAGATCCTGCCTGAAATATCGGCAATATTGCATAGTATATGCTGCTGCTGACCATGGGTTATACAAAGTTTTTTTTTTTTTTCCCTGTGACTTGGAATAAAGAGCCCCTGTGGGTTATGTGCTGGAAATTACAGCATATATAAATGCTTCTGCAATTTCCTTTATTATTTCTGCTACGTAATATTAACTATAGAGTTACAATTTAAAAGTAGAAAGAAAAAGAGGGTTATTGTAATTAGAATTATAGGTTTCATTGTTAGAGTGGTGTTGTTACATTGATAATTTGGATTTTGCTAAAAAAGTTTTTTAAAAAAAAGGTTGATAGTTTGGGTTTACCATCCACAGGTAATACAGAAGTACCTTTTATTATTTTAAAAGCAATGTATCTTAAACATAATGACAGTTGTAATAACAACCTAGAAGTTAATTTTGCCCCATAAGTTGATTATTATTTATAAATTATTTGCATACCATTAAGTGCCATCTTAGGCATGCATGCCACAGGTTTGCCAACACCTGTGCTAGCGTTGTGTGGACTGCACTTATTGCTCAATGTTTTTTTTTTTACTCACAAGTCTTTTTCTTTTTTTTGTACAGCTGCGAGCTGCCAAAGCAGCCGTCGAACAAAACAAGAAGAGTGATGTGCCGGAGTCTCCCAAAATCTGCAACCACCAGAGTGATGAAGATGAACCTGAAGATGAGGATGAAGAAGATGAAGAGGAAGAGGAGGAGGAAGACGATGATGAGGAAGACGATGCACCTCTTCCTTCAGAAAGTAACTGTCCTTTTTCTACTTTTAATTTTTCTACTCTGTTGGAAATATACATTTTGGGGGGAAATGTGTGTGTATTACAGCATATTGACTCACTCTTCCATTCCATTGGCAACTGGTATAGTCCAGTTTTTTCATCTGTTCAGGGGTGATTCTCATCAGAAATTTCCGAAAATTTAAGGCAACCTTTTCCGAAAAATTTGAAATTTAGTTATCAATTCCGAAAACTGAGACACACACACACACAAAAAAAAGAAAGAAAAAACCCACAAGAAGGGGGGGGGGGAATCTGAAATAGAGAAGGACTTCTGTGAGTATTTTTTGCATTTCGAGCAATAGTTTACAGAAAGATGCAACGGCCACAACAGAGCTATTGAAAATATCTTTCTTTGTTTACATTTCATACAGCTGCACTACAAAAATGAGAGCTGAAATGGGGTCACGGGCTTCCTAAAGCAAGCGTTGAAAGGACAAAGGAGGGCCAGTCCGACTCCCTGCGACTTTCTCTTTCCTCCCCCCCTCCCCAAATGCGCCAGATTGATTTATTCAAATAAAAGTTTTGGGTCTGTGTTTTCGTCGTTTAAATTTTTATTTAAACCCGTGATTCTGATCGTAAATTTCTGTCAACATAAGTTCTAATTTATTTTTCTCTGACACTGTGGTTTCTGATTACACAATACTTCACTCGCTGGGAGAAGTGTTATCTCATTAATTTAATTCATCTTTGAGGCACTTAAGAATTAATTGGTTTTGAAGTGCTTAAAAAGTTTAATACGTTTATCAGCCAGCTCAGTAACTTTTTAAAAATATCTTTTCTTTAGTTAATTCTGTAAAAATGAACGTCTTGTGTCTGTAACAGTATTTCTAATCTTAGGGCCTAATTTTGTGAACCAACAAAACCATCCAGTTTAAATGATAATTCGAAATTTATTTGTGATGTTTATTTATCTAAAAATTAAACATCACAAGTATGCACTTATAATACTGTTTTGTTTCATTGTTGAAAACTGGCACTAAGCGAAGACACAACTCATGAATGCGATGGCTACGTCATGTGATCCCTTTGGACAATCCAATAGACACATTTCAACTTTAGCTTGACTAACTCTAAGTAAAATAACCATACCTCTGAAGTTATCGATGAATTCAAAATATTAACCAGCAGTTAGATTTGCTAACTCGAGGGGGTTTCTCAACTGGGAATTGAACGTTAAAATATTCTAAATAGATGTAGCTTAACTTCAAAACATCTTGAGTTACTTAAGTATAAGTTTAAAATACTTTAGGACCCCCCACCCCTTTAGATTATTTTGCATATTTATTGCATATCAAATATTTCTTGCATGTAAACTGTGCATTTTGGAAATACAGTAGAACTTCCATTTAACGAAGTCTCATCGTTACACTTAAAAACTTTGTTATGAAGAAAATTCGTTAAATGGAAATTAACTTAAATTCATGAATTTTTTTCTTGATATATGACAAACAGGTATTGGATTCAAAAGCATTTGATTCAGTTTTAATTATGAAGCCGTCTTTTACAAAATAGTTGTGTACGGTCGATGAAATCACGTCACATTCCCAAGCTTTCATCAGCTCTGATACACAGAATCTCAAACTAATGTTTTCACTACATCGGCTTTTTTCTGTCTTTTTCGATAATGCACTTCAAGATTTTTTATTATTCCTTAGACTTAGATTGAAGTTCAGCTGTATTGGCAGGAACAAAAATAACTTTGATGTTCTTCGATTTGTATTTTGAAGCACATTCTTGTGGATGTACAAAGCAATTGTCTATCAGCAATGGAAGCTCAGAATGGTACCTGTCTGACTCTAATAGATATTTTTTGTTTCAATGCATCTGACGCCATTGCGACACCTCACCTTCTATATCATTGAAGGTAAAAAGGGGGTTTTGACTTCCCCCAACTGTCAGCGCTGGAGTCTCGGAGTGGGAGACTAGTGATAATAAGTGTTTTTTTTTAATGTGAAAAAAAAATTGTTTTATTTAGCACCAAGCAGAATGGAAATTATTTAAATGTGTTCATTTTCATACAATCGAATCCGCTGAAATAAATTTGCATAATCCTTCGAACAGTAATCGCTTAATTTGAATTCTGTACACGTACAAAAGTGGACTGAAACTTCGTTATATAGAATATATTTTTCGTAATGTGGAGATTAATTTACATGCTAATGGTGTTCAAAGTCAAACTTCTGCAGAAAATTTCGTTAAGTAGAAAACTTCGTTAAATAGGGACTTCGTTAAAGGGAAGTTCCACTGTATAGTGAAGAACTTAAACTAAGCGATTTAAGTAACAAAAAAAAAAGAAGTTTTGAACCAGGAAATTTATTTAATATAATTGTATCCTTTTTTTGAGGGGGGGGGACTTATTTGATTTTATTTGTTAAAGTATCTGGTTCAAAATATACTTGATTTAAAAAAGCCAAGATATTAATTAAAAATCATAGCGAACATCACAAAGTGGTGAGCTTCTTTCTTTTGATTGTACATGACTGTCTCAACATTTTGCGGTCCTTCACGTAAATAAAAGCAGAACATCTCTCTCTCTCTCTCCCCCCCCCCCCTTCCCAGCATTTTGAAATTTCAATCACTGTATCGCACATAGTTTACTAGAGAGAAAGAAAAACTTTACTTTCCTGGTTCTAATATCTTTTTGTTTAAAAAAAAAAAAAAAAAAATTACTATTTCTAAAAACATGTATACTGCACCTTGTTTGATGTCAGTTTTCCGCTTTTCTGCAATACTTAGGCTTGTTTGTTAAAACAGACTAGAGCATGTGCCCAGTATTAGAAACATAGCAATAGCAGCAAAATGAAATGCAGGATTTTAAAACAATTATTAAATTTCACTTTATCTTTAGATTTATTCGATCTTTCTTTATCAATCTCTCTTATCAATTCTCTTATCAATCTTTATTTTCTTTACAAATGCAAATTTTGTTTGATTTTATGTGTTTCTCTAATTTCTTATGATATGCTTCTATAGGCGTGGTCTACCATTATTGGTTTGTTGCAGATGCAGATTGAAGCAGAAAATTCTGCTACTGGGAGCAGCGTGCATAGCTTGGCTGGTGAAGGCAATGCCCCCTGATATGTTAATTTCCTGGGGAGATATTTTATATATAGGAATGCACTTTATGCCATTGGTTTAACATTAGCAAGGATAATTGGGAAGTTGACCACAAAAGAAAAATAGTTTTTTTAAAGTAATTTTTGCTACAAAAGTCCCTACCATTTCTCAGCACTTTAAGGTATACAGTAATTTGTTAAATTTTTATGAGTTTTTGAAACGTGAATGGACTGATTCTTTCAGCTATTTTTTTCTCTTTTGCCATGAAAAATTCCACTTTTTGACAAATCTTATAACAGTCACAGACATGAGATTTCCTTTTGAAGAACGAAATTGACAAGTTTGAATATCCACTGGATTAATGCCAGTGCTTGAATTTCAGGACAGGATGGTGGGATTTGCGTCCAAAAATTTGAAATCCTACCCAAAAGGCAGGAGGTTCCTGCCCAAAAAAATGTTACCATTTTCAGGAGAATTCTACTTTTTGAAACGACGTTCAAATCCTGCGACTGACTGACAAATTTTGCTATTAAAGATATACAATTATTATAATACAGACATACATACAATAAATACAATAATCCAACATGGAATGAAAAATTAGCCAGAGCCAGGAATCGAACCTGGGTCCACAGCGTTCCGGGCTGTGGACCCAGGTTCGATTTCTGGCTCTGGCTAATTTTTCACTCCATGTTGGATTATTGTATTTATTGTATGTATGTCTGTATTATAATAATTGTATATCTTTAAATGCTGAATGCAGGCGTTGTTTATGTGTGTTTTATTAAATTTTTCTATGTTTTCCTGTTACCGATTGATGAATTTCACAATCTATATATATATTTGTCTTACGTGGCGCAAAAATCAGGCCGAATTTGTAACTTATGGTTTGGCAACAACCGTAGTTTTCAGAGCTCAGACCAATGAAAGACTAGATTGTGTTAGATCGGCTCCACCTCCAATATGGCGGTAAGTGTGAGAGTAGTGAAACCATAGAATGAAACTCAAACTACCAATTATTAAAAATAAAATAACATGTACGTAATCCAAAGAGTCTGAGATGATTCCTCATTTTAATTATGGGCAATATCGTTAATTTCAAATTAATTCTCATCTCTTATTTAGAATTCATTTACGAATTTCACTCACTCAAAAGTCGGAGAAAAAAAATCAACTGTCTAGATTGCACATTGCGCCATCTGTTGATGTATTGATGAAGTAAAAAATAATTTCTACGTGGTTTTTTTTCCCTCTCTCCCTCCCCTAATGAATTTAAGTCGTGCTATACAAAAGATCCTTTTTTCATAGTATTTAAAAGATTTATATACTCATTGGTAGCGCCAACTAAATACATTTTCAGTTGTGTTTTCAACGGAGAACTACTTTTTTTACATTTAAAAAAAATTGTCAATTTTATATGTTCAAATGTTTTATGGTAGAACTCATTCCGGCTAAAATTGCTGAAAAAAAAGGGGCGAGCGAGCGAAGCGAGCTGTGACCGCGTAGCGGTCTCAATGTGAATTTCTTCGCAATTCATGAGGAGTTGGCGAGTGTTAGCGAGTAGGGGGCTGAGCCCCCTAGTTTTTAATAATGCTTTTTTTTTTTTTCCTCTCCCGATTCCAGACAGCTTTGTAAATTCACCATAGCTTTGCGAATGATTACCTCCATGGTTAATATTTCTATGACTCACAATGAATGAATAATTTGTTTATTGACTTTAATGGACTAAGAGATTCGGCTGTTAACCTCATTTTCACTGAAGTTCTCTCAGAATCTATTACATTTTTTAATGGAACTCGTCTCTCAAACAACAATTTTTTTGCACAATCTTTTTAAACATGTAACTTTTATGGCATTTTATTCGAAAAAAAAATCTTTAATTAAAATGGCATATGGAAAAAGCTTTGGTTAGCCCATGTTTGTTTTCCTCAGTCACATGACATCTGCTTTTATTATACAGATTATGTATGATAGGATTTAATAGAATAAAGAAAACTTTTATTAATATTTTTTAAAAGTTTTGATTCAATTTTCATAAAATGTGAAATGACTCAACAAAATTCTGCAATAGTTATGTATATTTAATTTCAAACCATTTGTTTGGATAGTTTTTGCGCTGTTATATGCAGACAGACGGACGGACCAAATGACAACTGTAGGTGCTACGTATTTATATAATTACGAACGCACCTAAAAAGATTGAGAATCTAAAAACAGTAAAAACAATCTAGAGTTATACTACCTACTTCGCACAAATTCATATAGTGTATTTGGACTTAGCTTTTAACAAACTGTCTTTCATTGTCTTTTGATTCAATGATCTGTATTCATCGTTAGTTTAAATTTTATTTTGCTTTTTAACACTTTCCAACCTAGTTGAAAAGTGTTTATGACTTTGGTTTGTCTTCCGTCTGTCCGTGCTCTAACTCCCGTAAATATGTTTGGATTGCCCTGCAATTTTTATATGTTATTGTCGTTATCTGTAGTATGTTCCCTATTTTAACTGAAGTGTGTAGCACTTATAGTTTTTTTACAGGGACACTAAAAAGAATTCCGTTACATGACGGTCTATGGGGAAAAATCATTTGCGGTTTATTTTAATGATGTTACACAATTTCAAAGACATTGTAATTGATATGTATCAAGAAGGTGCATTACAAGAAGCTTAATATGGAATAGGGTGTGCATAGCACTTATAGTTACTTTACAGGGACAGTCAAAAGAGTTCCGTTACATTACGTGTATGGAGAAAAATAGTTTGCGGTTTAATTAATGTTTCACTATTTTAAATGCATTGAAATTTATATATATCACTAAAGTGCATTACAAGAGGCTTACTACAGAATAGTGTGTGTATAGCAGTCATCGTTCATTGAGAGGGACACACAAAAGAATGCTCTACTGTCTGTTAACATTAATTCCTGGAAGTGCGTTTTAAGTTGCTGAACGTGATTTTAAATGTAACTCACTTTTTCTCTATTACTGGGTGTGTATAAATTCTGTATTTCATATACAGGGCAGCACAAAAGTTCGCGAACCCATTTCCGTTTATTGACAGAAACTCCAGAAGTAGAATTTTTGTTAGGAAATATTCCATAATTTCCCTATTTTGGTCTTATCACTTCAGTTAATTCATCCATTTAATCCCCACGTAAGTTTCTAAATTACTTTTTGTTTCACAGTTATATATTTCTAAGTTCTGCTTTATACATATACATTCTGGGTTATATTTACTTTATTTCAATATCTAAATACCATATTTAACATATCATAAAGCTTACTTACAATAGCTGTATAATTTATCCAGGCCTATTTATTTTTACTTTCACACCACACTATTAAAAGCCACGCACCTCTGTTTACCTTTTGCCGGTTTCATATCTCTCTGCACAGCCTAGCACCACGATGCGTCGAAGCACTTGCGGCCGCCGACGACAGATGGCGCGATCATCTTTCTCTCCTACGATCTTTTCCTCGTGGTGTTTCGTCACTTCATCCGGATCTTTCGAGAAGCCGGTAGTGACGTTTTCTAAGGAGAGCGGTGTGATAGGTTGTTTACCTGGAGATGATTGCTTATATACGACAGCTTGTGGTTCATTCATTAGCTTCATGTTTTAATTCCTTTTGTGTGTGGCAAGGCGATGTTGACATAGTAATGCAGCCGGTAATGGCTAGTGATGGTGGTGCAGTTTTTAAAGATGTTCTATAATATTTAAATGTGAGATTGTTTTTCAAGATGTTTAAATCTCTGGTGATGGTGCTGTTTAAATCTAAAGAACTTAATGGTGTTTTTGTGAAAGCTGGTTAGTGATGTTAAAGGATACATCTAGAAGTTTTATGCCTTCTCTCATCTTGTTGACAAAGTTGCTTCTCCTGAAAGACATAGTGAGAAGAATGGCATTTGTTACCTAGTGTATCAAAACACCTGCTGCAACGCGTTCTATTAATATTTTGGTTTATAATTTAAGTAGTCTGTTTTATTATTTTTCTGCTCAACGATGTTTTCCCTTCTCCTTAGTATGTTTTAAACAAACTTCAGGTATACTGCTTTTAGGCAGGTTTTAAGAAGTTGTGTTAGTAACTTAGTATACTGTTAGGGGGGGGGGAAGGTGAAATACATAGAGAACGTTCGTAAGTAAATTTGCATATACTTTCATTTAGTTTTTCTTGAAGTGATTTTATTATACTTTTGGCTTTATTTAATTAAGTTTAAAACTGGTTTAAGTTTCTATAAAGTTTTAGTTTATTACAGTTATTTTTCCCTCTCAGTTTTGACATCATGTTTAAGTTTCTGGTTTCTGTCTTTTACTCTTAAGGTCTTTCAAATACTGTGACGGACTTCATCACGTTTAAGGTTTCAGATGAAGATCCGATTTATTTTGTTAGATACTTTTGCTTTGATGCTTTCGGTATGCTAATGACGGTACGCGTGGTATATCGGAGGTTTTCATGAGGCGGGGTTTGAGATAGATGTCTGAGACTTGTTTTGCATTTTGACTTTGATGCCTTCGGTGTGCTAATGACGGTATGCGTGGTACATCGGGAGTTTTTTTCATGAGATGAGATGTAAAACGAAACACAGTTTAACAATCTTTTAAGATGGTTAATATTTAAATGAGAGGTGAATGATAAAGGTCAATTTATGTTTATATTTTTGTTAAGTTAAAGTTAATTAAGTTGATTAAATTAAAGTTAATATAATTTGAAGTTATAATTGTGAATTAAAATCAAATTAAAGTTTACATTTTTCTAAAGATAAGTAGAATTGAATTTAAATAGAAATAACTTTCTTTTGAAACTTTTCCTAGGCTTCAGTTCATATTAAAGATAAAAGTTTAAAGTATATTTTTATTTACATAGTTTATTGAATTTGTATTTTTGTCTTTTTGATTTTATTATTGTTTTTATTTAATAAACGTTTAGTTGTTTTTAAAACAGTTTGTCTTTATTTTCAAGACACAGTCCACATGTTACTTTACAGCTTTTTCTCATATTTAATTCGGGCAATCAATCGTCAGCATATACGCTCCATTTAGCGTTTATACTCTGCATCCTGTTTTAATGTATTAGTAATTACCTTCGTAATTACTATAATAACAATTTTAAACTGTGTTACGCGTTAACTAAAATTGAGCATCCTATGTAGTCTATATACAAATCTATAGATCTTATACAGAGCTGAATAAAAGTATTCGGATAATTTTCCGAATATTGTATATGTTGGAAAATCTTGAAATTACGTGTTTAAATGTGTTATCTTTCAGCTTATTAAACGGTAATGATTTGTAAAATAATTTTGGAAGCGTTGGAAAGTGTTACATAATGTATGCTTGACGCATGATTTTTCGTTCTTGTTAGAATTGATTTCTAAATGAAGGGAGAAAATAAAAAACCACACACATTATATTTAACTTTATTTTAGAAATACCTATGAAATGAAGACTAAATTATAAGAATTTATTAACTGAAATTTCCCACCTTTTTATCTTTGGCACACCTTAATGCCTGGAGGTTGTGAAACTTCTGCTCTCCAATATGTTTTGTTCTATTATCCCTCCACACACACACAACCTTCCCCAAAAAAAAAAGTATTGTATAGAACAAGTTAATTTTTTATGTATTTTTAAAGTTGTAACAAATTCAAATTTTAATGTAATATTTTTTTTTTTAATTTAGTCATAATTTAATTGATATTTCTAAAATAAAATAAAGTGTGTGTGGTTATTTTAGTTTTTATTTTCTCCCTTGATTTACATTAAAAACAATTCAAAAAAGCAAAATAAAATTGAAACGAACGATGAATAGAGATCATTGAATTAAAAGACAATGAAAGACAGTTTGTTAAAGGTGTTAAGTTATATTGAATCTATTTGTGTAATATCATTCATGCTAAATTTTACTCACTTTTTTGGGGGAGGTTTTTCCTATTATGCTTCCAAACCAATGCCATCTTTCTTCCAGCAATGCATATCCACTACACTGAAACTGTCCAAAATTATTTAGATAAGAATTACCAAATAAAGTTTATAAAATCATGTTTGAAAAGGATATTTTGCATGAATCTATAATGAATGTTTCGATTCTTTTCTTTTGCCACAGGCCTCTCTGAAGTGGTGTCGAGGGTGTCGATGTTGAGCAATAGTCCGAGCAAGAGCAAGCCTCTTCCTATCAATTCCCCGGTGATGATGATGAGTGAAAAATCAAAAGAAACCAGCTCCGATCCAGCTCCATGTGGGGTCGACAAGAGGAGAGAGCGTGACCAAAAGATCAAAACTCAGGAAAAGAACAAGAGGAACATTGCCAACAAAACGACAATGCCTCCTCTATTGGACTCTTCTTCGAGACAGGAAGGAGGAGAGATCCTGGTCGCCGAAAAACATTCGCCAAAATCTCCCATCTACAACAGGATGAACAACAAGAAAAGAAACAATCTTAAACAAGACAGTGGTGGTAGTATCGTCAACAGCATCATAGTGTCCACTTCTCCTGTTTCCAGTGTCAAAAGTATTAGCTCGACGACGACGGTATGTCAGAATGTTGTGCATAATAAACATTATAGTAAGCAGAAAGACACCATCAGCCTTGTGAACGGCATCAGTAACAGCAATGCACTCTCTGATTACAACGAGATTTGTGCGTTGTTCGGACAGAATGTCTCTCTCAAAGGAAAAAAGAATTCCATCGACAAGTTGGGGCTGTAAGTAAATTTTACCCTCTCATTTCATTAGAATTGATTTGCATTTAAAAACCGTGCTCCTTCCTTATAAGGAGGGCCTCCTTTAAAGTGCACACTCAAAATATTTTGGGTAAACAATGCTTAATGAAACTGTTCATGTACGATATAAAGGATCATCAGACAAATTTAACTGCAGAATTCCAGTAAAAAAATAAAATACTTTCGAATATTTGGCACACACTCCATGTGATTGGGTGAGAAACACTTTTTCATTGCATCAACTGCAAGTGATTTTAATGCATTTGGAAATTTCTTGTTAAATGAGTGCAAAAAATGCACCCTACATACTTAATGCATTTAAACTTAAATGATGAAATAGTTTATTATTATTTGTATAAGCTTGCATAATATATACAATTAGTGTATTGTATTTTTTTAGTTAATTTTAATGTATTTAAGTTGTAGTTTTAAGTGTATTTTAAAAGTGACTGCCCGATTAAGAACACCGTCACTATACATTTTGATATTCTGAGTCAGTCGTCGTTTCTGTTGCAACAATACTGTTCTCTTTTTTGTCTCTGATATGAACACTATCAAAGTCAAATGGATGAATTTTGAATTTGAAAATTTTTAATCCATCTAAATTTTATTCTAAACAGTATAATTCGATTGTTTAAAATGACAAAACTGTAGTTGTTATAAAAGTGTATTTAAGTTAAACTTACTTAAAGTAGTTTAGTATGGGGAGTAGAAAAGTTTTTCCTTAAAGAGTATTTAATCACAAAATGTTTTTTTATCTTTACATCTCTCAATACCTTTTTTATGGGGGTGGGGTGGGGGGGGTCTCTTGTTTATCATAAAAGCGTTTTTTTTTTGTTTTTTTTTTAATTTTAGATTTACCAACCAGTGGTACTTCACCCTAAAAAAATGAAATTGTATCAAGGTTCGACAGGAAATAGACAATATATGTCTTCATGAAAAGAATATTCTGTAAATTTCTTTTTTTCAATTTTTCCTGAGCATTGTTAGTTTTGCAATGTGGTACTGTTTATTTATAAGCAGTAGTTAGTTACTCTTTTTGAAGGAGTCTGTGTTCTAAATGATTTTGTCATTTTGCTGAATCAATGAGTCATTTCATGGGCACTGTTTTTGTCAATTTATTTTTCAATTGCCCTATTTGGCAATATTTCGCTAAATTTGGCTGTTTAGCGCAGGGTTGTAATTTTGTTTGAAACCAAAACTAATTCTAACCAGGACAGGCATCCAAATTGGTTTTAACCCTCTCAAATTAACCAATTACCTAAAACCTCAATTACCTAAATTAACCAATTTTACCTAAATTAACCAATATTTATGTGAATACTGATGTCATATTATAATAATAATTAATATAATATTTTAATAATTCCCAGGGGGCAATATTTAATATAATATATAATAATAATATATAATTAATATTTTAATAATATTTTAAAATTTTAATAACCCCCTGGGGCCCGGTACAGGCCCCCTTGAAATTTTCGTTCCCTAAATTGTTAATAACTTGCCCCTTTTATTCCGATCTTCTTCATTTTTGGGACCTTTTTTCATTTTAAATATGTGTCTTTCACTTATTTCCTTTAAAACACACAATAATAATAATAATTTCATAAACCAAAGCATTTTACTTTAACATGAAAACATTGTTTCCAATTTATACTCGTGAAGACCCCTGTACTGGAAAAATACAGTGCGTGAAATAATTGTGGCCTCCCACAATTTTAGCTGATATATTATAATGATGAAAAAAAAATCATGTGCTATTTCCTCCATTGTAACATGCAAAGTAAGCAGGCATTCATTGGTGGTTGTAGAGGTGTGATGGGAAAGCTTATTAGTGAAATCTGGATTTCAGAAACGAAATAATTATGGCCTCTTTTAGCTTATTGCCCCTGTATTAATTGTTGAAACAAGAAATCTTTAACATTTATTCCCCTGCCTTTAGTATTGTAGCAAGCTTCCATTCGACGTGGCAAACTTTCATACAAGTCTTAAATAATTTCATATCAATAGAGTTCCATGTTTCAAGAATAGCTGCTTTCAAATTATCCTTACACATAAAATTTCTCCATTTACATAAACTTTTCTCGCCATTATAAACTAAACATTCTCTATTCTATTCAAATCAGGCGGTATGGTTGACAAAGGTTCATGAAACAAACTTGGACATCTTTGACGCATGAATTTTGCAGTTGTTCTGCTGAAACAACCCATTTCTCTTGGCCATTTCAAGTCCATTTTAAGGAAACTGCTTACTTAGCACATTTTGAACAGTTAATTTTTCCATGTAGGAATTCCATATTTATTTTTCTTTTCCCATATCATTATCGAACCCCCTCCTTATTGTCTAGCGCAGCGGTTCCCAACCTGGGGTACGCGTACCCCTGGGGGTACATGGCAGGCCTGGTGGGGGTACTTGAAAATAATATCTGTAATGGCGGATATCACCAAAAGGGTCTAACTGAAAACACATAAAGAAACTTTAAAGTTTTGGATTACAAAGTTAGTCTCAGTTGTAACTCCAATATGTCCCTTTAACTCCAATATGTTACACTCAAAATGAGCGTAAAAGCCCACTAGACTTAATAGTCCATTGATTATTCAATGTCTGTAGCTCTGCCCATTGGTAATCTTACTGCATGAGTAATCGTATATTTTCCCAATTTTTGCAAAAACTACTATTGATCATTATACAATGTTCTTTTCCCCCGCCTTATTTTTATCTTCGTTTTTAGCACTTTCCAACCTAGTTGAAAAGTGCTTATGACTTCGGTTTGTCTGGCCGTCTGCCGTCTGTCCGTGCTCTAACTCCCGTAAATATGCTCGGATTGCTCTGCAATTTT
The DNA here is from genome assembly GCA_963931845.1 of Maratus michaelseni. Lineage (NCBI taxonomy): Eukaryota > Metazoa > Arthropoda > Arachnida > Araneae > Salticidae > Maratus > Maratus michaelseni. Next base: position 316,232,217 of record OZ007598.1, read on the forward strand.
TATATGTTATTGTCGTTATCTATAACATGTTCCCTATTTCAACGGAAGTGTGTAGCACTTATAGTTTTATTACAGGGACACTCAAAAGAATTCCGTTACATTGCGGTCTATGGGGAAATATCATTTGCGGTTTATTTAAATAATGTTTCACTATTTTAAACGCATTGAAATTTATATATATCACTAAGGTGCATTAGAAGAAGCTTAATAGGGAATAGGGTGTGCATAGCACTTATAGTTACTTTACAGGGACAGTCAAAAGAATTGCGTTACATGACGTCTATGGAAAAAAATCGTCTGCGGTTTATTTAAATAATGTTTCACTATTTTAAACGCATTGGAATTTATATAGATCACTAAGGTGCATTACAAGAGGCTTACTACAGAATAGTGTGTGTATAGCAGTCATCGTTCATTTACAGGGACACACAAAAGAATTCTCTACTGTCTGTTAACACTAATTCCTGGAAGTGCGTTTTAAGTTACTAAACGCGATTTTAATTTTAACTCGCTTTTTGTCTATTACGTGGTGTGTATAAATTCTGTAGATCCTATACAGGGCAGCACAAAAGTTTGCGAACACATTTCCGTTTATTGACAGAAACTCCAGAAAGATAATTTTAAACTGTGCTACGCGTTTTCTAACTAAACTAAAATTTAGCATCCTAGCATATACAAATCTATAGATCCTATACAGGGCTGAATTCGGATTAATATATTTAAGGATGATTCCAGTATTCGGATATTTTTCCGAATATTGTATCTGTTGGAAATTCCTGAAATTATGTTTTTAAATATGTTATGCGTTTTCCAAATTGTTTACTTAGATGTTATCTTTTAGCTTATTAAACTGTATGTTTTGTAAAATTATTTTGGAAGCGTTGGAAAGTGCTACATAATCTATGCTTGACGCATGATTTTTCGTTCTTGTTAATAATAATTACGAAATGCCTAAATTATGGTAGAGTTTGTAGTTTTAATGTTTTATTTTAAAACGTGTTGAATTATTCAATGTCTTTAGCTCCACCCACTTGTAATCTTACTGCATCAGTAATCATATATTTTCCCAATTTTTGCGAAAACTACTATTGATCATTATACAATGTTCTTTCCCCCCGTCTTATTTTTATCCCCGTTTTTAATAATAATTACAAAACACCTAAATTATGGTAAAGTTTGTGGTTTTAATGTTTATTTTAAAACGTGCTGAAAAGCATGCCTTTATTTTTGTTTTCGATTAGGCGGAGTTATATCATTAACGTATACTAACAGGAAAGCTTTCTTCCTTTCATGAGTATTTAATTTAAAGTGTTTACTTATTATTCGAATGATTTGGTTTTATATTTAGAATGGATAACTAGTTGAAATCTGGGATTCTTATGATTACTGCAACTGCGATTGAAATTCAACCAGATGATTCGGGAATTATGAGTTCTTCCAAACAATCTGATCATTTTGAAATACAAGAGAACCTGAGTGCAGCTGTTAATAGGCATGTTCTCGTAATTGATAAATACTGAATAATAATACTTTATAATTTATAATACTTTAAATAATACTGAAAACACCAGTGCTCTTTCAATGAATAGAAAATATAATAATGAATAATTCTTAAAATATAGATTTTGCATTCATGGGATATGAAAATTTTAATAATATGTGTGAATGTGTGTGTGTGGGTTGGGGGGGGATATGATAAATGGGGGTACTTCAAAATGAAAAGCCTAAGCAAGGGGTACATGAAAGAAAAAATGTTGGGAAGTGCTGGTCTAGCGGAAAACACTAAAGACTCTTTTTAGGTTTTCGTTCATCTCACGAAACCCTATTACTCCCGCTCCGTTGTCTGTCCGTCACAGAACCATTCTCAAAAACTATATAACTTAGAGTTGAAACTTTGTGTATATAGATGAATACCAACTGTGAAGAGCTCAAAATATTGAAATTTGAAAAATTCGTATTTTAATAAATAGAGATAAACCAAAATTCTAACAGCCTATTCCTATTAAATTGAAACATTTTTCGTTATAGCAGATGCCAAAAATTTAAAATCCACAATGAAATTCTTTCTACAATAATTAATTTTCTATCAGACGATTTCCACGTGGAAAATGAAATCAAAAGTTTCACCCATTGAAAAAAAGATAAATATGAAATAAAATTGATTGACGTCATAGTGGTAATGAAACGGAAAATGTCTAAGATTTCTCAATAATACAAGGAGTATGAGTATGTGCATGTACACAAAGCAGATTAATATCACGTCATTAGAGAATTAAAAAGAAAATCTGACGTCCTATTGGAAGTTTAACGAATTTTTCAGATGTTTGAGAATAATACAATGCGAGTAACAATATGAGTAATAGAGAATAGTAAATATGAGTTTGAGAAACATGTTGAATCGTGATAAAAATCCGATTATGGAAATATTCGTATTGCTAAATGAAATATATTTGGATTTATTAAAGAAAGGATAGTGTTTTGAAAGGAATATTAAACGAAACCCTTTGAGCGATCTTCGATCACACTTACCCAATTGTTTATTATGCTCCCAACAGGTGTGCTGGACCATTCATATTAAACATTTTCTCATCGGAGGAAATAACATTTCGGCAATCAGTGCTCCAGCTCATATGGCTGCGAGCGAATACTCTCCAGTTAGCTTTATCAATTAAAGACAGCATTTTTTTAATTTGCCTCAAGCTAAGTCCAAATTTATTCAGCAACTGTTGTGTTGGACGAGCAGTACCTGGTAAATTTAATTCATCTCGTAATTGTGGGGCTGTTACAATTTTATTGGATGTTCAGAAGACGGACTTCCTTATTCGTACCTGAGAGTGGTCTTCTTTCCATACCCTGATGGATCTTTAAGGTAATTTTGGACGCTTCTGTCAATAGCCCGGCAATATCTCTAGAATTCATATTAATTTGTGTTCTTAAAACATCAATTTTACCTCGTTCGATATCAGAAAGTCGTAACCTGGATGGCATATTATGTTTTTTTAATCTAACACTTTGAACAATTTATTTAGTTAATTTTCCATTTAAACTGTTGTTACAAATTAAAACAAAAATGTTTCTGCTAAACAACACTCATACAGATGGACTTTCGATTAAGTAAGGCCATAATTTTTTCGCTGCAAAAATCCAGATTTCACTGATAAGCTTTCACAGCGCATGTTCACGTACTTCTATAACCACCAATGAATGCCTGCTTACTTTGCATGTTTGGAGGAAATAGCACGTGATTTTTTTTCCATCTTTATTTTTTCAGCTAAAATTGTGAGAGGCCATAATTATTTCGCACACTGTATCTATCCTGTTTTGTACTATTTTAGCTTGCTTTTATTTTATTTATCCTTTTTAACGATGTTATGTATTTATTTGTACATTCAATTGCCATTTTGAATGCGACTAGCAACTCCAAAAACACAATTGACAGTCATTTTTGGTAACCTAACTTTCTGGCATAGATAATTTGTAAGTACCACTTGTTTTATCTACTCTGCTGTAAGTATATATTTTTTCCTTGCAGACTTTTTATTTCAATTTTATGGTTTTTGAATACTTATTATGGAAAATTGTGAAGCATACCAACCTATTGCATTTTTAATATAATTTTAATTGTAAATTTATTATTTAAAATGCATATTTTTAATATAATTTTAATTGTAAATTTATTATTTGTTTAAAATGCATATTTTTAATATAATTTTAATTGTAAATTTATTATTTGTTTAAAATGCATATTAAAACATCTCATGCAGTATGTGAATAGTTCTACGGGAAATAAGTTGGCTAATTTATAGGTGAACAGAAGATGCTTCAATAATAATCTCTTTTATATGAGAATTTTGCCCCTAACCACTTATTTTTGGCATCTAATTTGACACTATTTTGCCAAGTATTGTCAAACTGGATGATCATTTGGCACAAGTGCAGGCATTTGTATGTCTAAGTACAAGTGTCATCCATATGTATTAGAGATGAGACGGGTTCAGTCTGAGCCCGGGCTCGGGCTCGATTTTTATACCAGCCTTCGGGCTCAGGCTCATTCTTTCTGAAGCTTTCTGACAATTTTATTTATTCTCATATAGAAAAAATAAAAATAACTTTTCCCTTAAAAAATTATATGTTCCATTTTAAGTAATTTTAATGTTATTTTGATCAGAATGAATAGAAGGGGAAACAGAAGTCAAACAGAATGTCATTGCTATAAAATTATGACCTATATAATATAGTTATATTTTTATAACATTAATCAGTAAGAACCATATTTTTTTAACACATTTATAATGTATATAAGAAAATTGCAGCACGCGACAGACAATTTTCATCCCACTAAATTGCTGTCGTAGACACAACCATAACTTTCTGCTACTGGGTTGTCATGCATTATTATTCCGATAGAAAGCAATTGTAGAGTGTTTCCAATTTTCCTATAAAAGCACAGGATGTTTCAGATAACTGTGTCAAATTTTTAATTTAAGCTGATTTTCAGGAAAACAAAATGTTGTTTTAATTAAGGAATCAATTATAAGCTATGATATACACCTTTTATAAGAAATAGAAAACGTTGTTCGATTCTTCGGCATAGAAATAGTAATTTCTGCAAATTGCACGCATTTATTCATAAAACACACTACGTTAATGTGGCCATCAAATTTGCTTGTTGGGAGAGACATCCTTTTAAGGAAGTATATTTATATTTGATATCAAACTTCTCTTTTGATAAGATTGAATGTAAATTTCCATAAAATTATGTGCACGGGATAAACATTTATTTTCGAATACGAAGTTTTTTAAAAATGAGATATTACTTTAAAAGCAACTTTTTAAATATTATGCAATTTTTTTTGGTATCAGGCTCTGATGACACAAAATGTTTCAGGCTTGGATTTAAAATCATTGGGCTTGGGCGGGCCTGGGCTCTGAAAGAGAGCCTAAATGTATCCGCGATCAGCTGTTCATGATAGCACCAGAAGTGTGTGTCCTGCTTCCAGTTCAGCTTAACATTTTCTGATAATAAACTTTTAGTGTAAGAGAGCTATAATGATCTTGAAGATGCCAGAGTCATCCGATGTATTGAACGTCCGAACCCGCTGGTCGATATCTTAAACTTATTGAATTTAGCTTTTAAACTTTTCCAGTGGTGTCTTCCATAATTGGGGGCCTTCTACCGTTCCAATTGATAAGTGCGTGAAGAGACCACTGCATACCACTTTTCCATAGAGTACCAACTACCACTACTTTGCAGAAGTAGATGTGTGCTGGATGTAACTTCCTTCAGTTATCGACCAGAATGACAGAAGGTTCAATCACGAAAGATATCACGGGGAAAATTAAAAAGCAGATTTCAATAAGTTTAAGACATTGAGCAGCGAGTTTGGACAGGCTGGATTCAATGACTCTGGTGGCATTTATTTTAAACTGTTTGCAATCCTAAAATGAGGCTGTTTGTGTGTTTCAGAGACACGTTTGGAGAGTTAAATCTGGATCTTCCAACAGAAGTGGCTCTGACGGCTGGCCTTCGCAGCCCCTCCGCTCCTCAGTCATTGCAGCACAGCCTCAAATCCTCACCCCTCGGCGTGGGGAGCGCATCCTCCCCAAAGAAGTGGCAGAAGAGAGACGAAGGCTGGAAGGAAGTGGTCAGGAGGCAAGTACCACCACCCACCACAACCCTTTCTTTCTTTCATATAAGATTATGTTTTCATATGTTAAGGCTTTTTTTAGGATTACAGCTACATTATAAATGCATGAAATTTGCACTTGTATATTTGAAAAACTTTTTAGCTCCAGCATGTTCAGTTTGCTATGAAATCCTTTATTCCACAAATGTATATCAATAAAATTTCATTCCTTTTTTTAGTCAGTACGTACACAAATGACTCAATAAGATTCTTAAGTCAAACACCCACTAGGTTGCCATTGGTTCAAACATTTTCAAAAATTATTTTCTTAAATGCAATAAATTTAGATGGAGCAAAATGGACAGTCTTCTTCAAAAGACTTAAAATTTAAGAAAACAATTTTTAAAAAAGTATCAGCATCTGTCATTTAAATTTCCAAAGGTTAAAACTGTTCTTCTGTTCCTGATTCTAAGCCCCACATTTTTCAAAAGCAAAAACAATTAAATTTGGGCTTATAATTAGAGATCGACCGAAATTTTGGTTTCGGTTTCGGCACAAAATCGGAGTTTCGCCGAATATTCGTTTTCGGCGAAACTGCTGCCAAAATTTCGGCCTGACCGAAACTTGACCGAAACTATCTGTGTTTCAAAATCTCGTTCCTTCTTTCGGAAATTTTCAACTTTACTCATTGATATGAGTTGTATCGGCTCAAATGAGACACTGTTTATTGCTGTGAACTCCACTGTTTATCATTATCGGTCATGACTGATCCATGATGCGAGTGTAAATTATAAAGCATATATGACTAAACTTAAAAGATGTTTATCACTTGATCTTTAAAAGCTGAAAATGTAACAGTAATAGAATTTTTTTACTTTATAACTCCAGATTGTTTCGAATGCTTTATGAGAAAGGTGCTGTTAAAACATATAAAGATTTAAGAAATTTATTATAAAAGATATATCGAGGTATGTATACTTAAAATAATTTTTTATTAGATGAAATTCGTATAATTGGAAATCATTTCTGTCTTATTGCTAAATTAATTGCGTTTTATTTTATATGAACAAAAAAAATTTTTTTGGATAGAGGCACAGAGAATCAACTTGGCACCGGAGATAAAATTTTCAAACACTGGTGCCATTTCAATACTTTCTTAGGGAGGCAGGGAATGGCAAAGCTTTTTTTTGGAGTGGGGGGGGGGTGAGTGAGCAAAGATTTATTTTGATCTTATTGTGCACATCCTAAAAGAAAATTGACAACTGTTACATTTTTATCCTTTTATTTATATATATATATATATATATATTTAAAATTAGCTAAAGTACAAAATGGTGTTAAACATGTCTCACTTTAAGAATATTGAAATGGAAAATAAAGTTTATATTTAATAATTTCTAGGCTTAAAATGTTGTCTTAATGCTAATTTTCCTTTTTTAGTCAAATTAAACAAATTAATTTAGCTTTTGTGCCCTTTACTTATACTTTTACTTAAACAATTACTTCTACTTAACCAATACTTAACTCTATACTTAAACAATTTAAATGCAAAATATTAACAAACAGAAAATATGAATATATTTAAAAATTAAATATTCATTATTGAATTTGTTTTACATTATTTAACTACATTGTTAATTAATTATTGATTAATGCTTATAATTATTGGTTGTTATAAAATAATAAAATATAAAAGTTGTATTACTCGTTTCATTTTTGTTTGAAACTTATACACGCACATATATATGTACGTTTGTTTGTTAGAAATGTGTTTCAATACACGTATAATTAATAAATTAATTAGTAACATAATTAGTTATTATTAAGTAATTATTAATTAATTAAATAATTAATAATTATATGCAGTTATGTATGTATTAATCAGTTTTTAAATTTTTTTACACTTTCGGTTTCGGTTTCGGCCGAAAGTGGGAAGATCACCGAAATCCGGTTTAGGTTTAGGTTTCGGTCTTAAAACCTGTTTCGGTCGATCTCTACTTATAATAGATAAAAAATAAAAAACATTAAATAACCCATTTTTATTATTAATTTAGAAGTAAAAAATGTAAATATAGGAGTGAGAATCTTCCGTATTTCGACAGATTTCTAAAAAAAAAAAAAACTTTCCCCCTTTACCTCCCTCTGGTACAAAACATACATAGTTTAACCTTTATTACTTTTTTAATTTATTTTCTGACCTATTAAATAATCTATAGTAACAATAAATAAATAATATATCACCTAAATCATTCCCTCCACTCAATCTCCCCTTGCATCCTCCTTATCTCATGAAGATCCCCCCTCAACCCCCCCCCACACACACACCATCTTCCTCAGCACCACAGTTTATATTCTTTAAAAAAAAAATTTTTTTTTCCTTTGACTTTTTTTCCAACTTTCTTGTAACAATCCTCTTTAATAAAAAGGTATGTGTTGCTGACGACTGGGATTTTCGATAATCGTTGCCACTGATTAATCTCACAAAATGAAACATTTGTAGTTGCTGAAAAAATTAATAGCTCGAAAAGTATCTCAGAAAATTGTTAGACAAACTTCATTAGAAAGGTAAAAAATTGTATCTTTCTTGATATAAATTTAAAATCTAATGATTATGCGGTTTTTCAAATATTGAATTTAAAAAATTACCGAATTTCACAATGGAGTACCATAGCGAAATCATCACACGTAAAAAGTTAATGATAACGGCCATGTGTCCTGATGTATACTGGCTATAGCACGAGTCACAAATTATAGTAGTCTTACTATTCTGTTAAAATATAAAAGTGAATTATGATGCCAAAAGTGCATGATTTTTATTTAATTTTAATATAGTCATCTTAGAAACGAGGTTTTGGAATTTTTTTTTTCGAATGGGACTAATAAATTGGCCAATACTGTATATTATTTTGAGTTTAAAAGAGGAAAGGTTGGGTGAGCGCTTTATATTATTTAGGTTTCCTCAGGAACTTTTGGTCAGAATTGAAAATTTAAAATATCAAAACATCAGAAATTAAATCCACATTAAATTGGCAATAATTATAACGACTGTCCTTCAGTTAGTTTGGATAGATTTTCATTTAAACATACAAAATCATTCAACATTGATTTTAGGTATTTTTAAGATTTTTATCACGATTCCGGTCAACGCCTGGCATGTCAGCTAGTAATTAAAATAATCATCTAAATTACTTCTTCCCTCATTCATGTAAATTCTGCTTGAGATTGTAGATTAGATGATTGAGCAACTTACTAGCGAGCAACAAATAGGAAAGAAGAAACTAAGATTCTCAAGACTTTAAACTTTTTATGTTTGTGTGCGTGGGGGGGGGGGTCATAATTGCATATAAAAGTGGGAGGGGACTTACAATCGGGATTTTTAAGGTAATTATATTAGGTGATGAAACCTGTTTAGTATAACATGAGATTTCGTGATCAGCAAAAAAATGGCAATCGACTCCCCAGGTTCCATTGGCAAAAAGTCTTTGGCCAGCATTTGTGGTGCTAGTTCTGCTAACTAAAAATAGTTCTAAAGCTTTCTCCTGTTAAATGAGCAGTGAAACATGTGTCATAGTAACACATCTAACTTTTTTTTTTTTTTTTTCTGAAAATTTGAATGCTTTATTATTTAGTTCATACACACACACACCATTCAATTTCATTTATTCAATTTTTAATTTAATTTCTTCTTCTTTTAAATGAGTTTTTGGTCTCTATATTCAGTGTGTTGGGGGAATACTTTCATTGTCAATTAATTATATACTTAATTATTATTTCATAGTTTAAGTTGGTGTTATGGTAATGTTTCATTTATGGTTTTATATTTAAATGGTTTTTGCTTCCCTTGCAGTTTCAAACAAAAGTTGTGAAACATGTGTCATAGTGATACATCTGCTAACTTTTTTTTTTTTTTTTTTTTTTTTTTTTTCTGAAAATTTGAATGCTTTATTATTTAGTTCATGCACACACACACCATTCAATTTCATTTATTCAATTTTTAATTTAATTTCTTCTTCTTTTAAATGAGTTTTTGGTCTCTATATTCAGTGTGTTGGGGGAATACTTTCATTGTCAATTAATTATTATATACTTAATTATTATTTCATAGTTTAAGTTGGTGTTATGGTAATGTTTCATTTATGGTTTTATATTTAAATGGTTTTTGCTTCCCTTGCAGTTTCAAACAAAAGTTGTGAAACATGTGTCATAGTGATACATCTGCTAACTTTTTTTTTTTTTTTTTTTTTTTTTTTCTGAAAATTTGAATGCTTTATTATTTAGTTCATACACACACACACCATTCAATTTCATTTATTCAATTTTTAATTTATTTTCTTCTTCTTTTAAATGAGTTTTTGGTCTCTATATTCAGTGTGTTGGGGGAATACTTTCATTGTCAATTAATTATTATATACTTAATTATTATTTCATAGTTTAAGTTGGTGTTATGGTAATGTTTCATTTATGGTTTTATATTTAAATGGTTTTTGCTTCCCTTGCAGTTTCAAACAAAAGTTGTGAAACATGTGTCATAGTGATACATCTGCTAACTTTTTTTTTTTTTTTTTTTTTTTTTTTTTTGTGAAAATTTGAATGCTTTATTATTTAGTTCACACACACACCATTAAATTTCATTTATTCAATTTTTAATTTAATTTCTTCTTCTTTTAAATGAGTTTTTGGTCTCTATATTCAGGGTGTTGGGGGAATACTTTCATTGTCAATTAATTATTATATACTTAATTATTATTTCATAGTTTAAGTTGGTGTTATGGTAATGTTTAATTTATGGTTTTATATTTAAATGGTTTTTGCTTCCCTTGCAGTTTCAAACAAAAGTACATAATACCATCTGCCAGAATTTACCTGGCAAATGTCTAGAAGAATAAAATTTTTAGGATGGAGTCTGCTGAATATGGATTATTGAAAAGAGTATCCAATTTGCTGGGAATGTTAAAATTCAAATAAAATTTCTGCAGTTTTCGAGTAGAATCTCGCCATTAGTAATTTATTTCATTTTGGTAAAGGATTGCAATGCCATTTTTTGTTTTAAAAAATTTGAAACAGTTGTATACCCTAACATTTGTGAAAGTCCAGTCCTATAAAACCCTTGTTGATATCAAATCCTTAGAATGTTGACTTTATCTTTCTGTACTAAAGAGAGTATTACATTCTATGAAATTATTATTAGAGTGGCAGAACATTCAAAATGACATATGTTTAAATAATATATCCTATATACAGATGTGGAATGTACTCGCATGTTATAAACATGACATTTAATGTGTTTGAAGAGGGTTCAAATTAGCTTACTACTTGCAGAGAGAATCCATCGTTTGTAAAATTAAAAAAATGATAGGTTTTGATATAAGGTAATTTCAATCCTCTCTATTCCTAGGAAGATAATGTGCTAAATATGCTCTCAATACAGTTTTATTGCTTTCTTTTTTAATTATTATTTGTCCATCTAAGAGCAGCTTCTTAGCTCTATTTCTATTAGAACCCAATACTTGCTCCTTTTTGAAGTTGAAATCTAAAAATTTATTTATATTAAAAATCTTTGTTAAATTATGAAAAAGGAAGAATAAAAAATTACGAATAATCAAGTCAAGTTTTTTCACATTTTCATGATTGCAAATGTTGAGGAATTACTGTGGTAAAAATACTCACATTTTGTTTCTCCCCCCCCCCCCCCCCCCAAAAAAAAAAAAAAAAATGTATATATATATATATTATATATTCACTCATTCCAAAAAAGGAAAGAAAGTTTTAATGAGAAATAACATAAACCAAGTATTTCAAAGTATCCTATATTTCTTTTAAATGCTGAAAAAGGCATAAATTAACAACATAATATACAGTAAAATAACTTTTATTAGATTGTTGGCATGTTTCGGCTCACTCTGAGCCATTTTCAAAAACAAATGAGAATATTCTATAATTGTATGATCTTTGAAGTTATTATTTGAAATGCTATCATTTAATCTTCATGCACTTTTTTTTAAATTACGCACGTTATCTTTTGTTTTTACTGGATTGTTTATTTTCATATTTGTAACCATGGAGTCACTCGAGCCACCCTTTCAGTAAGTTAAAAGATGCTGCATTGTTATATATTATATTTTTGCGTATTACTATCTCTACGGTTTCTCCTATTATGGATGGATAGTAGACTGGAGAGGAAAAATTATTTTACTTTCATTGAAATTTATGTGGATGGTTTCTTCTTGATATCATCTTGCCAGGGCTGTGGTTTTTCTCTACTATACTTAATATCAACTATAGGCTCCTTTTTTCTGTAATTAAATTTCCAGCTGGTCATGTCTATATAGTAATTCTTAGATCCGTCTTCTTTCATAAATGATATTTCCTATCCTCCTGAATAATTCTAAAAATGAATTGGGTCAATTTTACTGCCAATGATATTCTTTCATTTCTGAGGGGCTATTAAGCAGATATTGAAACATTTAAGGCTATTTACTTTCTCAAAAAAGCTTGGATAATATTGAAGAGTATAAAGTTTTATTTTTTTGCGAATCAACTTTGCTTTCTGATTTCTTTGGCGATATCCACAATTTATTAATAGGGTGTACCTTAAAACCATTATTACAAGCAATTTTACGAATATCATCTAATTCATTATTCAATTTATTTTCTGTACATATACAAAGTCTGTTATTTTTGTTTGAGTTTTTTTGTTTGAAAAAGTGTTTTCTCTCATGATACGTCTGCATCTCTGCAATGCACCAAAACCCCTTCAGCATATTTTCTTCAAACTATAATCCATGTAGGATTGTTTCAAATGATTTTGTCATTTCATCATACGAAAGTTTGTTGATTTCTGCATCATGATCATTTCCATCTTCATCATCTTTATTTCCTTCGCAATTCACTGCTGGATTGTTTTTATTTTTTACACTGTTCAAAATATCCAATTCAGTTAGCATTTCTGAGGTCTCAACTTTGGAATCAAGTGAAAGAAAATCCTCAATCAGCACATCATTAATTTCTTCTTTTTCTCTCAGCTGTATCTACATTTTTTTAAGTTCTTCTAACGGCATATTGTCTTTGTCTTCCGTACTTGCCGAATTTTCTTTACTGACAAAGAATCTGTTGCGTATAGTACGATCTGTGACATCATAGTTCCATGCTTTGGAAATTTCTGATATGCTTTCCCGTAAGTTGATCTTTGGCATAGATTGATTGTTCTCAATTGAAGTGATAACTGTTCACGTTATTCTCTTGCGATACTGTATTTTGAAGCTTTTGATCACTCCTTGATCCATCGGCTGCAGTTTTGATGTAGTGTTAGGTGGTAAGTAAAAAACTAACATTTTTCAGTTATTGTTTGATTTCCTTTGGATGGGCTGGACAATTGACAAAAACAAGAGCAATTTGGCGACACTCTGCAATCATACGTTTGTCCAACTTTTTAATCCATTTTTCACAAATTTCTGACGTCATCCAAGCTTTTTTGTTAAAGTCATAATCAACTTCCAAAGATTTTATGCCTTTTAAACATCTTGGGTTCTTGCTTCTTCCGATAACTAATGGTTTCAATTTCTGATCTCCATTCATATTCATACCTAACATGACATGAAAAAATAAAGCAGTCTCATCTGCATTAAAGATGTTTTCCGGCTTATAGTATTTTAAGATTTTACTCAGTGTCCCCGTTATCCAATTTTCACTATCATTATCATCAACGTCTTTATTTTCACCAGATATTACTTTTGCCGCAATTCCATGTCTTCTCTTAAATTTTTCAAGCCACCCACTGCTTCCTCGAAATTCGTCGTATCCCAATGCTTTTGCAAATTTAAAGAGCTTTCTCAATTATGAAAGGTCCAGAGATCGGAACATTTTTATCTCGCATTGTGTGTATCCACTTCAAAACTGCCTCGTCCACATTTTCATGGACACATGTATTTAAACGTTTTGAGCAAGAATTCGATGAATCATAATTTTGCATCTTATCACAATTTTTTATTATGGTTGATAAGCTGTTTGGAGGAATACCAAATTTGAAAGCAATATCCTTTTTCTTCACTCCTTTATCCACCTGATCAAGAATTAAATTTTTTTCTTTGATACTCAAACACTTTCACTCTGACATTTTCAAGCTATAAGAACCGAAATTACTAGCACACACAACTAATCAAAAATCTAGAATGCAGGCGACACGGGGCAGCCCCATTGTAGGTGAAAGGGGGATCTGCATTTCCTGGATGAAATGCAAAGAATGACTCTGTGAGTTAGGCAGGCAACCAATTGAACGTCACTTATCATAAAATGAGCTAAAAGAATAAGTTGGAAGTGTTTTGAGAAATAAGGAGAAAAAAAAATTCGATCACAAGAAAAAGTTAGTATGCACTTTGCTATTTGGAGGTTATTTTACAAAGAAATTCGAAAAATGTACTTGGTTCCAAGAAAAAATTTGCAAAATAGAAAAATTAACAAAATAGAGGTTCAACTGTATTTCCTTTAATTTTCATAAAGTAAATCGAAGGATGGGCTGGGAAACATATCTCTTTGTAGTTCAGTTTTTAATGAAAGCAGACTCCCTGTCTGGCACTTTCTCAGATTTTTTTTTCCACTGGCGCCATCAGATTTTTGCAAAAATTAAGATAAATTACCAGCCGATTTTTGGATGTAGAAAATTCGTCTACATAGGCTCTGAAATTTTCAAATCTATATCTTAACTAGCTGTTACCCGTGACTTCGTTCACGTAACATTAAAAAAAGAATAAATGCATTAATTTAGTAAAACATTTCACTTGATAATTAACAACATATATAATTTACCAAAGCTTTATCACATTTTAAAGGAGACCATACGGTATTTCTTTGCTATAGGGTCCTTGACATAACCCAGTCTTAAAAAAGTGAAATTTCATGCCAAATAATATATACAATCGCGAAAATAAAACCAACTAATGAAAAAAGGAGGACCCAGTAAAATCGTGAAAACCGAGGAATTCCTCTTCGTAAAACGAAAAACAACACTGGCAGAATTCTTCTATACAACAGTGCATTTTAGGTGGTATTTGGTGTACAATTTGTATATGTGTGCATTGCTAAATAGGCATTATTATATTGTCTATTTGCATAGACATATGTTATATATTTCTTACTACATTATCTTGTTTATGTATATATTAAATTAAGTGCTTCACGCTAAGTGGTGTAAATAGTGAACAAACTTCTTGTGGATTTTATACATTGATAGATATTTCCCAAAGATATAACAATCTGAGGCGATTCTAAAATGTAAATAAAGCTTGCTAAAAAGTACTTCAAATTCTGCCCAATTTAACCTCGATATTTTCTCTATCGCGTCAAGAACACAATAAGCAAATAAATACCGACGACACAAATCTGATGATCTAAATTTACATATTGTTGTTAATATATATAGGATTATTTTGATTTATTTCATGCGCTTGAAATTTTTTACGCTTTCTCTAGGGTTAGGTGTCGAATAAATGTACTTTCTTGTTATTTTATTTTGCCATTTCTATTTATTCTATTTTCCATTCATTCCATTTATGGATATTGATTTAATTTACATATTCGTGTCAAAGAATATTCTTTAAAGTTATTATTAGGATTAGGATAGTATACGATTAGGGTTACGATTAGGAATAAAAATTGAACGACAATGGCATGACCAATTCAGGTTTAAAGTATGAACCAGGAAGTCTATAAACATCATGAAGCAATAAGAAAATTAGAAAATTATCGTCTGATATTTTTTAATATGTTTTACAGTCATAGTTGACATCAAAGGTGAGCGGCAAAATGATCATCTAAAATACCATTAAGTGTTTACCACGCAAAAAACAAATCTGGTTACAACAATGTATTTAAGTTTGCGCCAAATTTCACTTGATAAAAAAAAACGCAAATTGACTATGGACCTAATTACAGACCCCTAACCTTCCTATTCTCGGAAATGTTCTACCTATGTGTAAAAGAAAAACTACTATATAGAACGCGCTTTCACGTTTATAATGTTATGAATTGGCTCAAGTTTACACAATGTGGCTGGAAGAAAAGATTCATTACTTTTTGATTTCTTCTTTGCTTTTGCATTACGCGAATTTGTTGGTAAAATCGATTTTCTTTTCGATAACATTGTTGTTTTTTAAGTTTAAAAAATATTGTAATTTTACTTAAACATTGGTTTAAAATCTATGCAATTTTTCTTATCCTACAAGACTTTACAAAAATCTATTATGAAACAACTTTAAAAAAAGCTATATTTAAAAAAGACAACAAAGTTTTTCCTATTTTATAACTAAAAGAAATGTAAAATTAAATTCCGGTTCGAAACGACGATTTACAAATGTGTTTCGATTGTGGGAAAATGATAGAGGAAAAATGTTGTTACTTCGACACAATCATATTATATCTTTAGCTTTTATGAGAAAAGCAACTTTCTTTTAAAAAATATAGTTATTTTTATTAAGATTTTCTGATTTTCGATACGGATAATTTTGCGATGCATATCATTGACATTTGCCATCCAATATATATATATATATATATGTATATTTTACTTTTTAAAATTTAAATTAAAAATATGGTATCTTTATGTTAGCCGTGTGCAGACGATAAATCGCCAACCTATCCCATCATTCGTATTGAATTAATTAAAAATATAAATCTTTCACTCATTTCATTTAAAACACAGAACTTTAATTTACAACACATACATTTAAAATACATATATTACGTACATTTAAAATAATTCCTTTCATGTGAAAAAGAAAAAGAAAACAAAAGAGAAATTAATCACAAATAATTTGATAACCCAAGATCATTTTATTTCAACATCAAAACAAATCTGTTTTATTTTTCTCTATATGACATCATATTCGCTTGCTTTCCATACTTACTCGTATTTATGCACTTTGTATTATTATCAAATATTTGAAAACGCACGTTTTATGTCTAATATGACATCATTTCATATTCTGTTTAATTCTTAAATAATTCATTTCCTTTTCATTTTTCACGTGGAAAATTTTCAATTGAAAATAAATTGTTGATTAAAAATTATTACTCAGAGGTTTATTTTATATTGGCAACGATAAAGTATTAGCAACGGAAAAATAAATTTAACCATTTAAAAATAAGCTGCAAAACCGGGCCCTTTGGGCCAAACCAACCAACCATTTTAAAATATACGAAAAAATGTCCATTTATTCTGTATGAAAATAATGAAATTTTTAATTTTTAAGAAAAATATTGATATAAAATAAACAAAAACCAGCCTATATTCATTTGAGGGTTATAATCAACTTATATGCAAAGATACAGGATAATTAAATGCTCCATTTTGACGCTGGCTTCAGCCTAACATTTGCACACAATCAGATTTATAATATTATTAGGATTAGTTTTCTTAATATTTAGTAATAATTCTCAAATTCATTCATTTCTGAGATTATTGTTCAATCGAGAACAGGTGCTCTTTTCTTTTGTCCATTTTGATAAAAAAATATCACATTTTCGATATGATTTTTAATGAGTTTTTAATTAATATTTTGGCTAATTTACAAAATATTTAAATTCTGACTAAATTTTCAGACTTCTAGGTACGCTAGAGTTTCCTAGCCATTGCCGACAAACACACAGAGCAAAACTTTTTTTAGTTGTATAGATTAACTAGAGTAAAAAGTATATTCACATACATATTGGTATATTTTTTGTTACACATATTTTTGCTTCAAAATACATTTTGTTTAATCTACTGTAACCGAAAGTCTATTTCACTTTTCCTTCATACTACTTAATGATCTATACATCAATTTAAAAAAAAAAATCAACTTTGCACTGATGGTGCACTGTTATCAGAAACTTTAAAGATACCTATATATTCTATTAATATTTGTATGCTATTTTTTAAGATGGTGTCATGATGGTTAGAATGGTTTATTATTATTTGCAGTAAGCTCTTCAATCGGTCTAAGAAGGTGTCTGTTCCTTCGAATGCCATCAGCAGAGTTATAGGAAGAGGTGGCATGAACATAAATGCCATTCGAGAGAGTTCGGGTGCCCACATAGAAGTGGAAAAGCAGAAAGGACAAGGAGATCGAACGGTTATCATCAGGTGAGTTTTAAAGATACTTACAAACCAAATCTTGTTTCCTCAATTCGAAATCAAACATCATATACACCAGAGTTTTGCACTTTTTTGTTTATTTGGCAATTTTGTAAAAATAAATATCCCTCCCACCTTCTGAAAAGAGACAAATGTTGAATGTTTAAAATTTGATTAATCCCATTAAGGATAGGCCAAACAGCTGTTAAACGGCAACCCCAGTGGCAGAAACACCGCGACATGGCGACATAGTCGCAGACAAAGAAAATCTCTTGCAGACAGTTTCTGTCTGCAGTAATGAAATTAATTTAAAACATTGTCCGCAACTTTCGGCCCGCAGGATCGCGGTAAAAACACGTGAATTTCGGCAAAAGATTGTGATAAAAACACGCGAATTTCGGCAAAAGATCGCGATAAAAACACGCGAATTTCGGCAAAAGATCGCGATAAAAACACGCGAATTTCGGCAAAAGATCGCGATAAAAACATGCGATTTTCGGCAAAAGATCGCGATAAAAACAGGCGAATTTCGGCAAAAGATCGCGATAAAAACACGTGAATTTCGGCAAAAGATCGCGGTAAAAACACGTGAATTTCGGCAAAGGATCGCGGTAAAAACACGCGAATTTCGTCAAAAGATTGCGGTAAAAGCACACGAAGGATCGCGGCAAAAAAAAAAACACTAATTTCGGCAAAAGATCGTGGCAAAAAAAACACGAATTTCGGCAAAAGATCGCGGCAAAAACACGTGACTTTCGGTAAAGGATCGCGGTAAAAACACGTGAATTTCGGCAAAGGATCGTGGTAAAAACACGCGAATTTCAGCAAAGGATCGCGTTAAAAAAACACAGAAATTTCCGCAAATGATCGCGGTAAAAACACAGAAATTTCGGCAAAAGATCGTGGTAAAAACATGCGAATTT
Organism: Maratus michaelseni; assembly: GCA_963931845.1. NCBI lineage: Eukaryota > Metazoa > Arthropoda > Arachnida > Araneae > Salticidae > Maratus > Maratus michaelseni. The sequence goes on from OZ007598.1 coordinate 316,250,873, forward strand.
CGGAAAAAGATCGCGGTAAAAACACGCGAATTTCGGAAAAAGATCGCGATAAAAACACGCGAATTTTGGCAAAAGATCGCTGTAAAAACAAGCGAATTTTGGCAAAAGATCGTGGTTTAAAAAAAAAAAACGCGATTTTTATCAAACCATTGTGGGAAAAAAATAATCGTGAGCATAGACAAAATTTACTGTATAAAAAGATTGCTAAAATATTGAAACCCAGTTCCTTTTACTAATGTCTAAAGATCGTCGCAAAACGAGAAGAAATGCAAAAAATATAAAAAAAATTCAAAAATAGATACAGGAATTTCGGATTCTTTTTACTAATGTAGCAAATTTGCTGCAAAAAAAAAAAAAAATAAATAAAAAATAAATAAATAAAAATAAAAATACATAAAAAATTAAGACAACTAGTTCAAAAGTGGGTTTTGAACAACACTTCAGACTCTTCCTACCAAATCTTGCAGCTCTGCACTTAGCGGCCTCTTCAGAAAACATCACACACAGACAAACATCTATGTTTAACACATAAATTTTTAAATCTGAAACAATATACAGAACCAACTTTTAAAAAATTGGGTTAACCCGAACCCAACCTGCAGGAATATAAATTCAGTTCGAACTGAAAACAGAACCTGATCTGCAGCTGATGCAGGACTTCAATTAAGACATTTTTCTCCAGAAGGAATTTCTGTAGCTGCGTCAGGAGAGGGAAATTTATCTCATCCTCCACACCTCCCACCCTGGATCATTTCAGAAAATTCTCTGTGAATTTCAGAAAATATTCTTTTACTCAGAATCACCCTTGGTCTTGCGATAAGCGTATCCTTCCAATTTTAGAAATCCTACAAAAAGTGAGATGATGAAATGACATAACATCAAAAGTTATTAGCAGATTTGATGAGAATGCATCATGCTTACCATGTTTTAAATAAAATAATGAAAAACCAGAGGGCCCGTGCGAAGATTTCGCACTGAAATCTAATATTTTTTAGGTACTTCTCTATTATCTCGTCGATCACTTTTCATAACAAAAAATTACCGCCAAACTGTAAGATTAAACGCCAAAAATGCAGTCGCATTTACTTGATGTCAGAATCATTATGCGTGTTTGTGACGTCATCTAGTGGTTTTACATTTGACATTTGCGTGTATTTTTCATTATGTTTTACTGATTTGGTAGTTATTTTATTAATTAAAATAACAATTGTGTCCTTAAATTCTTATATATATATTTTTTTTATATTCCAATGGCAACGTTCTCCCGTTTATTTGGCGATAGTTTTTTGTTATGAAAAGTGGTCGACGGGATAATAGAGAAGTATGATTTTTTATCAATATGTAATATTTATTAGATGCAGGTTTAAACTTCTAAAGAAAAAGCGAGGATAAAAATATCTGCAAACAACATTTAGTTGTTAGTCAAGCCAGAATATCATCTAATTTATTCCATCAAAGTTAGACTGAAAACTGATCCAAGATTGCTAAAGGCACGCGCGAGAAAAAAAAAATAACAATCGTATTTTGACTGCATTAGAGGATGACGTCATCCGCTTCGGGAAAAACATGGGACTTAGAAATATAAATCTAAACATTTCAATTTCAATTTCGCTTTTTAATCATAAGTATATAAAATAAACCCGTGCGGTGTTTTTTATAATAATTGCTGAGCATCATATAATGTGGTATTTTATTTTTTTGGCAACAATAATTTCAGGAAAACCTTTCATTTCATTTATGAAAAATATGCCGAATTAATTTTTAATTTTCAGAAAATTTTAATCAAAAACATGTTTTAACGAATTGTTAAGTGGGCTATGTCAGAAGCCGGTTCTAAAACCTTTCATATGGTATCTCATATCTCATTCGTTGTTCTGCATTTCATATTTTCTTAGAAAAAGGGATGTTGACAGGAGAAATAATATATAGGGATCCCTAGTTTAGTGTATTATTCATTCATTAAAATTACACGCAAAATTTGCAGACAGATTATGAAATTTTAATAGCTTGTCGCAGACAGCTACAGAACTTTCTGCCACTGGGACGGCAACAATGAAACATTTTAAAGGCTAAATAGTAGAAAATTAATTGTTAATAAAAAATAGTGTCTATCTATATTAAAAAAAAGTAACCACCGCTGCCGCTGTCAATCAAGATTTTGTACCTTGATGTCTTTCTGGACTAATATCCAGAAAACTATTGCATATAAAAATTTAAAAATTGGTAGAATATAAAGAAATGTTCGATAAACACGCTCAAGCAGACAGTGATACACACAGTGATTTTACACAGTGATATCTGTCTATATTTAAAAAAAAGTCACAGCCGCTGTCAATGAAGAATTTTTGCCTTGAAGTCCATCTGGAGTAATATCCAGAAAACTATTGCGAATAAAAATGAAAAAAATGGTGGTTTTATAAAGAAATGTTCGATAAACACATTGAGGTAGACAGTTTTTAAATTGAAGAATTATTTTAAGAGATATTTAATATTTAAGTTGGTCAAAATAGTTTTCTTAAAAAGGTTTTATAGAAACGAAAACTATGCTCAAGAATCTAACCAAAATTTATAAGGATATAGTTGACAAGATTGCGGTGTGCAGACTGCAATTATTTTTTTAATTTGAGTAAGTTTTTGAGGTTATATTTCAATTTTTTACTCAATTTTCATTATTTTTATGAAGATTTATTTTATATTTCATAAAATCCATTATTTGAACAGTGCACATAATAATATTTCCTTTCAATTAAGAAATGTATTTACACGTGACTATTAAAAACAGAAATAAAGCTTTAAAATAATAATTAAATGATCCCGTGTTAAAGCAGTGAATGTCGAAAATTACGTAATAAAAAATATACTTGCGCGCAAATATTAAAAAGAGAAGTAATTAAATTATTACGTGTTTTCAAAGCATTAAGTACGAAAACTTACGTGGTATTTAAAATGCTCAAACAACAATATTTCGAAGAAACGGCAGTGCCATGATTACTAAAAAAAGAAAAAAATTGAAAAATGTTGCGTTGAACATTTACATACAATAGGTCAGTTTCAACTGACGTCACAAATATTTATGGCACAGATGTCATATACACTTCACGTTGGCGTGATTTTTTCACCTGCCAATTTGGCGAAAACTTAGTTACGAATAGCATGTAATTTTTTCTTTCAATATAAAATAAAAATAACGTAATGAATGGAATATCTTCTATTATTTTAAAAAAGGGAATAAAAATAAATTTTGAGAATCGTACAAAGTGAGTATCAATATGAGTAATAGAGAAAGCAAGTCGATAGGACGTCAGCAAGTGTCCTATGAGTTTGAAAAACATATTGAATCATGATAATAATGCGAATATTGGCCTATTTTAACATTTTGAAGTTCTCTATACAACATGTTTGATTTTGAAATTGATTTTTCTACACAAACATTCTTAAAATCCCGGACAACAACATGTACTTCAGCTAGTAGTGATATACACAAGGAAGGAAAATTTGTAATTCAAATGTAAATATTTGTCAATGAAATTAAATTTGCCTTAAGCCACGCTTTCTAAAATACGCCATTGGCTGCAAAACTTTAAAAAGCTTGGTATAAAAGATCCAGCTTTTTTAAAGTTTTGCGCAATTCTGGCTTAAGAAAATTTAAGTTGTAAAATAGGCTTACAACCATTGGTTTAGATAGATATTTTGGAGTATACTACAAGGTAAATGATAATGTGAAGGAATTCTCATCTTATTTATTTCTGCTTGTTCATAAGTTGTTAAAAAAAAGAAAGGGAAAAATGTTAAATTGCCTCACGGTTACGTGTATTCTTTATTGCATTAATGTGCGAAGCTGGAAATGTTGGTATGTCGATAAAGTAACGAGTAAAAAATTTTCAGACTTCGTCATTTTGGAACATTGGCAACTCTGCATGCTTCATTGTGGAACTGATTTTAATCATGAAATCGATTTTTTTTTTTTTTTTTTTTTTTTTTTTTTTTTTTTTTTAATCTCATCTTCACGGTGGTTTCTTAAAGTGTAAAATGATTGTTATATGAAAACAGTTTCAATCTTCTGCAGAATAGGTTAACTCTGTTGGTTTGAATTTTAAATCACGTTTAGAAATAGACAGACAGACAGACAGACCTTTTTAAATAATATATTTCTTCTACAAACATCAAACACTTGCTTTCAACGTATATTTTGTTTAATTTAAATGAGAGCTATTTTAAAACTACATAAATAAACAACTCTCGACATTTTGGCTATTCTTCATAGCCATCTTCAGGAGAAAATTCTCATAAAAACAAACAGATAAAAATTAAATATGTGTTGCATAATTGAGAAAAATGTTCAGTAGTTTTCGGTTAGCCGGGCGCCAGTGATACATACAACTTTTATATGTTATAAGAAAATCATTTTAAGTATGACATTTTATATACATTGTAATTTTCCCCCATTTAATGAATGCTTTTCGCATGTAATAATTTAAGTTTTCTTCCTCTTCTAATAATCATGTGTAAAGTGTTTTGGAAATATTATTTTAGCTTTTTAAATATGACTTAATTTATAATAAAATGACTTTTTGCACATAATATTTTAATTATTTTAAAGTTTTTTTTCTCTTTCAATATTGATGTATTATCTTTTTCAATTTTAAAATGTTTGGAAATATTTGCACTTTTTCAAAATTGACTACAATAGGTAAAATAATTACTTTTTTGAAATATGAAATAAATAGCTATGGAGATAATGAAAATTTAAACTAAAAATTAAAAAAATTATTGCACACTGCAAGCTTGTCAAGTATGTGCCTACAAAAAATGATTCAATAGCTATGCATAGATTTTGATAAACTTTTTTAATGTAACTATTTTGACAGACTTCAGCAGTAAATAGCACTTAATATAATTCTTTGATTTAAAAATTGTCTGCTTCAATGTGTTTAGGGAACATGGTCCTAAAAATAACATGGAAATGGAAAAAAATGATATATTTCCTTCTTATAGGGGTTTTGGCATAACCCCGATCTTAAAGTACTCAAATATTAGAGTCATAGCAACCCATGAAAAAATTTCTAATCTGCATTTCATCAGCTTGCAAAATTTGTCTTTACTAAATCAACACTTTTATTTTCTAAATTTCCAGCACTTTTTTTTTATTTTAAATCTTCCAGCAACAGAAAAGATGCTATAACTTTTTTCCAAAGACAGGTATTTTGTCTTCTGAAAAGAATCTCACTATGCAACTGTGTGTTGAGAGGGGGGGGGGGGGGGAATCTGAAGATGCAATATAAGTTGTTACCCCAAAAAAAAAAAATTGAATGGCGAACTGGTTTGAATGCTCTAAAGTATTTTTTCTCGCAGCCATGTATTATATGACGTATATTATCTATATATTTAAAACGCTAAGCGTTTTGTTTCGACAATCCGTGAGAACAAACTACTACATCAAATTACATCATTCTTTTTTTTAATGAAAGATATTTGGTCACAGTTTTGTTTTCGTACATTCGTTTGTTCGAAAATTTAATTAATTAGAAGTAATCTTAAATTAAAATTTTACTTCTGCTTATGACGTCATAAAGTCGGCAATCGGATTAACACCCCACTGTTGCGACGTACAGAGTTTAATTTCTGAACTCAATGATTGCGAGCATAAAATATAAATATTAAATATTAAAAGCACGTGACTTTTAGGCCGAATTTTTTAATTTGTAAGTTAAAATATAGTTAAAATGTTTAAGTATTTCGGTAAAAATATTTATCTGTGTTTTATAAGCAAATAAAAATTCATATTTACTGTGACGTCACGGAAATATTGTCCATTGGGTTCATTTTATCATTAAGCATTATAACTTTGTTGATGCCATTTTTTTCATTACAATTAAATGCAAGATATATTTTTATTTGTATGCATGGTGCTTAAGCATAAATGTACGCGTGAAAAGTTTGTACCGGTGAAAATGACGTTTTATGCTTAGCTTGAAATGCATTTTAACATTTATAAAACTAAAAAGAAAAAATTATATGATTGTGTCAACATGGCGTAATATTAACTGATATTTCAATTTTTAATTTTAAAGATTAGAACTGGAGCCTCTATTGGTTGCTTAATCTTGATTGCATACCTTGATTACATGTTACCAATTACTTTTTTTAAATTATTGGATTAAGTTATAGGAATTATAGGATTTAAATTATTAAGATTTCCTTTTTTAATAAAAAAATTCAGAAAAGTAAAAAATTTCAGGAAAAAAAAACTTGAAATAATGATTGTATTTTCAGCTAGAATAAGCAATGTAAGGCTAAAGGCTAATATTTTATAAGAATTATTTTGGTAGGTTTGTTATAAGTTCATTTAACAGTTCCTTATTAGCGGCAAAGTCTTATTTCTTTCACTGTGAATTTTTCTTTCGATGTCAAAAAATGGTAGTCTACTTTTGGACGCCAACCAAAACACAGTGGCAATATTTAGAAATGTATAATGGTTGTGACAACAAACGGTACTATCGCTTTAGCTTTCATCGCGCTTACATCACTTCTAAATACTAAAAATTTAATTTTTTTACTACATTTTACAATTTCAATTCTTACATCCTCAATTAGAAAAAAAAAATTAGCTTTCGATTGAAATTTATTTGAAATCTGCCGCTTAATTTAACGACTTTTTAAATAGTTTCCAAGCATGAAATATTTTTCAATTCTACCTCAACAATGACCATCCGTTTGTTTTAATAATGTAAAATAGCCCCTTGGAAAGTTGCAACAGTTGAAAATAGGTATCCCTAACCTTCATGAAAAGTGAAAAAAAAAAAAATAATAATAACCTGATAAATCATAAGATCAGATTATCCATAAGATAGAGTATTTTGGCGCTAATATAAAATCTGTCAAAAGAAAAAAAAACTATTTTTAGTTTATAATTAACATAAAATTGATATGTTGAATTCTTTGATGTATATGTTGAATCAGAATATGCTAGGAACTGTTATTTATTAGGTGCGTTCGTAATTATATAAATACGTAGCAACTATAGTCGTCGCTTGGTCCGTCCGTCCGTCTGTCTGTCTGTCCGCATATAACAACGCAAAAACTACCCAACCAAATGGTTTGCAATTTAAAATATATTATCTTTGCAGAATTTTGTCGAGACATTTCAAATTTTATTAAAATCGAATCGAAACTTTAGGAGATATTAATAAAAACATTTATTAAGAAATTTGATTTTTTTTTTTTTTAAATCGGTGCTTTTTTGTTATAGGAGCTTCCGATGGATGTTAAAATACTTATTTTATGACAGAAATTAATCTGCAGACGATATAATTCATTTCACAGAATTAAAAATCATCAAGATCTGAATATTTATATAACTAGCTGATACATATATACCTGAATATTTATATAACTAGTTAAGATATTTGTATGAACAGTGTCATAAAATATATACTTAACTAGCTGTTTAATCCGTTCTATGCACGGGATATCATGAATTTAATTCTAAAACGTGCGTACGAACGCACCTCGTTTGTAACGTTTGACGTACAATTTCCAACTTATTTTTTTTAAAGATCCATTGGATATTTAACTGTATAAGAGACTGACTGTGATGGAAAAGGAATAATCATCCTGATTATGTAAAGGGATAGAAAAAACCATACAAATAAATTACAATTGAAAACATTAAAATGGGCAGATGCAATACATATGCGCATAGGAGCTCATTCGATTGCATTATCACAGGGGGGGGGGGGTGCTTATACTATGTTCTTTTATTTACTGAATATGAGATGAAAGTAGGAAATTTGTATGATACTTTATGATAGGACTATTTGTATACTTTATAGCTCCATGACCTTTTTTTTTTTTTTTTTTTTTTTGTCGTGGGGATTATGGTGGTAATGTCAAACTGATTTGCATTACACATTTGTTTACGGAGTGTTCATTTGGAGTTTACATCGGAAATAGCATTTCACTGGGAGGGGGGGGGGGGATTTTTTAAAATAAAATATTTGAAAGACTGTTTCATACGAAGCCCTAGAAGCTTATTTTACTGATATTGTTATAGTATTTTTTTTTTCCATCACGTTTTGACGGGTTCCATCTAGTATATATATATATATATATATCTGTTAAAAAGAGTGTTTCTCGCTGTATGCATTGAATGGAGTAAATGGTGAACGAATTGTAGAACAGTTATTTTATAAGATGGATGTAGGCTTAAAGTTATATTTTTGTTTTTTCCCAGCTCTTCTGTGTAGTGTAAGTGAAAAAAAAACTATTTTTTTTTTTTTACTACCCACCACCACCCTATAAAAGCTTGCTTCTATTTTTAGTTTAATTTGTTTTCTAAATATCTTATATATTTAATAATTTTTAATGTTTAACCCCTTTGGGACTGGCGGTTTTTACACAAATTTTATTCGGTTGGCACCACTTTTTTTTAAAAAGCTACCTTTATTTAAACTATCACAAAAATGCTCTAATTAGAGAAAGCAAATATTACTTTTATTTTTTACTGGTGCCTAAAACAAATTCTGTATGCTCTTTTTGAGGGTGCATATATGCACCCATGGTCCCGAATGGGTTAAATTCAATAGTCTAGTACTTACAGCGAGTGTGCATGCTTGTTTACCTTTTTCCAGCATATGGTTGGGTGGTTGGTAGTGAAGTTAACTTTATCTTACTTTTTAGTTAACCTTTTTCTGATTGGTTGTTTCCTTTGATGTCATTCTGACACAGTGATGTCATTTTGTTCTAGTGGGTGTGTCTTTCACTTATTGAAACTTATATTTACTAACTTGGCAACATTAGAATGCAGATTTTGTATTGTGTTTGATGTATATATTTGGGAAGTTGTATTTTTACAAATCAGTTCAACATGTAAGTAGGTTTGGTAAAAATAGGCTTTATTTTGGGGTGTTTTATTACCTAGTGTTTTATTTAGTAGCAGGTGATTGCTTGTTTTTAGTGTATAAATGCAATATGTTTGTTTGGAAGTTTTGACTCGTAATGTGCCTGTGATGATGCATCTTCTAAAAGATGTTTTTGCTCAATATAACCTACAGTTTTAATAAACTTTTTTTTTTTTTTTTTTTCCTTCAGAAACAGTTGCAATTATTTTAGCCTCCATCATGCAGATAGTCATTTTAATTAAATGGTAAGCGGTGTGGCTAAAGATATTGTGGGGGAGGTGTTATCTAACCCTACAATGGAATAACATTGTAAAATGTAAATAAAGCTTGCCAGAAAGTCTCTCTTTTCTCGCCATGCTTAATGTAGCATATGTATATATTGCACCTAAAAAAGAAGTTCCACCTTATTTGTAAATATCCAGAACAACTGTGTATGTGTGAATTGTGCAGTAGGGCATTTGAGTGAGTTAATGTTGTTATTGTTTTTGGCAGGGGGTCTGCGGAGTCGACGCGTGTTGCCCAGCAGCTGATCACTGCCCTCATCAAAGAACCCGAGAAGGAGATCAGCGAGCTGTTCATGCGGTGCGGCGTCAACCGGGTCACCAACAACACCACTTCCTTGACCAACTCCTCCTCTTCTGTCATGCCAGAGGCTTTCAAAACGTCTAGCATTACAATGAGCAATCCGTCTTTAGCAACTTCACCTCAGGTAGGTGGATTTCATTTTTAAGCACCTGTGTAGTATTCATTTACCTACCCACTCTCTCTCCTCTATAGAGTCCTGTACAGGTCATAGAAATAAATGAAATTGCAACAAAATCTTATCGTAAAAAAAAATATTCATGGTCCTGCTAAAATGGAAACCTTTCTCAGCTCACTTGAAATTTCATCTTGTCAAGTAAAATGTGCAGAAACGTAATCGCTAGGTACCAAAGCAAAATTCCATTCTGGGAGGTTTTCGATTGAACAGTTTTAACTGTAGGGGCACTTTTCAGTTAGAACTGTTTTTTAATTTGCAAGTTAAATTTTGGTAAAAATATTTATTCGCGTGTTTAGAACAAACTACTGCATCAAATTACACCATTCTTTTTTTTAAATGAAAGCTATTTGGACACAGATTTGTTATCGTATATTCGTTTGTTCGAAAATTCTATTAATTAGGTGTAATTTTAAATTAGACTTTTACATCTGCTTATGACGTCATAAAGTCGGCAATTGGAATACGCCCACTGTTGCGAGGCACATAATTTATTCTCTGAACTCTGTGGTTGCGAGGATAAAAGAGAAATAATAAATATTAAAAGCACGTGGCTTTTAGGCTGAATTTTTTAATTTGCAAGTTAAATTTCGGTAAAAATATTTATCCGCATGTTTTATAAGATAATAAAATTCATATTTATTATGACGACACGGAAATATTTGTCCATTGGGTGTATTTTATCATTATGCATTATAAATGCCATTTTTTCATTACAATTAAATACAAAATATTTTTATTTATATACATGGTGTTTAAGCATAAAAGTAAGGTATACAAAAGTACATGTGAAAAGTTTATGCTGGTGAAAATGACGTTATGCTTACCTTGAAATGAATTTTAACATTGATAAAACTAAAAAGAAACATTTATATGATTGTGTCAAAATGACGCAATTTTAACTGATTTTTCAATTTTTAATTTTAAAGATTAGAACTGGAACTTTTATTGGGTGCTTCATCTTGATTGCATACCTTGATTACATGCTACCAATTTTTTTAAATTATAGGCTAGAAGATTTCATTTTTTAATAAAGTAAAGGATTTCAGGAAAATTAAAATTATTAAAAATAGTGTTATGGTTAAAAAAAAAAAACTTTAAATAATGATTGTTTTTTTAGCAAGAATAAACAATGTAAGGCTAATATTTTATAGGAATTATTTTGGTAGGTTTGTGAAGTTCATTTAACAGTTCCTTATTAGCGGCAAAGTCCTATTTCTTTCACTGTGAATTTCTCTTTTGATGTCAAAAAATGGTAATCTACTTTTGGACGCCAGCCAAAACGCAGTGGAAATTTTTAGAAATGTATAACGGTTGCGATAGCAAACGGCGCTATCGCTTTAGCTTTTATTGCGCTTACGTATCACTTCTAAATACTACTAAAATACAATTTTTTACTACATTTTACAATTTCAATTCTTACATCATCAATTAGAAAAAAAATTACCTTTTGATTGAAATTTATTTGAAAACTGCCGCTTAATTTAATGACTTTTTAAATAATTTTCCAGCATGAAATATTTTTAAATTCTATTTCAACAACGACCATCAATTTGCTTTAATAATGTAAAATAGCCCCTGCGAAAGTTGCCATAATTGAAAATAGATTTCCCTAACCATCATGAAAAGTGAAAAAAAAAATAATTAAAAAGAAACCTGATAAATCATAAGATCAGAAAAAAAAAAGTTTGTTTAACATAAAATTGATATGTTGAATTCGTTGATGTATATGTTGCATCAGAATATGCTAGGAATTGTATTCTTTTACTTTTTTAAAGATCCATTGGGTATTTAACTGTATAAGAGGGAAAATATCCCCGACTGTAATGGATAATCATCCTGATTATGTATAGGGACCGAAGAAACCATACAAATGGATTACACTTGAAAGCATTAAAAACCTCTCTTATCTGCAGATTGATTTATTATTGTAAAAATAATTCCTCATCTTTATATAAAAATTGATTAGCTTAAAACAGTGGATGCATTTTAGAAGATATGGATTTGAAACAAACAATAATTAAAGAGAGCGTTTTAAAACTTTTAATTTAAACATTTTAAAACTTTTTTTTAAACGTCGAATTTCAACGGTGCTTTTGGGCATTGGAGCTCATTCGGTTGCATTATTACAAGGGGGGTGGGGAGAGATGTGTGCTTTATTTACTATGTTCTTTCATTTACTGAATATGAGATGATCATCGGAATATACTATTTGTATGATACTTCATGGTTCCATGAAAGTTTCTTTCTTGCCGCAGGGAATATGGCGGTAATGTCAAACTGATTTGCATTACACAGTTGTTTACGAATTGTTTGTTCGGAGTTTGCATTGGAAATAGTACTGTATTTCACTGGAGGAAAATTTTTTAAAATAAAGTATTTGAAAGACTGTTTCATACGCACCCCTTCTTAAATAATAAAGTAGCTTATTTTACTGATATTGTTATAGTATTTTTTTTCCATCATGTTTTGACGGGTTCCATCTAGTTTATTATAAATCCTCTTAATATTATCTAAAACTTTTATATTGACAAATTTTTTTATAGGACCAACCCTTATAGGAAAAAAAAAACCTGCCGACTTCGCCTGCAAACAAGTTAGTTTTCAAAGTAGGCGGTCCCAACCGTGGCATTATGGCAAAAAGATCATTTCTTCCACAATTCCCAACAAACAGGCGTCCCGTGGTCTGAGTCTTCGACATTTACCTGTGCCTGTAGGCCGAGCCGTCGGGGGTTTTTCTGTTTTATAAATATACTTGTAATTATAAATTAATAATCTCAATTAAAAATTTTAATATTGTACATTAATTAGAATGTTAACATATTTGAATTTAAGATTTTGAATTATTTGATTTTTAAGGCATTATTAAACATTTCTCATCACTTAGAGATTTTTTATTTAAATGGGTCCATTATTGACTAGTAAAAATTACAAAATCATACCTTATTTTATTAATTATAAATAAATTCAAAACGCAAGCATACATATTACAAATTAAAAAAAAATTTTAATATGCAAAAACATTGTTGTAATGAATTTAATTATTTGCTGAATTTTAATAAAATTATGCTTCTTGCTTTAAAAGCAGAGTAGTATTATCATCACATTGATTTCCCTTGTTAAGGCAATATGTAAATGTTTCTTTTAAAATCACGAATTGACACAATTGTTCAATATTGCATCGATAAAGTGTATATGAAATACATTTTAAAAGTGATTAGAAAAAATGAACTTTAATGATGTTTTATACAACGATTTATTTACAAATAAAAAAATAAATAGGTTAACATTAATTAATGCACAATATTATAATTTTTAATTAGGATTATTAAATAATAATTACAAGTATATTTATAAAACAAACAAGAACGAAAAATCTTGCGTCAAGCATAGATTATGTAACACTTTCCAACGCTTCCAAAATAATTTTACAAATCATTAGTACCGTTTAATAAGCTGAAAGATAACATCTAAGTAAACAATTTGGAAAACGCATAACATATTTAAAAACGTAATTTCAGGAATTTCCAACATACACAATATTTGGAAAAATATCCGAATACTTTTATTCAGCCCTGTATAGGATCTATAGATTTGTATATATACTACATAGGATGCTAAATTTTAGTTTAGTTAGGAAACGCATAGCACAGTATAAAATTCTCCTTCTGGAGTTTCTGTCCTTAAACGGAAATGTGTTCGCAAACTTTTGTGCTGCCCTGTATATGATCTACAGAATTTATACACACCCAGTAATCGACAAAAAGTGAGTTAAATTTAAAATCGCCTTCAGCAACTTAAAATGCACTTCCAGGAATTATTGTTAACAGACGGTAGAGAATTCTTTTGTGTGTCCCTGTCAATGAACAATGATGACTATACACACAACATTCTTTAGTAAGCCTCTTGTAATGCGCCTTAGTGATATATATAAATTTCAATGCATTTAAAATAGTGAAACATTATTTAATTAAACCGCAAACGATTTTTCTCCATACACGTAATGTAACTGAACTCTTGAGTGTCCCTGTAAAAAAACTAAGTGCTACACACTTCAGTTGAAATAGGAAACATACGACAATAACATATAAAAATTGCAGGGCAATCAGAGCCTATTTACGAGAGTTAGAGCACGGATAGATGGACAGACTAACTGAAGCCATAAACACTTTTCAACTAGGTTGGAAAGTTTTAAAAATGAGAAAAACAAACGTAGTCCCGGTCTCTAACCCAAGCCCGCTGATCAACGAGCAGACGCCATAACAACTGAACTACGATCAATGCAGTAATTTCGTGACAAAGTAAGTATTTAAGTTGTGTTAAAATATTAGACCCCATATTTCTCAAGAACTAAGAAGCGCTGCATAAAATCCGTATAACTTGAGACTGTGAGGTTTCTACCTTACAACATATATAAAAATAATCAATCTGTGACTACCAGGCTTAGTGTTCTCCTTGTTAGTCAGGTAGATTTGTACAGAATCATGAAAATATTACTTTATAGACAAGTTCTCTTTTCACATGTTTTACTGCATTCAGTTCCACTCGATACAAACTAACAAATTAAAAAGAAATGAATGCACCATGAATAGTCTGCAGGACAGATCTTCCAGGCCCTAAAAATCAGGATGTCCCGCATACATTCAGACACCGGACAAGGTTATACTGATCGGCAATTGGACTCTAACCCAAAATGAATATCATTATGACACTATCTCTAATACCAACCCAAAACAGAATCAACCTGATGCACAAAGAAAACGATCAGGTGTGGGTAAATTCAGGTTACTCGACTCTCATGCCTAAAAGCAGTCTGTTTACTCTCTGAAAGCCAAATAAATCGCTCAATAAGCTTATTCATTTTAAAAAGCAGGATGCTAGTCACTCGTTTAGTAGTAAAGAGCATTATTTAAAAAAAACAATGCATTAATAGCAATAACAAAAAATAATAAATGTTATTTTTAATTACAGTAAATAAAGTAACATTATTTCGAGCGGCCACTTTTTTAATAAATTTTGCGGTTTCTGCTTTTTATATTAAATATGTGATTTCTGTAGATTCTCCTCCATAATGCTGCGATATTAGCTTATTTTCTATTGCCCATAATTAAAAAATATATGCATTAAACCACATGACTTCCTTGAGTTTCATCTCACTATGTTTTGCTACACAGCAGCTCATTTTCCCGAAGATAGGCAGGAGTCACGAGGGACAAAGTTCTACTCTGCCACATTTCTGCTTTTGTTTTTTTTTAAATCAATCAGTAACTTCTGTGGAATTGTTTAAAAAAAAAAAAAAAAAATCTCATTGATGTTTACCGGGGAAAAAAAAAACAGAATTTTGTCAAATGATCTTTGAATAAAATTGTAAAATTTGGTTAATCGCGCGAGGAAAAAATTGACTTTCTTCAAACGGTCGTGAAAAAAAAATCACAAATTTCATCCATCTGTCACAAGAAAAAAATCTTAAATTTTGTTAGTCAGTCACAAAAAGAAAATGTCAAACATTTGCAGAAATTAATTGCGAATTTTGTCATACTGTTGCAGAAATTAATCTCTAATTTCATCAAACAGTCGCAGAATAAAATCTTTATTTTTATAGCCTGTTATGGGGGGGGCGGAATCATAAATTTGATCCAAGTTATGGTTTTCTGTACATACAAAAACGATAGTTAACTAATTAATATTCATGTTATTTGCTCCTGATTAGAATATATGGAACCAAACTCTACATTTGGATGAAAGAATGTTAATGAAAAACTGACATTTTCTTAAAACTGTACATGCTCATAAAAGTCATTTTTTTAATTCAACTATGAAAATGCAATATATTAATTATTATAAAATACTATAAAATATTTTAATGTGAGAAATTTGTTATAATGTATTTATTTTATATTCAATACAATATAATTCATGCATAAATGTTGTAAATTTTACTTTCACACATAATTTCCTCCTTTTTGTTATTATCTGAATTGTAAATTTAAAAATGCAAAAGTGGAAAATTAAGGTCAGGATGGGAGATTTTAGATGATGATATTAATATTAGTTGATTTGTTTAGACAAAGTAAACAGATAGAGAGGGCAGAAATTAGAAATAAAATTTGTCATATGTCCAGGAAAATACACACACGGGTCTAGATCTTTTGTCTCTATATAATGAGTGGCTATCGCAACTATAGTTAATTATTGGCTGTCTCCTCATAATGATTAATAACAGTCTAGTTAACCGGACAAAGGCAACAGTAAAGATGAAGGATAATAAAAATGTCAATGAAAAATACTCGCCGGTCCTTCCTCTCTTCTCCTTTTTTAGATAAAAAATATCCAACTCTGTACTTCTAATCACTTGATGAAAAGAACTTGAAACTATAGTTGTGATATCTCTACTCATTGTATGGAGAAAAAAATACTGTTAATATACAAATATCATTTTCTGTCTTGTTGCTATATTTAAAAAAGGAACTAAGCAACAATTATTATTTCTTTAACCTTTTGTAATGGCAATGCAACATCAGGGGGAAAAAAATCAAATTTTAATTTATAAAAAATATTTTTTTTAATTCAGTGTATTTCTACTTTGAAATAGATTAATAAAAGTGTATCATTTATTTTTACAGGTATTTTTAGCCTCCAACCAGAGCAAAAGCATAAGCAAGCAGCATGTGGTCACTAAAAGCTCAGGGAATGCAACAACATGTGTGACCAAAACCACCTCCATTCCTCCTCCCAGTTTGCCTGCTAATGCCACGCCTCCTTTCTCCAACCAGTTCCGCACGGTGGTCACGAACACTCAAAACATCAGGCCTTGCATCTCTGTCTCTTCCACCGCTACACCACCCTTTCTGAACAGTGCTCAGAATGCATGGACAGGAGTGGTTGCAAGTGGAAAAGTTCCTGCTAATGTTCCTCGTCCAACTGTGCCCATATGTACTACTGTGTCGACAGCCCTCAATGTTTCTTCGCGTGTTGTTTCAACCACTGAAAAAGCTCCCGTTAACAGACAGTTATTCCCTCCTGAAAAGAAAAATTCTCTGCCCCCTGGCTGTACAACATCTACTAAAGCGACAGTTTCATATACAATGGCAGTGATTGCCCAGGGCGGCAAAATTTCAAAAACTGTACCGTCTAGTGCTGCTTCGCCCGCATCCACTAAAGTGACGTCAACATCTGATACGAAAGTCTCTACCATCTCTCCAATATCCATCGAGAGGGCCGGTAGTGCACCCCCTTCTTCAGCTGTTGTACATAATCAAATGTCCTTGAGTGCGTGTTCTATGCCTTCAGCTGTGCAACCTTTTGCTACCAAAATTTCAAATAGTTCTACAATATCCCAACAAAATAACTCTGTGTCAGTTTCCAGAATACACATTACACCTGTCCCATCCCAGTCGAAACCTTTCCTGAATTCGTCAAACCTACCCACAACAAATTCGAGTTCTAACAATTCTCCGTCAGCTTCACCTTCTGGGTCGTCGAATATTATGACTTCAGTGTCAACTTCTTCTCTTCCTCAAGAATACACGCCTTTCAACAACAACCTTTTCGCTAAAGTTGCCCAAAGTGTGTGGGGCCCAAAGGACAAGGAAGTCACAAAGCCTAACTTTGCGAGCGTAGCCGCTTCCGGGGTGACCTCTGTGGCCTCTTCCGTGCAGAATTCAAATCCTGTTCAAAGTTCTTTGACGCTGACTCTCCCTGTAAATTCTGAATCAGACTTAATTATAGATGCATCCAAAGCTCCTGGCTATAGAGGAAACCTTCATATATCACCGAGTGCCTCCTCTATTTCTCCAGCTACAATGTCTACTGCTCCGCAAATTAGTGTGTCGTGTAATGCAAATTTCGGTCCAATTGGTAGTGGACCTCGTAGTGCCCCTTGCACCCCACCACTGGGTCCCATTGGGCCTCCGTCCTCTGCAGCTTCGAGCACAAGAAGATCGACACCTCCTGCTGTGCCGAGTCCCCCTCCTCCTGGTCTTATTTCTCGTTCTCTACCTGAGTCCCATACTCTGCCGATGGGAAACGAAACAACCTCTCGTTCTGTGTCGGGTGGTGTACTGCATCCTCAGCAGGTGTCTGAGGCAATGTTTCATCAAAGTCTCGACATGCCTTTCCACCCCAGCCGCCTTCAGTCGTATCCTATGGCTGCCAGCCCGGGGGGTACTAACACGACATTCAGCCAACACAGTCCCCTCTCGTCTGTGGGTGCAATTCTTTTGGAAGGGGGAAACAATGGACCTATGCAAGTTGTGCAGAGCAATCTGAATCCTAATGCTCCAGACTTCTCTAGTCGCAATTCTCTGCTCATGACCTCTGCGGGGCCCTCGCTCCATCATCTACCGCGAATGCCTTCAGGTGTCGGTAACTTCCAAGAGACCGCCTTACCGCCTCACCTGCAGCAGTTCAGGCCTATCTTCTCATCGGGTGGTGGACTTAATCATAATTTTTCTATACAACACGCCATGGCTAATGCACAAACGCAAGCAGCAATGAACCGTTTCTCTTTCCACCACGTGCCCCCCGGTCCACAGCAGCAACAGACTGACTTTAATGTGAGTGGATCCGCCGGTACGATGGGTTCCGTCTTGCCTCAAGGTGCCGAATCATTGCCTTTACTGAACATGGTCGCCGGATATCCACATCCGTCTGCGATTGTACCTGGTAGCGGCAGCATACCTCATTATCCCGGTTTACAGTCTATGATGGGTATCAGGCCGAACCAGCGATCTGCTAGCACCACGCCGTCAGTTGGAACGTCATCCAAGGGTAAGTATCTTTGACAGAAATAGGTATGTTATGCACTTCTGCACTAGAGTATAAGTTCTTTTAATCTTTTAAATGTTCCTACCCTCCAAAAAAAAAAAAAAAAAAAAAAAATCTCCTCCCCCCCCCACAGCTTTTATCGTTGAGATTTTTTTAAGTCTAACTCATAAAAAAAAACATAAGCTAGCTTCTCCATTTTAGAATTTAGTTAGAGCTCTAAGATTTTTTGTGAGGCTGGCGGGAATATATTAGGAATGAATACACCAAGTTTTAAAAAGATTCGCATGCGCAGCACAACTGTTATACGGTGCCGCAGGCAGCGGGGACCCGAGCTAGAAGTTCGTTCAGTTGGAGGTTTATACTATTCAATATGCAAACTAAGGGATTATCCGGTGCCGAAGGCAGCAAGAACCCTGGTCGGAGGTTCGTTCGGTTAGATGTTTATACTATTGGATGTGCAAATTAAGGGATTATCCGGTGCGTGCATAGCACGACCGGTGTACAGTGCCAAAGGCAGTGGGGATCCAGTTCGTAGATTCGTTCAGTTTGAGGAGGGCACGAGCCGGAGGTTCGTTCGTTTCGAGGTTTTATACAAATGGAGAATTCAATTAGATTAGGGGCCCGCTAGCGAGTGAAGCCAGCTAGTAATAATATGTAATGTAAAATTTTAATCGTGAAATAGCTGAATTTGTCGTATTTAAATAAGTAATTGTTATTAATATCAAATTTTACTTTTATGAAATATATTCCATTTATCATGAAAAATACAATGCAATCGATAAAACATTTTTAAATAAAAAAGTAGAAAAATCAAACCCGCAACCTCCAGAATCAAGAGCAGTACTCTGACCATTCTGCCATCAAGTTCGCTTCTAAACTTTAACAAAATAATATTAAAATAGGCAAATTAGTCAAATCAATGTTTCGAATGCAGGCCTTTCAACTTCACTATGCATACATTCACAGTATAGACCCACTCCATATTTTAGTCTCCTTTGGTCATGCGCCGCCTGATCTTCGTCCGTGAACAGCCTCATCATTTTTTACGTGTGAAGATTTTTCTATGATTCTTCATTGTAAAGTTTGGTAATTTCTGAAATTCGATATTTGAAAAATGGCGTAATCATTAGATTTGAAATTTATATGAAGAAAAATACAATTTGTTTACCTTTCTAATGCAGTTTGTCTAACAATTTTGTGACAAATACTTTTCGAGCTATTAATTTTTTAACAAACAATTTTTTAACTACAAAGTGAACACTTTGTAGATTTGCTAAAATATGTGTATAGAATATTTCTTTTTCCTCTTAAAGTTAATCCATATACATTTAACTCTCTTTTGAACTGCACGCTAGCTATCCCAGACATTTTTTTCCCCTCCAAAGTTGGCAGATGTATGTTGTAGAGAAAAACTCTCTACCTATAAATAAATAAGCTGAAATAAACAGTGAACTAAAAACACTCACTTTTGAAATGAAAAAAATCCTGCAATCCAACGCATAAACAAGTGCCCGTCCTAGTGTAAATAACAGAACATTTTTTCCCACAAGAAATCGGACAGCTTGAAAGAGATTCCCCTTTTAGTGTGCAAAGCCAACTCTCAAAAGAAACCTCCTTATCTCCCTTATTTTTCTTCCACTGATGTGGCAACTAGGAGTCTTCTGTGGGCGAGCAGCAATTAGGAAGCACAAAAAAGCCGTGCTGCAAATGGGTTGTAAAAAAAAAGCCTATTCTGTAGCGTGGTAACCCATGCCACAGAATAAGGTTTTTTATGCTTAAGTTTTTAATTTATTGGATTATTAAGTAGAATGCTTGTGAACTTTAATGCGTTTGCCTCTGCTTCACAACTCTGAGTATTGCAATCGGGTGACGAAAAGGAATAGATGTTGACACTCAATTCTGCTGAAATGTGTGATTCTTACAACTATGGGATGTTCATTGTGGTAAAATCACACTACAAAGTTTCTATGACATCTCGTGAAATACAAAAAATAGTGTTTTCATAAAATTGGCTAAAAAATATATCTGCTCTGCAAAAGGTGAGACTATTTTCAAGAACAGTGTGGATGTAGAACATAGGCATAGAAGATTCATGAAATGGAATTCGAATCTTCGATTTAATGACAAGTTTGTGTCTGTGCCTTTCGTAAACAAGCTGATGAAATCAGAATACATTTTTATGATAATAAGGGAGTTTTAGGTAAATTCTAAATCCTGATAGACAATATAGTTACACATGATCAAAGTTTTGGGAAATAAAAATTAGGTCTGAATACCTCTTATAATCTTCCAATAGTATATTAAGTTTCACAGTAGTTTACCATGTGTCTTTCCCATTTTAAGTTGATTTAAAAAAAAGAGAGAAATGATAATATTACAAATTCGCATCGTTAATTATATATTTTTCAAGTGCCACTACACAATGTCTATTAAAATTTGTTAAATAGGAATGACCAAGAATTTCATTATCTATTTATTCTGTCTATTTATTTGATAAAACACAACACTTTGGCTCCAAATTTTAAAATTAATAATATTTAGTAATTTCATATCTTTCTTTTTCATATTCAATATTATGTTAAAATTTTCATGTTTATTAATTCCACTATATGGTTTCAAGCTATATCTATATAAACAATTTTTTCTTAAATTTAATAATTTGAAATTTTTATCCTAAATTGCCTACATTTATTAAACTCTTTAAATCTCTGCATAATGAGTGTAGCCTACATATAGTTAATATAACCTATACTTATTTATCACAGTTAGGTTTTAATTTTCCCATAACTAAGAAAAAAATTTTCCTCTTCTAGATGACGAGTCTCCTGTAGCGACCCTGTCTCCCAATGTCTCGCCGCAAGGAAGCAATCTACCTTCTCCCACCGGCATGAGTGGTTTTCAGGAGAACCAACCCAACCCGGCCGGCACGATTGGTGAGGACCGTAAATTACCCAGGCCCATCGGTGTGGAAAGGGAATATAAGCAGCGTAATAAAAATCCTGTGTTTGGAGGTGTGTCAGAAGGAATCTGGTCTTATAGCTCATCAGGCAGATGTAAATACACATTGTTTTATTTTTGGTTCTTTGTGTTCAGTTTATACCTTTTTTTTTTTTTTTTTACTCTTTTGTTCCGTTTTCAGATCTGCCTGATATCTTTATCTTTGTTTGCCTTAGACCTTTTTTGCTATTTGTTTTCTTTCCTGTCCACCTCTTACTTGTTAAACAAAATCTGCTGCCTTGACAATGCATCCATAATGGATAAGTGGCACATATTCCGTTTTATATTTATTTATTTTGTAGATAAGCCAGCTTACTTTTTGGAATGGAAGAGATAAGTTGCCTGTTTTTTTTTTGTTTGTTTTTCCTTCTGTTTTTCTCATCTACAAACGGATAAACAATAGCGATGCAATGGTTAAAAAAAAAAGTGACAAGGGAATACAGTACTCTCTTAAATCCGCATAGCTTAAGACCAGAGGTTGTGCCGATTTTTTAATTTTGTGGATTTCCGTTTGCATTGTTTTAAAGTCATTCGAATTTTACAATGCACTCAAAATTATAACGAATGCTTACAATAAAGTAAAATATTAAAATAATTAATCAATAAAAAATAAAAAAATTTAAAAATGACAAAAATATTAAAAGTAAAGGTGAAGTAAATAATGAATAGTGCATAACTCAATATGCATAATAATAATAATAATAATAATGCAATGATTTTTATTATTATTATTCAATGAAATTTGCCTCATAATTTGCATCAAAATCTTAAAATAAGTTTTTAGGCACATTTAATAACCAAAAAAACTTGATTTAATACATAAATGTATTGGTAAAACGATATAGATTGCAACAGATATCAGTGCCGTCTTGAATTTTTTCGGAAATAAATTTATACTTCCTTCATGCGAAACCATGTGTTCAGTCCTATTGAGTGGAATGATAGGGTGCCATAGGACTCGAGTGGAGGTTCTTTCACTTCGTTTTATCCTATTCGAGGTGGATTTGAAATTTGTTCAATTCAAAGCCCCGGTGGCAATGAGGAGCCTGCTAGCAGGCGATGCCAGCTAATAATATATTAAAATGTATGCAGAATTGTATAAAAATTAAAATATCTTTAATTTTTCCCTACGTTTTAACTGTAAGTTTCACTGTTTACATCTGCAACGATGTGCAGATTTGAGGGAGTTTACTGTATCTATTTTTTTTTCTTTTAAAGATGACATTTGTTACTGGTAAAAAATATGAACAACCATTAAATGGGGAAAGGAGCAGTTGGATTTGAAGAAACAAGAGAATGATCCCATACTTGCATCTCTTCCAAACCTTTTTCAAATTGGCTTATCGAAAATGTATAGGGCTTATCCATTATGGACGTTAACTGCAGGAAAATGGCGATGGGAAAGTAAACAAGTACTGATTCTTTATTTTTCTTTCTTTATCTTTATCTTTATTTTTTTTTAAAATGCATAAATTGTATTTGTAAAAATTCACCAAATTATTTTGGGGTTATCTTTTTCATTGAGAGTTAATTCTCAATCCTAATTTTAATGTAATAAATTCATTGTTACTATTTCATTATAAGTTATGAATTTCACAATGATGGAACAGCTGCGGGAATGGCTCCCATTGCATCAAAATGATAATGCTGTGCATTTCTGTGCCCAATTGACTTTTTTCAACGAAATTGCACCAAACTGCAACCAAGTAAGAACAATTTTTCCTGTGATCGTTTGACAAAATTTGTTTTTTCCACAGCCATTTTCATGACTTCTTTTCCAAAATCGCGATTTTTTTTCCTGAGCAAGTTAAATTGGCAGCATGTTTAAAAATGTGTCTTTATGTTGCACTCTACAGAGCTGCCAACTGCTACAAAAAAATCGTAGTTGCTACGATTTTGAACCACAAACTACGATGCTACGAAAATCTGTCTAAAACTATGATTTTCTGCAAAAAAAAAAAAAAAAAAAAAAAAACGCGAATTTTGTCACAGGATCATTTGAAAAATCACAAATTTCATCACAGGATCGAGCTAAGAAATGCGAATTTCGTTACAGGATCGCTGAAAAAACGCAAATTTTGTCAAAAAATTGGCGGGAAAAAGCAAATTTCGCGAAAGTATCGCCGAAAAAACGTGAATTTCATTCAACTGATTGCTGAAAAAAATGCGAATTTCGTCAAAAGATCGTTCAAGGGTGATTCTGGTACGAATTTTCTGAAAAATTAAGGCAATGATTTCCGAAAAATATATATATATATATATATATATATCGGTCATAAATCCGAAAATTCGGACATTAAATGTATCAGTATTTTGGCAAATGATCGCCGAAAAAAATCAATCTCGTCTTTCGTTCGCAGAAAAGTCGCCAATTTTGTCAAAGGATCGCGGGAAAAACGTGACTTGCGTTAGAAAATCGCGAAAAAATGGCACATTTCGTCAAAAACATTGTGAAAAACGACAAATTTCGTCAAAAGATTGCGAAAAAACGGCAATTTTCGTCATAAACATTGCGAAAAATGGCAAATTTCGTCAAAAGATGGCGGGAAAAACGTGACTTTCGTCAGAGAATCGTGTAAAAATGGCAAATTTCGTCAAAAACATTGCGTAAAACGGCAAATTTCGTCAAAAAATATCGAAATAAACGCAAATTTTGTCAACAGATCTTGAAAAAAACTGCAAATTTCGTCAAAAGATCGCGAAAAAATGCAAATTTCGTCAAAGGGGTGCAAAAAAAAGTGGCGGGAGTGGACACCCCCACTCCTGGTTGTATCAGCTTACTCGACCTGATGAAGGACTAACTCCGACATTTTTCTCTGGAAGATATACCCGTAGTTCCATCACCCCTTCCCCCCAACTGCCTTGGAATCTTTCAGAATATTCACTGTGAAGTTCAGAAATTTGGCTTAGGAGTGGACAGAGCATTAATTGAATAGGAATAATTATGTTTAATCAATCCCACCCGCAACAAAAAAATTAGCAAAAACAAAAGAGTGTGCTTATGGATATACACATGCGTTTAATTGATTAGTATTTGCTTGCGTAAAGTTTACTGTGTAAAAAACAACCACCAACCAACCAACCTTCAGATAAAATTGAATTTGGTGTGCTACTATTTCTCATTTTCAAAGGTTGGCAGGTCTGACTCTTATCTAACTCTTCATTTATCTCTCGCCCTAAAATAATTATTCACTGTCTCTTTTCTCTGTTGGTGGTGGTTTTTTTTTCCTCAAAAGACTTTTTTCTTCTATTTAAAAAAAAAAAAAAAAAAAAAAAAAAAATTGCTGCTTCAAAATGATGTTCATGCTGTTCCATCACTGATTTCATCTGTTGTTGATGTATGAATGTAGTTACTGTAATTTGTTTCATCTCTCATAAATCATAAAATTCCATATTAACCTTAGTCCTATCACGTTAGAAATGAGATGACACATTTTGCAATACATATATATATATATATATATATATATATATATATATATATATATATATATATATATTCGTCACAATTTAGTATTTACCATTAGAATATGTAATGTCTCGGAACCTGGATAATTTGATCAAGCCACAGAGAGGTCCTGAGCCCGGTAATACAAGAAATTAAAATCTTTTAGTACCTTTTAGAATACATAATACAGGAACAACATATAAAAAAACATACTTGGATAAAACCTGTACTCCTGATTATTCTCCTAAAATATTGTTTATAGCATACATGGCTTGTTTACACTTTTTCTTCATCTTATTGGATCACAGAAATTGTACGTTCAATAAGGTGATATAAAATAGAAAATGGTAATTGTCCGGCCTGTCAAAGTTAGCAGCTATAACCAATACACAAGGTCATTTCACATGTAACATAAACGGCAAATTTCGTCAAAAAATATCGAAATAAACGCAAATTTTGTCAACAGATCTTGAAAAAAACTGCAAATTTCGTCAAAAGATCGCGAAAAAATGCAAATTTCGTCAAAGGGGTGCAAAAAAAAGCATTATTATTTAAAAGGTATGATATTAGATTAAATAGTAATTAGGTGTATTTATTTCCATATTTTTTCCTGAAGAGATAAATCCAATTGTTCTACCTAGTTGAGATTTTACTGTTTGTTATAAATGAGATCCTGTTGTTTTATCCTTAATTTTACTGTAAAAGTCTAAAAAATGTTAAAATACAGTGCGAAATCCTCGCATGGATCCACTGCTCATAACACAAAACTGAATTTCAAGACTGATTTTGGCTGATCATTTTAGGGTGCTTTTATTTTGTCGCTAAATCCTTATGAGCACATGCGTAATAATCCTTTCAGTGTCTCAACACAAAGCAGAGAATGTCCTATCATCGCTTTGACATAGTAAATTGTTTTGAATCGTTCGTGTGTGGTATTGTGTAACATTTACTTATTTTCGTGTTGGTGTTGGGATTAGTAACATTTTTGGACAGCGATAAAATAGCCTTCTGTAGATTAGGAGTGGTCCAGGGTTTCAAGGGAATTAAAAAGTTGAATTTTAAGACAATTTTTTAAACAACATGTATTGTAAAAATATTGGTTGATAAAAAATATTTGTTTCGAGATATTATTTAAGAAGAATTTTAAAACTTTGTCAATCAACAAAACTTCAAGACCTGTAACTTATTGTAAGTGGTTACTTTTATAGGCTGGAAATATCATATATTGTAATACGAGCAAATCTTGTGAGTGTGTGTGGTTTTATTTATATACTAGATGGAACCCGTCAAAACTTGACGGAAAAAATTACTATAACAATATCAGTAAAATAAGCTTCTTTATTATTTAACAGAGGAAGAGTATGAAAAATAATTTCAGAAATTTTATTTTAAAAGTTTTTTCCACCAGTGAAATACAGTACTATTTTCGATACAAACTCCAAAAAAAAAAATCCGTGAACAACTGTGTAATACAAATCAGTGTGGAATTACTGCCATATTCAGTACTGAAAGAAAGAAAATTTCAAGGACCTATGAAGTATCATACAAATAGTATATTACTGCATCCATATCATATTCAGTAAATAAAGCACACATCTTTCCCCCTGTGATAATGCAACCAAGTGAGCTCCTATGCGCTGGTGCATTGCATCTCGATATTTGACGTACGTAAAAAAAAAATGTTTTAAAATGTCCTCTTTAATCATTGCTCTTTTCAAATCCATATATTCTAAAACGCATCCATTGTTTTAAGCTAATCAATTCTTATGTAAAGATAGAGAAATTTTCGTACAATAATAATATAAAATCTGCAGATGAGGCAGATTTTTAATGTTTTCAAGTGTAATTTATTTGTATTGTAACGAACAACAGCGTCAAAGTTTGAGAAACGTTAATCATATTTTCAAACAAATTAAATACCTATGCGCTTCAATTTCATGCGATTTATAAGAAATTTGGCACTTCTCCATTATCCCATCAACCTCTTTCCATTAAAAAAAAAAAAAAAAAAAACTATTGCTAAACTGTAGAATTTAACGCCAAAAACGCATGATCATGGCGTCGCATTCAGTTGCCGTCAAATGCGTTACACGTGCTTGTTATCTCATCAAGTAATTTTTAATTCGACGTTTAATGTATTTTTAATGATGTTTTACTGATTTATTAGTTATAAAATTTGGTAATTTTTTTAATTCAATATTTGAAAAACGGCATAATTATTAGATTTGAAATTTATATCAAGAAAAATACAATTTTTTACCTTTCTAACGCAGTTTGTCTAACAATTTTCTGACAAATACTTTTCGAGGAATTAATTTTTTCAGTAACTGTACATGTTTCATTTTCCGAGATTAATCTGTGGCAACAATTAGTGAAAAACCCAGTTGTCAGCAACACGTAGCTTTTTATTAAAAAGGATAAAATATACAAATTTTATCTTAAAAACGGCTTTAACGATTTTGACGAAATTTTGTATCCTACCGTTTTTGAGCACCTGAAAAGCATTGGGCTAGGTCACATGTTTGAGAAAATTCGATTAGCGGGTCATTTTTGGTCACCATGGTCAAGGTCAAGCTAATTGTATCTAAAAAACAGTTCAAACTATTTTGACTAAATTTTGTATCCTACCATTTTCGGCACAAGAAGACTATTGGGCTGGGTCACATGTTCGAGAACTTTTCGATGGGTCGACACGGGTCAAGTTAATTTTATCTAAAAAACAGCTTTTAATGATTTTGATTAAATTTTGTATCCTACAAGTTTTGGGCACGAGAAATTCATTGGGCTAGATATCACGTCTGAGAAAATTTGATTGGTGGGTTCTTTTACGGTCACTGTGGATCAACCTAATTTTATCTAAAAAATTAGTCGGACTATTTAGACTAAATTTTGCATACTATGGTTTTCGGGCACAAGTAGACTGTTTGGCTAGGTCACATGTTCAAGAAGATGTGATTAGTGGTTCATTATGGGTCAAGCTATTTTTATCTTAAAAACAGCTCGGAGGATTTGAACTAAATTTAGTATCCTATAGTTTTAGGGAACGAGAAGACTATTGGTTAGGTCACGTGTTCGAGAAATTTCGATTAGTGGGTCATTTTGGTCATGGGTTATTATGGGTCAAGCTATATTTATCTTATAAACGGCTCAGACTATTTGAACTTAATTTGTATCCTACAGTTTTTGGGTACAAGAAAATCATTGGGCTAGGTCACATGCTCGAGAAAATTTGATTGGTGGGTTCTTTTACGGTCACTGTGGATCAACCTAATTTTATCTAAAAAATTAGTCGGACTATTTAGACTAAATTTTGCATACTATGGTTTTCGGGCACAAGTAGACTGTTTGGCTAGGTCACATGTTCAAGAAGATGTGATTAGTGGTTCATTATGGGTCAAGCTATTTTTATCTTAAAAACACCTCGGAGGATTTGAACTAAATTTAGTATCCTATAGTTTTAGGGAACGAGAAGACTATTGGTTAGGTCACGTGTTCGAGAAATTTCGATTAGTGGGTCATTTTGGTCATGGGTTATTATGGGTCAAGCTATATTTATCTTATAAACGGCTCAGACTATTTGAACTTAATTTGTATCCTACAGTTTTTGGGTACAAGAAAATCATTGGGCTAGGTCACATGCTCGAGAAAATCAGATTAGTGGGTCACTGTGGGTCAAGCTAATTTTATCTAAAAAAGGCTCAGACTTTGATTAAATTTTACATCCTATGATAGGGATACCGAACCTGTGGCCTGCGGGCCACCAACATTACCACTATTTTTACACAGAAAAATTTACCTTAGGTTAATGACGGAAACCTTGCTATTAAATATATGAAAGCTTACCTTTTGAAGATAGTGGTGGCAAACGATTTTCATACAAAATGGTGCAGCACTATCCTATGGGTTTCGGGCACGAGAAGACAGTTGGGCTTGGTCACATATTCGAGAAAATTTTATCAGTGGTCATGGGTCATGATATTTGAACTGAAAGCTAATTTTGAGCATGCATAGCTCGGTCATGGGTGCAAGTTTTCCGTCCACAGGACGGAATTCCGTCTTTTGAAAATTGCCGAGGACGAAAACGGGACGGAAAAAATGCCCGAGGACGGAAAAAAATTCGCCGTTTTTTCGAGATCCTTCGTCGAAATATGCCGTTTTTTCGAGATCCTTCGACGAAATATGCCGTTTTTTGTAGATCCTTCGACGAAATATGCCATTTTTTGTAGATCCTTCGACGAAATATGTCGTTTTTTCGAGATCCTTCGACGAAATATGTCGTTTTTCGAGATCATTCGACGAAATATGCCGTTTATTCGAGACCTTTCCACGAAATTTGCCATTTTTTTACCGATCCTTTGACAGAATTCACCGTTTTTTCGGACTTTTTCATGAAATTGCCCGTTTTTCCGTGATTCTTAAACGAAATTAGCAGTTTTTTCCACTATCTTTCGACGAAATTGCCGCTTTTTTGGCGGCCATTTGAGGAGATTTGCGTGTTTTCACGATCCTTCGACGAAATTGGCGCTTTTTTGGTGGCCATTTGAGGAGATTTGCGTGTTTTCGCGATCCTTCGACGAAATTTACCATTTTTTTCAAGATCCTTCGACAAAATTTGCCGTTTTTCGACTAATTTTGCCTTTTTCTTGAGATCCTTTGACAAATTTTGCCGTTTTTTCGAGATCGTTTGACGAAATATGCCGTTTTTTCAAGATCCTTCGGCTAAATATGCCGTTTTTTCGAGATCCTTCGGTTAAATATGCCGTTTTTTCGAGATCCTTCGGCTAAATATGCCGTTTTTTCGAGATCCTTCGGCTAAATATGCCGTTTTTTCAAGATCTTTCCACAAAATATGGCGGGTTTTTTTCGATCCTTCGACAGAATTCACCGTTTTTTCAGCCTTTTTCACGAAATTGCCCGTTTTTCCATGATCCTTAAATGAAATTAAATTTTTCCCACGATCCTTCGACGAAATTGCCGCTTTTTCGGTGGCCATTTGACGAGATTTGCGTGTTTTCGCGATCCTTCGACGAAATGTACAGTTTTTTTTTAGATCCTTCGACAAAATTTGCCGTTTTTCGAGATTATTCAACGAATTTTGCCTTTTTCTTGAGATTCTTTGACAAATTTTGCCGTTTTTTCGAGTTCCTTTGACGAAATATGCCTTTTTTTTTTAGATCCTTCAGATAAATATGCCGTTTTTTCGAGATCTTTCAATGAAATTTGCCGTTTTTTTTCGATCCTTCGACAGAATTCACCGTTTTTTCGGACTTTTCCACGAAATTGCCTGTTTCTCCGTGCTCCTTAAACGAAATTAACAGTTTTTCCCACATTCCTTCGACGAAATTAGTGCTTTTTTGGCGGCCATTTGACGAGATTTGCGTGTTTTCACGATCCTTCGACGAAATTTACCGGGTTTTTTTTTTTTTTTTTCGAGATCCTTCGACAAAATTTGCCGTTTTTCGAGATTTTTCAATGAATTTTGCCTTTTTTTTTTTTTTTTTTTAGATTCTTTGACAAATTTTGCCGTTTTTTCGAGATCCTTCGACGAATTTTGCCGTATTTTTTTAAATCCTTCGACGTTTTGTCTAAGTGGGCATGGTATGTGCATTCGGAGAGGAGGTCTGGGTGGAGAATTCAAAATATTTTCAGTCTTTGCCACATCTCAAAGTCAAAACATGTGTTGTCTGTGCACACGTGTGCGCTTGGACGGGAGGGGGGGGGGTGACAGATCAAAATATTTTCAGTCCTGGCCACATTTCAAACTTGCACCCATGAGCTCGGTCTTCCGTCGTGCTTGTATGTCTTAATAAAAGAAAGATTGTTGTCAGGAAGTATTGCATTTATTTATCATAACATTTCTTGAATGAGTTTTGCAGGGGTGCAGAAAATGTTTTTACTCCCAACATTTCCTCCAATCCATATGAAAATTTCCCCAAAATAAATTCTGTTGTATTATCGTAGGTATAGAAAATTTTGCAATATATAAGTCACCTCTTTAAAAACCTATAGACTAAACTTGTAACATGTCTAGTTATTGGAAAGGTAAGTTAATGCATGTAAGTTTTAATCTAATTATTATGCTTAATATTTATTAATAAATGCACATAACCAACAAATAGAATGTTTTTGATTACCTTTTCTGATAAATTGTCATTTATTGAGAAACTGCTATCTTCCACTGTCTTTGTGGATGTTGTCAATCACTTTTGATGTTTTGTCTATTTCTTGGAGAAAATCCAGTGAAATTATAATTTTCACCATTTAAATGATGTCTGTTTAAGGATGCTTCTAATAGTTCCGTAGCTTTATGCACTGGTGGGTCATTCCATGATATAAACACTTCATGAAAGAGATTATCAGATTTTAGGGTTCGGTTATAAATGTGATTTCCAATAATAGAGCCAACAGATTCACAAACACATTCACTGCAAATTTTCAAGCAGTTTTCAAGGAAGTAAACTATTTCTGGTACATCAGGACAGGTAAAAGCTTCTTTTATAATACCGCTGTCCTTATCTAGAAGTGGTGGTCAGATTTTAGAATGTTTTTCTTCAAAGTTGTCAACTGATTAAGAAGACTTTTCTCATTATTAGATTTAAATTCTTTTATATTCTTGCTCACCCATTCAGTGAGAGCTTGTAGTGAGTTTTCCACCAATGGTGGTGTGAGATCTTCTTGATTTAACTCTCTTTCTAAATATAGGGTAGAGCTCAAAATGAGTTTACTACTGAAGCATTCTCTCATATGTTTTACAATTTTTAGTTCACATGTTCTTTGTTTAAGCTGAGCAGAGGTTTTTAATATTTTCCACCGATGGTGGTGTGAGATCTTCTTGATTTGATTCTTTTCTAAGGATGGGGTACTACTGAAGTATTGTCTCGTATGTTTTACAATTTTTGGTTCACATATTCTTTGTTTAAATTGTTTAAGCTGAGCAGAGGTTTTTAATATTTTTTTTCTTGAGAGTTTGAAACACTCACTTTTTGTGATGTTTTCTTGTGAAATGTTAAAATACCTGATCGCAACTGGCCACAGGGTGACTAAATGTAAAAAATTGGTGACTTTATGCTATGCATCTGATCGCCAAAGAGGCGATTTCTATTTTTCATATAGCAGTAAATCTGATTTCTTAGCGCCATTTTGTTTCCAGGGATGCCACTTGCCCGCCAAACGGCAGATTTCGGTCCTTACAATTTTTTAAAATCTAATTGGCGATTTCTGCGGAAAACAATCGCAATTTTTGTCAAGTGATCGTGGAAAAAAAGTAAGATTTTCGTCAAACTGTCGTGAAATAGAATCTCAATTTTCGGCAAGGGACTGCGATATTAAACCGGGATTTTCGTCAAACAATCGAGAAATAAAACCGCGGTGATCGCGAAATAAAACCAAGATTTTCATCAAATGATCGCAAAATAAAACTACGATTTTCGTCAAATGATCGCGAAATAAAACCGTGAATTGCGTCTGACGACAGCGAAATAAAATCACGATTTTCGTAGGATGATCGCGAAATCAAACTTTGATTTTCGTCAGAAGATTGCGAAATAAAACCACGATTTTCTTCAAACAATCGCGAAATAAAACCACGGTTTTCGGCAAGTGAAAGCGAAATAAAACTGCAATTTTCGACAAACGATCGCGAAATAAAACCGGGATTTTCATCAAACGACCGTGAAATAGAACCACAATTTTCATCAGGCGATCGTGAAATAAAACCGCGATTTTTGGTAAGGAACCGCGTAATAAAACTGAAATTTGCGACAAATGATCGCGAAATAAAACCGCAATTTTCTCTTTCGGAAAATTATGCAATTCATTGTTAAAATTGAAATCAATTGTATATTTTCGCACAAATTTTCCCCAGATGGCTAAAATTCCCCCCAATCCTAGATCGCCGGATCGGACATATTCTGCACCCCTGGAGTTTTGCAAAAATCTTGATTTTAGGTAGCTTCTATTGCGAAAAGTAAGATGCAACCTAGACCCACCAAATTTGTATTTGTATTTTTTTTTTTTTTCGACTAAAATTTGTCCAAACTAAAGGTGAAAATAAGGAATTTCACTTAGTAGCCACTGGCCAGTAGGTTGATATTTTTTAGTAGCCAGTTACTGGCTAGTGAGAATAATTTCTTTAATAGTCAGTAAGTACATTTATGCCACTGAATATTTAATTTAAAAAATAAAAAAATGTGTAAAAATCATGAATATCGTCGATCGGTGTGTAAAAATTATGAATATTGTCAATCAGGCGCGTAAACAAACAAGCAAAAGTCTATCCCCCTTGTTATAATGATTGCCAATTTACTGTCTGACACTTAGGGGAAGGCAGAACAATATAATGACATCACCAGAGTGGTTTGTGGTCAAACTATTTCGTTGGATGGCAGTGAGTAACCATACAATTGTTGAACAAGGTGGTTCCATGAGTTTCCAGTTTTAGAAGTTTGTGATCTAAGGATCTTATATCGCATACAATTAACAATAACCTGTTGTACTTGCATTTATTTATTGAATGTGCATAAAAAGAGCAAGTTTTCAGTTTCACATTGGTCGCTGACTGTTTATTAGTTTCCACTGTAGAACATATTTTCTGTCATAGCTCCCAAATTGGCAAAGTGGTCAGGGTATTAGTCGTTTGGTTGGACCAAGTGGTGAAGGTTGAATCAGGTGCAATGTTTGTCACCTGGGCTCATGAGGCCTGTTCACTTTTCAAAGATGTTGACATGGAGTTCATTTGCGAAAATACAGTGTTAGATTTTGATTTATAATTTTTTTATCTGGGTTTGTCAAACTCTTATTGGATTTTCATATCATTTTCAATCGTTCATTATGTGTCATACGATTTGTTATGACAATAAAAATGTTTTAATCATTTAAATAGTGTTTGCAATCTTTTTACACCTGTCGGGCAAAGTGACGTTGGAGTGACCAGGGGTGCAGAAAATGTTTTTACTCCCAACATTTCCCCCAATCCATATGAAAATTTCCCCAAAATGTTACGATATGTTATAGGCTTACATAGACTTTCTGTATTACCCCAGGTATAGTAAATTTTGCAACATACTAGTCGCATCTTTAAAAACCTATAGACTGAACTTGTAACATGCCTAGTTATTGAAAAGGTAAATTAAGTTAATGCAATGTAAGTTTTAATCTAATTCTTATGCCTAATATTTATTAATAAATACACAGTTTTAACCAACAAATACAATGTTTTTGATTACCTTTTCTGATAAATTGTCAATTATTGAGAAACTGCAATCTTCCACTCTCTTTGTGGATGTTGTCAATCATTTTTGATGTTTTGTAGATCTTGAGTCTGTTTCTTGAAGAAAATATAGTAAAATGATAATTTCCACCATGAAAATGTCTGTTTAAGGATGCTTCTAATAGTTCCATAGCTTTATGCACTGGTGGGTCATTCCATGATATAAACACTTCATGAAAGAGATTATCAGATTTTAGGGTTCTGTTATAAATGTGTTTTCCAATAATAAAGCCAACAGATACACAGTCACTGTAAATTTTCAAGTAGTTTTCAAGGAGCTAAAGTATTTCTGGTACCACTGTCTTGATCTAGAAGTGATGGTTTCTTTTCAGAATTTAGGATTATTTTATTAAATTAAGTTTTTAGAATAATTTTCTTCAAAGTTGTCCATAGATTAAAAATATTTTTCTCATTATTAAATTTAAATTATTTTCAATTTTTGCTCACCCATTCAGTGAGAGCTTGTAGCGAGTTTTCCACCAGTGATGGGTGCAAGATCTTCTTGATTTGATTCTCTTTCTAAAGTTTTCTCTTTCCTGTTTTTTTTTTTTTTTTTTTTTTTTTTGTCAGAAAATTATTATCTTTTAAAAAATTTTTCTAAGGTTTAATTATTCATTAGAAAAGAACTTAGAAATTTCGATTATTGCAATTGCATAATTACTCCGGAACATCGGCGTTTTTCTACTCCAAAAATAAATTTTGGCTTTTTTGTCCCATGTATAAAGTTGACCTCCTTCCCCTACTTTGAAGCAGATTATTTTTCCAAAATTTCTCGACTTATACATGAGTATATATGGTACATATTATTCTCAGATCGATTTTGTGAAAGTCGCCATACGGATCTTTTTATTTGTAGGGAAACTGGGAATCTATCTATTTAGGGGAATTATGTAATTCATTGTTAAAATTGAAATCAATTGTATATTTTTCTGAAAAATTTCCCCAGATGACTAAAATTTCCCCCAATCCTAGATCGCCGGATCGGACATATTCTGCACCCCTGGGAGTGACCACTTTGCACGTCTAGATTGGCCATTTTGACCTTTTTCAGAAAAAATCAAATTCTCTCTTCCACTTTATTATTTCGTAAAAATTATAAATGCTCTTACATTTCTAAGTAATCACTCTAGTTCTATATAAATTGTCAGTTTAATTTTAAGGGGTAACAAAAAATCACAAAACCTTTGGGTGACCACTTTGTACCCACTCCTACTTATATTAAACTTTCAATTCTGACCAATACTTCCTGCAAAAACTTAAATTGTATAAAACACCTACGATAGTTGCAAGATTAGTTTCTGATTCAGCGCTTGAAATGATATCTGGAAAGGTGAATTCATGAAAGGACATCCAGATAATTTTTTTTGAAATAGTAATTATTAGAGTGTAACTTCCCTTTTAACGAAGTTGTCTACTTAACGAAATTTTCTACAGAACTTTGACTTTGAACACTATTAGCCTATAAATTAATCTCCCTATTACGAAAAATAGATTCTATATAACAAAGTTTATTCTACTTTTGTACGTATACAGAATTCAAACTAAGAGGCTACTATTTCAATCTATGATCTCCTCTAATGTCACTTTTAATTAATAAATCTTCGAACTACCTGTTATTTTAGACATTATTTTAATCTTTTAACACATATAGACAGGTACTGTACATTCTTAAAAACATATTTAAAAACATAAAATCAGTCCACACGCTAAAAGTTTCGTAAAAGTAAAATATTTTTGCCTGTTTGCTCAGGCATCTTCAATACTGATGTATCGTGTTTTCTGCTCTGTCAGATTTTTCTGAAACTCCCCCTCTACCTAACAGCATCTGGCGCCATCTGGTGTCAATCTTGGCGTGAGTTACGTCGTTGCAAGTTTTTGTATCTGATGTGTATATCTCTATCGCCTCTCTCTGCAATGCATAGTCCAACATATAAAAAAAAAAAAAAAATGAAAGCTCATTTCAATCTTTTTGGGACATAGTAGCAACACATTAAAAACAAAAAACAAAAATATAATAATAATCGGACGATATGGTTTTATAAGAATGTATTGGGAAAAACTCTCTTATGATATTTAAGTTCAATTTAATTCTAAAATAAACTTTTATTGTAGTATAAATATAGAATTTCACATGTTTAGAGGCAATCCTATTAGTAAATTACAAAAGCAAGCAATAGTCAGAAAAATCTACTGTATGTAGGTGTTTGAGAATTTGGATGAGGATAATATCCAAGGTAGGTCTGAATGTACCTTGCACCCGAGGCCTTTTTTTTTTTTTTTGGTTAATTGATTAAAAACTATAAAGAGGATCGAAAGTAGCATGCCATCATTGATCATCGGGGTTTCAGATGCACTCGGAGGTTCCAAAGCAGAAAAGAAAGAAGTGGAGGAAAAACATTCATTTTTTTTTTTTCATTTTGAAACTGCATTAACTATTTAACAAACTGAAATAGGAAAAAAATAAATACCCACTTCATCATCATACTTTTCTGGTTCTATCAGTTCTTCGTTTAGAAAATATTAATATTTACCCTTAAAAAAAAAAAAAGAGATCCTAATGTCGAATTAGTATTTTTACTTCCACATGTAAGTCCACATTGTCTTTCCTAATCAAAATATCCCCCCACCCCTAAAAAAAAGGCAAAGGTACTTTTCAGATTCCAATGGGGTTATTATTATTATTTATTTTAATATATATTAATCCTTTAAAAAAAAAAAAAAAACATTTTCAGAGTGTCAATTTTGCAATTTTTAGGTGCGTTCGTAATTATATAAATACATAGCACCTATTGTCATCGTCAGGTCCATCCATCTGTCTGTCCGTCCATCCGCATATAACAACGCAAAAGCTACCCAATCAAATGGTTTGAAATTTAAGATATATTATCTTTGCAGAATTTTGTCGAGACATTTCAAAATTTTATGAAAATCAAATCAAAACTTTTGGGGGTATTAATAAAAATATTTATTAAGAAATTTGAATTTTTTTTAAATAAATCAGTGCTATCTTGTTATAGGAGCTTCTGAGGTTTAACCATCAAGCGACAGAGATACTTATTTTATGACAGAAATGAATCTGCAGACGATATAATTCATTTTACAGAATTAAAAATCCTCAAGATCTGAATATTTACCATAGTACGAACGCACCTCATTTGTCACGTTTGACGTACAATTTCCAACTTGTTTGTTTTGTTTTCAGCTATTTTTAAAAATCATCTGTTTTTCAAATCAAAATATAGACTACTGTGTTTCTATAACGGCTCAGTAAATGACTGCAGGTTGTTTTTTCCTCGAGTCATCCTCAGTTTCATTTCCTCCCTGACGATCACGGAGCTTGAGACATGATGTCATGTGATGTATTTCAAGTGCTTGTAAGGAGACCAATGGGAGCTTCTCTTACATATTGATTCCAACCAATGGGAATCTGTTTTTTACTTTATAAATCTTTGTAAGTAAAGTTTTTTCTTCGTGTGTCTCTCCTTGTGTTTGGATGTGAATCGAAAAAAATGCCGATCGCTTATGAAACAGAAACGAAAAATAAAAGAGTGTTGGAAGATCCGTGACATATGGTATAGAGTGTGGTTCCGCTATTTTGGATTTGTGTATTTTAGAAGAAAAAAATGAATTCCGGAGAAGAAAGCTCTGTTTTTCGAATATAGAAATTCGATTGCGAAAATTACCGGCAATGGAAATTCAATATAAAGATGCTGTTGATGCACCAAGGACTTTATGGACTTGTCGAGGGTTCGGAAAAGAAACCTAATACGGAGGATGGTAAAATCAATGATTGGATGAAAAGATATGCAAGAGCCTTGTCTACAATATGTTATCTATAGAAAAAGTTTTTTTAAAATCTCGTCATGGACTGTGAATCGTCGGCAGCTGTATGGAACGTTCTAAAGCAGAAGCTGGCTACGCATGCTCGACTTGTATCATTGTGTGCCAATTTTATGAACATAAAATTAAAGGAAAATGAGTCAATATCAGTAATTTTGAGTCGCCTTCTAAAATCTGCTAAAGATTTAGAATTGGCGGGAAAATCAGTTCCCGATGACAAAATCGCATAACAAATGCTTTATGAGTTTCCTTCGCATTATGACAATGTGGTTATTCAGCTATACCAGTTAAATGACGCAAGTTTCACCTCAGAAAATGTGCGAAAAGTACTTATTGCCGAATTTGATCGCCTTGGTCATCATACAGAGACTGCATCTGGCTTGCACGATGAGACTAGTACAGCGCTGGCTTCCAAAACTGAAAATAAGTGCTCCAAAGAAGGAACTTTCTTCAAATGTGGACTCCCTGGCCATGTGATGAAATTTTGCAAAAAGAACACTAAGAATTTTCCAAAGAAAGAACTTCCGGCCAATTTCGAAAGTAATCTGAAAAAAGGACCTGATGTGTTCCGGCAACGACGTCCGCGGTGTTGACAAACTCTGAACCTGAAGTAGCAGAATTTGTGTTTGATTCATTTCTGTAATAATATGAATATGTTTAGTAGTTTTAGTGAACTAAAGAACTCTGAGTCAGCAAACATAGCTGAAGGATCTACACACACCTATTTGTGGTTTTGGTAAGGTTCATCAAAATGGAGGTAAGGTTCCTTTAACATTAAATAAAGTGTTGTATGCACCAAAAATGTCAAGAAATTTGATTTCTGCATGTTTAATTGATAATGCATGATATAGTATCATTATAAGAAATGGAAAATTGGTCATTATAGAAGGCCAAGTGTTTCTTTTTCCATTGCATCATTTTTGAGCACCATATTTTCGGGCGTATGAGTTTAAAAGTATAAAATGTTCCAAGTGTGGCTCTTATGCCAGGACGCCAAGTACGGTGATTTTTTTTTTTTTTTATAGGGATGTCTTATAATACCTGTTTTCTTCATACCGATATCTTACAATGCCATTTTTAACTCTTTGATCAACTGTCACATGCTCTCAAATTTGTACCAAGACGTTAGAAAACGTCTCCCCTCAGGTGTCCGTGAAATTTTATTTGTTTATTTTTGAGCAATCAGTGGAGTGAAGAATGTTTGTCTCACTAGCTCTCAAGTTAAAAATGATTGTTTTCTGTGTACCCATCAATAAGCACTGTATCCTCCATATATTACAATGGATATAGAGCAGTCGCTAATGTTGGAAATATTTTGTTTTAGTGGTAAGTTTAGCTTACCATTTGCTCAAATATTGTCCTCTTAAACTATGTGTTCGTGCACCCTTTCAGAGAACGTAGTTTTGTTTCAGCAGCTACATTGCTTGTTTACCTTTTCGGCAACACTTTTTCTAAGTTTAGTTGTCTCACAATTACTTCATCGTGTGATAAGTTGTTTTTGCAGGGTGTATAGGTGGTGCTAGTGTTTCGCGATTGCATGATGTTGTCCTTTTTATGACGTATGCTGCACCGTGATTTGTCTGAATAACTAACTGTTCATTTCATGGTTCACATGCAAATGTCTTAGTCATTTTAACGTGTCTAATGTTAAACGGGATCTCCTTCGTCCCACCGTTTAAAAAAATATTAAAAAACAGGAGCGCTACTAGTTATGCTGACGTGGTTTCGGAAAAGTCACTATACGATATTCTTTTATGTATTTTATTTTTCCGGCACTTTAAATGAAAATATTTATATGTATATATTAATAATACGACACTTCTTTATTAGTTTATTACTAGTTTTAATTCATTTTTTTATGGCGTTTAAGTGAAAATATTTATAAATACTAGGGGGCTCTGCCCCCTACGAGCTACACTCGCCAACCCCCGTTCTGACACCGCATGATTTAAAAAGACTCTGATTTGATCACCTCTAAAACGATTACGGAAGATTGTATTATGATTAAACGACCAGTGGCGATCTGCTGTAACCGGGTTTCCATTCATTTTCCTTTGACTGAGGGATTTTAAGTTCGAATCATCTGCTCTCGAAACAGCTAACAACTGTTTTCCTGATTGATTAAATAAGATGAATTAAACATTTAACAATCAACTTGTGGGAAATAGTTAAGTAAACTATGTCGCTGCATTGGAGAATTTTATAACAATGCTATAGAAAATTGGTTACTTCTCCATTATCCCGTCGACTACTTTCTAAAAAAAGAAAAGAACTGTTGCCAGAATATATCATTTAACACCAAACGTGCATGATCGTGGCGTCGCGTTGCATTCAGTTGGCATCAGATGCGTTACACGCATTAGTCATTTCACTGAGGGATTTTTAATTCAAGGTTCATTTGTCTTTTTGATACTTTTCCATTATCCCGTCGATCAGTTTTCATTTAAAAAAAAAAAAAAACTATCACTAAACTGCAACGCCAAATAAACAAATAGAAGAATTTTGGGCACAGGTGTCATATACGCACTACGTTGGCGCGATTTTTTTCAACCGCCAATCTGGCGATAACTTTGTTTTTGAATAAATTGTTGTCTATTTACTTTTATTTTTTATTTTAATTCTATAAATTATTTTTATTATGTATATCAATATTTATTTATATTAAACTATCATTTATTTATTTCCTTTTTTAAAATAATAGAAGCTATTTCATTTATTACGTTATTCTGTTTTTATATTCAAATAAAAAATCAAGTGTTATTATTGCATGCTATTTGAAACTAATATTGAAAACAAAGATTTCGCCAAATTGGCGGTTGAAAAAAATCATGCCAACATGGTGCGTATATGACATTTGTGCCGAATTTTGCCATAGGAATCTCAAAAAAAATAAAAATAAAATAAATAAATAAACAAACAACTAAATAAAATACAAGAAATTCGGAAAACCCCACTCACCAAAGTGCCAACTATCAGCAAGTTTAAACAATAAAATTTACAATATATTAATGAAAACAGAAAAAAATAGTCTTGGATCTTTATTTACATTATTTTTCTTAATTATCTCTCTCGGCTAGTGAATAAATGTTTGTGGCGTCAGTTGAAACTGATCTATTGTATGTAACTGTTCATTGCAACATTTTCATTGCCTTTTCTTTTTTAATATCAGGTCACTGCCGTTTAAGAATGCAATTGTTAAATGAAATAATCAGTGCAATTCGTTTTAATATGAATATAATTTAGTGTTATGTGGGTTATATTACGGATAAAAAACGTACTCTAATTATGAGAAAACGAAAGTTTGAGCAACAATGCAGGAAAGAAAAAAAAGCTTTATTTAATATTGATTTATTGAATAAAAATTTTAAGTACTGACAATAATAATTGTGTATTCACTCTTCAGAAAAAAAATTACTGCAACATATGTGAGTAAATTTATCACTATTGTCTTTTATTTTCTCTTTTTATGTACTTACTTAAAAATCCATATACTTAAAGCTAACCTTCTTTTTAGTTTTTCATGCAAAAATGCCTTTTATACGCATGCGCGAGCATTCAGCTAATCAGCTAGAGGCTTTTACTAT
This sequence comes from Maratus michaelseni, assembly GCA_963931845.1. Classification (NCBI taxonomy): domain Eukaryota; kingdom Metazoa; phylum Arthropoda; class Arachnida; order Araneae; family Salticidae; genus Maratus; species Maratus michaelseni. The sequence continues at coordinate 316,292,433 of OZ007598.1, forward strand.
CTTCAGACGCGATGTTTCAGCCAATGAGGTGAAGGTTTTTTCCTCTCTCTAGAAGCGTATGTGGATTACGATTCCATTTGGTTGTTCGGTTGTTGAAACTTTATGGATTTCTTTTATTAAGGTATTTTTTCATTTTACCGTATTTATTTTCTTTTTAAGTCGTATGTATAATTTTTTATAACTAACCCTTTTTTTGAGAGAGAGATTTCGTGGCACGAAATTCCGCGAATCGTTTCCGATGTAAACAAACTATTAAGATGCAAGTGTAAAATTTCAGTTTTTAAAACTTTTAATATGTAATTCTGTGTGATATGATTAAATTCAGGTTTTCTCAGCGACGATCACAGTATTTTTACCAAATAATTTTTGTATTAATCAAGTTTTTTTGGTTATTGAGCATAGCTAAACACGAAAGAAAACTTTGTTATTTTAAGATTTTGATGTGAATTATTTGCGTACATTTATAAGGCGAGTTTCACTGAATAATTCAAGAAAAAAAAAATCTCATCATTATACATATTTAGTTATGCATTATTAATTATTTACTTGGCCTTTACTTTTAATATTTCAAACTTACAGCTGAATGTAACTATTAAAACCTTTGAAATACTGTATTCGTAAAATGAAATTTCAGCTTAAACACTCGACAATTACTTTTAGTTATGCATTATTAATTATTTACTTGGCCTTTACTTTTAATATTTTAAACTTACAGTTGAATGTAACTATTAAAACATTTGAAATACTGTATTCGTAAAATGAAATTTCAGCTTAAACACTCGACAATTTCTTTTACTTATGCATTATTAATTATTTACTTGGCCTTTACTTTTAATATTTCAAACTTACAGCTGAATGTAACTATTAAAACATTTGAAATACTGTATTCGTAAAATGAAATTAGCTTAAACACTCGACAATTACTTTTAGTTATGCATTATTAATTATTTACTTGGCCTTTACTTTTAATATTTCAAAATTACAGTTGAATGTAACTATTAAAACATTTGAAATACTGTATTCGTAAAATGAAATTTCAGCTTAAACACTCGACAATTACTTTTAGTTATGCATTATTAATTATTTACTTGGCCTTTACTTTTAATATTTCAAACTTACAGCTGAATGTAATTATTAAAACATTTGAAATACTGTATTCGTAAAATGAAATTTCAGCTTAAACACTCGATAATTACTTTTAGGTTAAATTCAGGTTTTCTCAGTGACGATCACAGTATTTTTACCAAATAATTAAAAGTACTACATGCATGCATGCATCTATCTATCTATATTAGAAATTGTGCAGGTTTCTGGTCACTGTTTTGTTTACATATTTTAAACAAAAATTTCAATTTAATAATGCACTGAAAATTATAATGAATGCTTACAATTAAACGCAACAACAAAAAACAAGAAATTTCACAAAAACACATTATTTCCCCGATATTTTCCCACAACTAATCAATAAATTTCATGATATTTTATTGCGATTTTAAACCATGAACTTTAGTACTTTTCTGTTATACGAACACTATGCCAAAATGTATGTATGTATGTTTGGCGACAATGGTGTACGTATAACGGAAAAGTGCCTGAATTATTATTTTTATATATATATATAAAATATAAACATAATTGGCGACACAGCAAGTTTTCTGGATGTGAAAGGCGGAGATGAATTTCATTCATTCAATGACCTTTTTAAAAGTTTCAAGTTTGGATTGAGTGCACATGAACATAGAAACCGATACCTATTTCTATGTTCATGATTGAGTTATTTGGATATCTTTTCGTATAGCACAGAAAATCATTTCTCCAGCTTTCGTAATACAGATAAATGCTGGTGTATTTTTTTTTCTTCTTTTTATATCATAAGTACTTTTCTACTTTAAATTCTTTTAACCTAATAGTAATTGTCGCGTTTCTAAGCCGAAATTTCATTTTTTGAATGCAGTATTTCAAATGTTTTAATAATTACATTCAGCTGTAAGTTTGAAATATTTAAAATATTAAAAGTAAAGGTCAAGTAAATAATTAATAATGCATAACTAAATATGTATAATGATCAGAATGACATATTAAAATGTGTACAGAATGACATGAAAATTTTAAAAAACCGAAATTTTGCACTTGCAACTTAATTGTAAATTTCATTGTTTACATTGGAAACGATTTGTGGATTTTAAGAATTTGCGGAACTTCGTGTCACCAAATTACTAAATCTCTCTCTCTCTCACTCTCCAAAAAGAAAAGGGTTAGTTTAAAAAAATTCAAAGTAGCAAAATACATACAACACAAAAAGAAAATAAATACGGTAAAATAAAAAAATTACTTTAATAATAGAAATCCATAAATTTTCAACAACGACATCAAAGGAACGTATCTCATCTTTCGTTTGTGATAAGGAACGCTCCTTTTGCCACCTCCACTCATTGGCTGAATTGTAAAGGGCAAAATTGGGGGACAAAATGACTACAGCATTTCTGAGAAAAGAAAAAATCAGAAAATTCACAGAATTTTCTGAAAGGTTTCAGCACAGGGAGAGAGGGTAAATGCTCTCTCGGCAATAATTATTTTTGTTGCAAGTTGGTTTAACTGTCTTTATGGTTCGAGTCGATTTCATACTGAGTGTAGATTTCTGCAAGTTGGATTTGGGTTAACCCGATTTTTCAAAAGTTAGTTCAAGTTCAGTATATTATTTCAGATTAAAACTATACCTATCAGGGCTTGAATTTCAGGGCGGGATTCGCGCCGAAAATTTTGAAATCCCGCCTAAAAAAGATCATAAGCGGGAGCCTCCCGCCCAAAAAATTTCAACATTTTTGGAGAAATTTGCATTATTTAATTTACCTGCAACCGAACGATAAATTTCGTTATTTTTTTTTCCCCGCAACCGATTGACAGACTTTGTGTTTTTTCCGCGACTGATCGACGAACTTTGTGGTGTTTTCCGTGACAGATCAACGAACTTTGAGTTTTTTCTGCGACAGATCGACGAACATTGCGTTTTTTTAAGCGACTGATCGACGAACCTTGCGTTTTTTGGGGACGTAACGACGAACTTTGCGTTTATTCCGCAATCGATCGACGAAATTTTTCTTTTTTCCCCTGACTGATCGACAAACTTTGCATTTATTCCGCAATCGATCAACGAAATTTGCTTTTTTCTGCAACTGATCGACGAACTTTGCATTTTTTCCGCGACAGATCAACGAACGTTGCATTTTTTTCTGCGACTAATCAACAAACTTTGCATTTTTTCTGCGACAGATAGATGAACATTGCGTTTTTTAAGTGACTGATCGACGAACCTTGTGTTTTTTGGGGACAGATCGACGAACTTTGTGTTTATTCTGCAATCGATCGACGAAATTTGCTTTTTTCCCCCCGACTGATCGACGAACTTCGCATTTTTTTGTGACAGATCGACGAACATTGTGTTTTTTAAGCGACTGATCGACGAACCTTGCGTTTTTTGGGGACGTATCGACGAACTTTGCGTTTATACCGCAATCGATCGACGAAATTCTTTTTTCCCTGACTGATCGACGAACTTTGCATTTATTCCGCAATCGATCAACGAAATTTGCTTTTTTCCGCAACTGATCGACGAACTTCACGTTTTTTCCGCGACAGATCAACGAACGTTGCATTTTTTTCTGCGACTGATCAACGAACTTTGCATTTTTTCTGCGACAGATAGACGAACATTGCGTTTCTTAAGCAACTGATCGACGAACCTTGCGTTTTTGGGGGACAGATCGACGAACTTTGTGTTTATTCTGCAATCGATCGACGAAATTTGCTTTTTGCACCCGACTGATCGACGAACTTCGCATTTTTTGGTGACAGATCGACGAACTTAGCGTTTTTTCCGCGACAGATCGATGAACTTTGCGTCTTTTCCACGATCGATAAGTGAATCTCAATCAAGTAAAATCAAGTCAGAAATTTATTTAACAACCTAATTGTTAAGGATCCCTAACACATTTAATGGAACTTGAAAAATACACTGCTTAAACTGCTAAATACACTGCTAAATACACTGCTATATACACTGCTAAAACTTAACTTTCTTCCCTTTTTTATAATAAAAATAAACATTTTACATAATCATTCTCAGTTGACTTAATTTTTTCAATGGTATTTTGTCATATCTGCATTAATGTAATTCTTTAAATAGCACGTAAAATAATAGTGGGGTTTAAAGATTTTTTTTCTCCCTCCCAAACATTACAATTTCCCTCCATTTAAAAATGTTGGTAGGGAGACTCCCGTCCTTGGAAAAATTGAATTTCAAACCCTGCCTATAATATGTTTGTGTGTATTGAGGTTTGTATAGATGTTTGTGTAATTTAGATGTTTGTGCGAAAATTTCTTTTTTCGCAATGCTTTGATAATAATCACATTTTCTCTGCTGTCTTTTGATAAGATTCATGAATTTTCAGCAATCTTTCGATGAAATTCGCGTTTTTTCAGCAATTTTTTGATAAAATACATTTTATTCCGCAATTTTTAGACGAAATTTGGCAAGAAAGCGCTATCTTTTGGTGAAATTTCCTGTTTTGCGAATCTTTGACAAAATTTACTCATCTTGTGCATAAATCGTGCTTTTCTGTGGCCTTTTAACAAAATTCACGTTTTACATGATCTTTTGATGAAATTAGTTTTTCCCGTGATCATTTGACGAAATCTAGGATTTTTTTCCCGCGAAGATTGATTATATGTTTTTAGTCTGCAGGTGCCCTAAAAAGTTTGACGCCTGTCGCTGCATTGCACGCATTCTGCCACGGTGTATCAAACAAACAAAATTCATCCTAAAGAATTATTGTTTCGTTTCTGGAAATGAACAAAGCAACTCATTGGCTGAATTATAAAGGGTGAAATGTGTAGGCACTGAGTATCATCTATACTATTAATGTCGGTAAACGTCTGTCTGTGTGTGTGTGTGTGTTGTTGTGTCTGGCGTCTGTAAGCACAAAACTCTGCATGCAGACGACGGACATAAGTGCTTTTGGTATAAAAAAATTCGGAAGGGGAGTTTTTAAAATTCACAACATTTTGCGGGAGAAGAGGGGTGCGAACGAATTAAAAAAATGAGTCCACATCAATAATTATGGCGGCGGGGGGGAGTATGTTTTGCCCACATGGGGCGGAGACTTTTCTTTGCTGACACCACTTATATGATATATCGTTCGAAAGGCCTGCAACTGCCTTTTCATGTTATGCATCTGTGTGTTCCATCCCCCCTGCCAATTGGGGCACTTTTCTAAATTTTGCACATACCACTCATGTTATATATCGTTAAAAAGGTCTGTGACTGCTTAATCATATTATGCATCTCCGGTGTCCATCCCCCCACTTTGCCCCCCCCCAAGGGGGTACTTTTGTAAATTTTGCACAAACCCTTCATGTTACGCATTGTTGGAAAGGTCTTTGACTGCTTATTCATGTTATGCATCTCCGGGGTCCATCCCGCCACGTCCTCCCCCTTAAGGGAGGCACTTTTCTAAATTTTGACACCCCTCATGTCATATATTGTTGGAAAGATCTGTGACCGCTTAATCATATGCATCTCCAATGTCCATCTCCCCAATTTGCCCCCCCCCCCTTAAGGGGGCAATTTTCTAAATTTTGTTGACACCCCTCATGTCATATATTGTTGGAAAGGTCTGTGACTGTGACCGCTTAATCATATTATGCATCTTTAATGTCCATCTCCCCAATTGCCCCCCCCCCTCCAAGGGGTCAATTTTCTAAATTTTGTTGACACCCCTCATGTCATATATTGTTGGAAAGGTCTGTGACCGCTTAATCATATTATGCATCTCCAATATCCATCTCCCCACTTTGCCCCCCCCTTCCCCAAAGGGGTACTTTTCTAAATTTTGCAGACAACTCTCATGTCATATATCGTTGAAAAAGTCTGTGACTGACTGCTTAATCATATGCATATCTCCAATGTCCATTTCCCCACTTTGCTCCCCCCCCCCTCCCCCAAGGGGGTACTTTTCTAAATTTTGTTGACAACCCTCATGACATATATCGTTGGAAAGGTCTGTGACTGCTTAATCATATGCATATCTCTGATTTCCATCTCCCCACTTTGCCCCCCCCCCCAAAGAGGTACTTTTCTAAATTTTGCACACAACCCTCATGTTATATATCATTGGAAAGGTCTGTGACCACTTAATCATATTATGCATGTTCCATGTCCATCCCCTACTTTACCCCCCCCCCCCCAAGGGGATACTTTTTTAAATTTTGCACACACCCCTCATGTTACATATCGTTTGAAAGGTCTTTGACTGCTTATTCATGTTATGCATCTCCTTGGTCCATCCCGCCATTTCCCCCTCCCCAAGGGGGCACTTACCATTTACTTGCACAACAGCGCTAAATGTGTCAGATGAAAGAAATTGCACGAGTGCATGTGCCAGTGAAACTTAGCCAATTGCTGTTCTTCAACCTAGCTTTAATTCAAAGTGGGTTTTTTATTTATTTGAATTATTCTGCAAAAGTTTCAAACATTTTAAAGCAGCTATGAATTTTATTTTTATGGTACTATCAAGTTTTTTGCCGTCAAATTTTGACGGGTTCCATCTAGTAAGTATTAATGTAAAAGTATATTTTTTAAATACACATCTTTTATAAGCATCCAATGTTTATTTTGATAATCACGCCTCCTTTTGTGATTGGAATTCATGATTTTTCAAAAAATGTCATTAGTACAATAATTTGGCGTGGCCACCGAACCTGATAATGGAAAATTCAGTTTTTGTTTTTTTACGCTTGGTAGAAAATGAGAGCTAATAAATTTATTAAAATAAATGTATAATCTTTGCTTTTTTCTGTTTTAAGGTATGGAAAGAGGAAAGAAAAAAAAATCATTATATAAACTATCATTTTAGGATTTCTAAATTGATTTCTCAACGTATAATCATAATTCAATTAATATAAAAAAGTGTAAAAATAATTATCGTTTTATTATTATTTGCTTACATATAATTTTTGAATTGGATGCAGTACTTTTGTTTGTTTGAAATAGTTTCTCAGAATGTCCTATTTTTAGATTTATCAGGTTCTAAAAATTTTATATCTTTATTTTCCCCAATGTTCCAACTTTCAAAAATAATGAAAATATTTGAAAATCTTGTTAAAGAAAGCAGTATCTTAATTTTGAAAATAAGCATTATACTGCACAAAGCTTTTTTAAAAAAGAGCGAGATGTGCTGAGAATTTGAATATGTTGTTGAAGTAGAGCCCACTCTTTTCAGTCATCACATTACTCGTAATCTTTTTATAGTGACATATAAAGATATATTATCATTCAAGGTTTATTCTTTGTTTGAACAATGCATTAGGGCATTATGTTGAGAGATATTATGCTATAATATCACAATGGTTTTTAAATTCAATTCACAGGTAAGGCATTAATTTGTATGATTAATTTTTTAATTATTTGAAAAGTATGGATTATATATTAATTTCGCAACAAAAATTTGACATAGAACCAGAGAATAAAGAAAACATTTATAGACCATGAACCAAAATTCAAACATACTACCATTCTTTTAATGTTTAAAATGTTAATAACAACAATCAAATTTAAATATACATAACATTGCTTCAAATACATTTAGAATTATTATATTTCTGCATAATATTTCTCTTTTGGCCTTTTTAATTTCTGTAGAAATATTGTTAATTTGTAATATTGTTAATTTATAGCAAAAATAAATAACAGATAATTTTTAAACTAAACATCTCTAATCTGCAAAGTTCTATAAAGCATAAAACCTTCAATCCCACATTCTGAAAATTTCACAAAACTGACAGTATTTAAAATAATTACTTGATTGTTTTGCCTGTGTGTAGTGTAGTCCAGAGATCTGTTTCGGAAGAAATTGAGGCCTTTAAAAGACCCTTCACAAAATTTTTCATATTAAAACAGGAACCTTCACAAAACATTCCATTTTAAAACAAGACCCTTCACAATTTTTTTTTTTTTTTTTTTTTTTTTTTTTTTTTAAATAGGCCTTTCACATTTTTTTCCATCTCAAAACTAAACCTTTTACAAATTTAATTATTTAAAAGAAAAATCTGACCTGACACAAAACAACTGAAGCCGTCAAAGAATCTATGTAACTTTTACATATATAAAGGATCTTGTCGAAAATTCATAAATAAGCAATGGAATATAAGTTATTTCAAATTCATAAAATTATAATTAGTTTTTTCACAAATATGAAATACTTTTCACAATTTCACAAAAAAAAGAACCCTGTGAGAAAAGTCTGAACAGGTCCCTGGAAACATTTTTTGAAAAGTTATTAAACTTTTCTCGTGTATATTTATATAAAAATTCTGTAAGCCTGTCTTAAAGCTATCTCAGCACATTTCTCTCTTTCTAAGTTCAGCTGTTTTTCAAAGATTCAAAACAGTTTATTTAACAATTTTAAACAGATAAAACATATAGAGAAAACAAGCAAAATTCATAATTCAAGTATAAAATATAAATACAAAAACCCTTTTATAAGTTGACTCCACCCTCCCTAATGAAATAAATCCTATTTGTACCAGTTTATTTTATATTGTGCAATATATATATATATATACATATATATATAAAAGTATACCTTATTCTATAAAATACAATATTGTAGTACGAGTATTAACTTGTACCGATACTTCATTTCTACATCGAGATCTGGAAATTAAAATTATTAGAAACACGATGGAATAAAAATATCACCTGGAATTCACAGTATTATTTGTTCATTACAGTAATTTACAACACTTTTAATTTGTTATACTAATCATTTTTAAGAAAATAAAGAAATCGTCCAGCGTAAAGCAAGCCATCCCCATAGGAAATAACAGGGAGAAATACAGCGAGGGTTTGTCTACATGTGTAGTGACATCAGAACAGCTTTCGTCACATGACGTGGCTTTTTCCCGCCATGGCAAAAACTGCGTTTTAAAAGTTAATTTAATGAATTATACAAGTTTCAAATATATGTAAAAATGGTATCAAAATGTTCGTATTTTTGCACTCTATCAGATGCAAGTTAAATTGAAAAACGTGCAATTTCCCCATTTAGATATTTAGGGACCAGCTCCTGTAGAATCTATAGGTGGATCAAAATATTTCATGAGTGTAATTGATGATTTTTCTAGGTTTTGTACAGTCTATTTTCTAAAATGCAAAATTGAGAAGTTTGAGTGTTTCAAACAATATCAGATAGAAATGGAGAGGCAGACTGGGAAAAACATAAAGAGAATAAGAACTGACAATGGGATAGAATTTTGTGCTAGTTATTTTGAGGAAAACCTGAAAAATCAGGGTATTCGAGTAGAAAGAACGAACCCGTATTCTCCAGAAATGAACAGGATAGCTGAGAGATTCAATAGAACAATTCTAGAAGGAGTAAGAACTTTTCTATATCAAGGGAATCTGCCAAAAACATTATGGGCCGAATTGGTAAACACCCAGAACTACCTAAAGAATAGTTTTCCACATAGAAGGTTAGGGGGAAAAGTACCTTTAAATGCATGGACAGATAGAAAAATTTTAGTCAAATTTCAGTCATCTCAGTACGACGATTAGAACCGAAAAAATCCTTTAAAAATCGATCGATAAGAAATAATTTTTCATTTCTTTCGGCACTGCGAACGCCAGATCGCAGACACGTGGCCAGATGATCTTCTGGATCGATTTTCCAGAGCCGAGGCGCATTTTCTCTGAAGGAGGTCACATGGGTTTCAACTGGGTGTTTTCAGAGGGGGGGGCCATCTCCGAATCTAAGGGGCGCAGTAATTCCAAACTTTCACAGGGTGACGCAAAATTTTTTCTGCTTTCAGAATATCTAAAAATTATTCTCATATCTTCATTAGGAGCCGATATATTATTTTATTGTATAATTAATCATCGTTATTTGTATAATTAAAGCAAAAGAAAGATTTCTATGACAGTGCCTGCTAGATATTAGGATTTTAAAAAGTAGGCCGCATCTAAAAACTGCATTATTATTTTAAGTTTTAGTATTTTAAGTATTTGTTTTAGAGTGGCAACCAGATATTATGATAGGGAAAAGCAGGCTTCGCCCGTTATCGATTTTTTTTTTTTTTTTTTTTAGTTTTAAGTTTTTCTACAGCTCACTGTCTTTGAACTAGAACTCAGGTAGTCTACATAAGTTGTTTGAGGAAAAGCAGTGTCATCGCCAACCCCCCCCCCATAAGGACACTCTATAACATTTTTAAAAGTTTCTGAGTTTATACCACTCTTTTCGAATAATAATATCAGATTTTATACTTTGATTTCACATTATCTCGAGTTCTACGAGTCCAATCGGAACGCGGTTTGGCTCATTCGACTCGATATCGATAGAGGATACTAGAGCTTATCGGTTTTAGTTCGTTTTTCACCACTAGGGGGCGTTTTATTATCTCTGTTTCTATGGCCCGGATTACGACAGGGTTTGGCTCTTTCGACTGGATTTCGACAGCTTTACAGATTTCGGTCATGTTCGTATAGAACACATTGCGCCCCCTGGTGGTGGAAGGTGTAATTAAAGGATTTTTCAGCTTACAGATTACAGCTTATCGAATTTTGCTCAGAGTCTCACCACCAGGGGGCGCTTTCCTATCTCCGGTTCTACGGGCATGAAAACGACGGGGTATGGCTCATTCGACTCGGCATCGAAAGCCTTAACGATTTCAGTTATGATCGTATAAACAGATTGTGCCACCTGGTGGTGGAAGGTGGAACTAGTGTATACTGCAGCGCGTGCGCAGCACGACTGCTATACGGTGCCGCAGGCAGCGGGGACCCGAGCCGGAGGTTCGTTCAGTTAGAGGTTTATACTATTCTATGTGCAATTTAAGGGATTATCCTGTGCATGCGTAGCACGACCGGTATACGGTGCCGAAGGCAGCGGGGACCCGGGTTGGAGGTTCGTTCGGTTAGAGGTTTATACTATTCTATGTGCAATTTAAGGGATTATCCGGTGCGTGCATAGCACGACCGGTTTACGGTGCCGAAGGCAGCGGGGCAGGGTCGGAGATTCGTTCAGTTAGAGGTTTATACTATTAGATGTGCAAATTAAGGGATTATCCGGTGCGTGCGTAACACGACCGGTATACAGTGCCGAAGGCAGCAAGGACCCGGGTCGGAGGTTCGTCCGGTTTGAGGTTTTACAAGATTCAAGATTTTCTACAATTCGAGGCACCGATGTAAATTAGGGGCCCGCTGGCAGGGGAAGCCAGCTAGTTATGCAATAAGAACCAAGGGCTATCGAATTTGGAAAAAAGTGCAATAGCGCCAAATGTCGCCAATTTTGGCGAGAATTTGGCGCTAACGGATATGAATATATAGTTTTATGCGTATGATTGGGAAAATTATTATAACAATGAAAGAAAATAATTTGCGAGTAATCGCGTTAATGTGCTGTTTTGTTTCAAAATGTCAGCCACCCTAGAATTTCAAACTGCTCTATCTCAGCCATTTTTTAAGATAGCGGTAAAACAAAAAATGCTCTGGAATCCTCGTATAAAGGCCTAACACTTAAGCAACAAATAAATTTGAATTTTAACTTTTTGTATATTTATTTTAGTTTTAAATTTTTAAATGGCCGCCATCTTGAAACAAAATGGCGGACCAAGCTGGCCAACGAACTTGGTCGAGACATTGGTGAGCTTAATACACACAATTGGTTTCATCGAAATTGATTTATAAATAAGAGCGTTATCGTATGACATAGGTCAGATATATATATATATGGATATATATATATCAACATTTGAACGGAGGGTGGTTTTGAGGTCTGGGGTTCATGATCAGTGAAAATATATTGAAATTTTCCGGAGCTGCTTTCCTCCGAACGGCTGCAATAGGTAGCTTTATACTTTTTTGTATTGAAAGCTACCTAATAGGTACAAGGGAAGTAATTGAGACCAAACATGTAAGTTTTGATGATTCATATATTCTGTCAATGGTTAATAAATCGACAAACAAAGGTAATACTTGATTTCACAATTCAGCTGAGAGTTCAATCAATGATCCTTTGGAAATAACTCCTCCTGAAGATGTAACATCCAAAGTTAAACAGGTTCAATGGGAAAGAGTAGTTATGGAAAGGAAAAAGGATGTATGTTATTATCCAGAAAAACAGTGTTTGATTGCAAAGCCTAAATGACGTAAGAGAATATTGTAAATCAAAAAAGATAAATTTCAATACTGAGGACTTTAATTTATCTGAAAAGGAAACTGAAAAAAATTCACATGATGAGGATAGTGAAGCTGAAGCACACTTTGTAGAGGTTAAAATACCTTCATCGTTCCTAGAATCTCAGACATTAGCAGAAAGTAAAAATTGGCATGAAGCCATGGCTGAGGAAGTTGACACACTAAAAACTAGGGAAGTTTATGATATAGTTCCTAGACCTGAAAAGCATAGTGTGTGTTGGGAAGTAAATGAGCATATAATTTGAAAAGAGATTCTAATGGGTAAATTCTGAGATTTAAAGTACAACTGGTTACTCAGAGGTACAGACAAATTGAGGGCATTGACTATGTAGATACATTTTCCCCAGTTGTAAACTTTACATTGGTAAGATATTTTATGATATTATTGGTTGTATTATTGGGTTGGAAACATAATCACTTAGATGTAAAATGTGCTTATTTTTATCATATAGTAAAATAAACGACGAAATCTACATCAAACAACCATAAGGTTTTATTGAATGTGACAATAAATTCTATGTATGAAGATTGAAAAAGGTTCTGTATGGTCTACATCAATCAGGTAGAGTATGGTACTTGGAATTGCACAAAAATTTTATAGAAATGGGTTTTGATAAAATGAAAAACTGTAACTGTGTATATCATTTAAATTGGAATGTTATTGTACTTGTATAAACAAGTACAATAACAATCCAATTTCAATGATATACACAGTTACAATTTTTGATTGATTCTGCAGTGTTTGCCAAAGATAATTAATTAATATCTGAATCATAAACTACTAATGAGTACGGGTATTATTGTTGAAAAAGTACATCATCCAAGTTGTTCCTTATAGATCATTAATAGGGAATTTATTATTCTTAGTGTCTCTGTTACGATGCTGTCAAATATTCTGAAAGTGGCTGTCAAATTTTTGAATGTGTAGTAAATACCTCAAATTATCGTCTAATGCAAAAGACTTTTATTACTGGATAGTGTGATGCTAAGCATCATTCTGTAGTGGAATTTATTGCACTATCTGAAGTAGTAAAAGAAATTCTATGGCTGTCTCGTATCATCAATGAATGGGATTCAAATTTAGAAATTATGAAGACACAAGATATTTTTTTGTAAAAAATTTCGGTACTTTTCGGTTAGCCGGGTGCCAGTGATATATGTACATATATAAATACATATGTTTATACATATACATATATATAGACATACATATATGTATATATATGTATATGTAAATATGTGTATATATGTCTGTGTGTGTGTATATATATACATGTATATATATCACTGGCGCCCGGCTAACCGAAAAGTATCAAAATTTCTTAATGAAAGAATATTTCAGACATGTTAGACAAAATTAAATATTATTATAATTGTGTGTTTTTCTGATATTTAATAATGTTAAAATGTCTTTTTTAAGGATGAGTCGAGGGAAAGGCTCAGTAAATGACTGCAGGTTGTTTTTCCCTCGGGTCATCCTCTGTTTAATTTACTCTCTAACGATTGGGAAGCTTGAGGCGTGATGTCATGTGACGTATTGCAAGTGCTTGTAAAGAAACCAATGGGAATCTGTTTTTCCTTTATTTCTTTATAAATCTTTGTATAAAGTTTTTTCTTCTTGTGTTTGGATGTGAATCATTTTCGCTCCTCGGAAAAGACGCGGATCGCCGATGAAACTGAAATGGCAAATAAAAGAGCATTGAAAGATTCGCAACATGAGAGGGGGAAAAAAAAAAAAAAAGCCACTTAATCTGTGTACATTTTCCTTTATAACTACTTCTTCGGTTTAAAATAACATTTACGGTTTCAAAAAAAAAAAAATTTCTAAATGCTGATTTGGCATTTTTAAAAATGTATATCCACTTTCCGAATGGAAATAACCTTTTTATTTATGGTACCTTTTGCCTTTTTAATGATATCTTGAGTTAAAAAAAAATATTAATATTTACCAATTGCAACAAATTATTTTCTGGAAGTTCCTTTACGAATTTGCCAGATACTTGTTAGATATCGTACTCATTTTGCACATTATCATATTCACTTTTTTTGTGATCACAATTGAAAGTTTAATATATCTGACTTACAGAAATTAAATCTGCAATCACTGAAACCTTATTTTGTTTGGATAGATTTTCATTTAAAAATATAAAATGATACAAATTCAAGAGGGCTCCCAACATTAGGTTCATTTGGAAAGATTTTAATTTTAAAATATTAAATCTAAACAGAGCGGAGCTTGTGTAGCATATACTACCGAAGACAGTGGGGCCTCCAACTTTCGAATAGGTGTGTGTAATCTAATGTCCCTCGAGTTCGTTAAGGGTAGGGCATGTTTTTACCCCACTGTCTTTTTTTTTGTATTAATATACATACATATAGAGTGTAAATGAAACCATTGCAAATAATGAAAAATAATGTGGTTTGCTTGATAGTGTTTAAATAATTTTCAGGCTTCAAATTCCCAACAATCAATATATATATATATCTGCTTGTTACCATTGGCAGTCATGTAAAAGATGGTTTTGTTTTCTTTCCTCTTGATGTCTCTCAGAAAGAAACTACAATAGAGTCCCGCTATTCCGAACTAATTGGGACCGAACACTGTTCGCTTTAGCGGGAATTCAGAATAGGCGGATTTCATTAATAATTAATCAACGTATTGACTTGTTGATCCTCAAGTCGATTTAGTGCTCTTCGGCAGAAAAAAATCACTGACTTTACTTCTTAACTGTGTGTAAATTAGTTATTTTTTGTGTTTAGCAGGGATTCTACAGAATTGTATAAATGGAGCCGATATGTACTGTAAGTAACCAGCTTTCATTCCAATTTGGTTTCAGGCGTTTTCATCAGGCTTATGTCCTATGTATGTCTCTATTAAACTTCTTTGTATAACAATAAATGTACATTTTTTTCACAAACTTCTTTTTAATTTTTCCTGTTTTTAAGTTAAAAAAAATCAGTATTTTTTAATAACTCTGTTCGGAATAGGCAGATTTTCGGAATAGCAGGACTCTACTGTAATATTACTCCCGCTTCATTCTCTGTCTGTTACAGAGCCAGTTCTCAGAATCTTGAAATTTTGTGTACTTATAGCTGAATACCTACTATGAAGCTGAAAATCATAAAAAAAAAAAAAAAAAAAAAAAAAATTGTATTTTAGTATAGAGATAAAAAGCCAAAAATCTAACAGCCTTTTCTTATTAAATTTAAACATTTTTCTTTAGCAGTTGCCAACCATTAAAAATCCACACTAAAATTCTTTCTACAATAATTAATTTTCTATTGAAAGGTTTCCACGTGAAAAATGAAAATGAAATAAAAAGTTTCACCAATTTGATAAATGATTAATAGGACGTCCTATTGGTAATATAATGGAAATTTTCAAACATTTCTCAATAATATAAGAAGTATGTGTAAGTACAGAAAGTAGGTTAATAGGATGTCATTAAAGAATTAAAAAGAAAATTAATCTGACATCCTATTGGAAGTTAAACGAACTTTTTCAAATGTTTGAGAATCATACAAAGAGAGTATCAATATGAGTAATAGAGAAAGCAAGTAGATAGGATGTCAGCAAGTGATTATAATGTCCTATGAGTTTGAGGAACCTATTGAATCGTGATAAAAACCCAATGATCGAAATATTGGCCTATTTTTAAATTTTAAAGGTTTCTATACAACATGTTTAATTTTGAAATTGATTTATTTTTAATATCACATTGGGTCCACATGACAGATATTATTACCGGTTCAGATTTTTGAGAAAACGAGAAAAATAGACGCGTAAATTTTTGCTTTATAAAAAAACATGACATTTTTGTTAAATGAAATTTATTAAAGAAAGGATAAAGCGTTTTGAAAGGAATATAAAACGAAACCCTTTGTGCAATCTTCGATCCCACTTCCCCACTTGTTTAATAGATTGTTTTTATAACCTATGAAGAACAAGAATTTTGAGTTTAAAGTTTGGCCTGCTTCTACTTTTAAGTGTGAAAAAAGGAAAAAAAAATTGCAAATGTTGTTACCAATACCTTTCTTCTTCCAGCGGATGTTCCTGTGACGGGAGGTGAGTGGCTGCACAGCATGCAGAATGCTGTCCAGCAAGAGGAAGCCAACAACATGCCGCCTTCCATGCATGCCTACTCCGCCAACAGGTTTCCCGACGTCTTACAGCCCAACATGGAAAACAGCCATCCACTCGACCAGTCCTATCAGGTACATAGACTCTGTGTGATCCTTCTCATTATAAAACATACTCATCATTGTGCATGACAGTAACTTTCTTAACCGAAAAATATATAGAGCTGAATTTTTAAATGTATTAACTTAGAACAGCCATTGAAAAAGATAAACTTTCTAACCAGCCATTTGCAGCTTCATTGGAAATGAATCTTTTCTGGTTTTGGTTTAGTTCAGTTTCAACCTAAGAAATGTTATGAAAGATGACTGTGCGGATAGCATCCCATTTATGGTCAGAGAAACTTTTGTTGTATAAAACATACAATTTTCTTGATACTCTGTACTGAATAGCAGAGTTTGTTTTTTGTGAGTGTCAAAAGTGAAATTTTTAACTTTACAGAAAATTGTTTCCGTTTTCAATGACTTTTGTTATAAGTGGACATTTATTGTATTGTATATACCCTCTATTGAGCACTCTTGAGGCAGGACAATAGATTCAGATTTCATCTTTCTGATAAAAAATCATCTGTCAATCCTGTGTCATAGATGCCTACCATTCTGTTGCCTTCAAATTGATTGAAGGGGCAGAACATTTACAAGTTTGACACTATTTTTGCACTACTATTTATAAAATTTGTATAAGGGAAGGTTCTGTGAGTTGTTATAATATTAAAAATGAATATGTTACATCATAATAGATTACCATGATGAGGAGAAAAACAAAAGGTCATTGGATTGTTTTTTTATTTTAAGTAAACTGGATTTCGCCCTCTCCATGCTCATGATAACATGAATCATTCAGGTTGTTTCATTCCTTAATTTATTTATCGCAGTAAAATCTGCAAAAACAGAATCCTGCCTTAAATGGAAAAAATTCATGGTCACAATGGGGGGAAAAAAATACAATGTAATTATACCTCCATAAGATGAAAACCTTTCAGTGATTCTGTCTTCACATGTTTTACTGTATTATTTTCCTTGACTTGTCAAATCAAGAGAGAAATATTGGTTGATTGAGTGCATGGCCGAAACTATGGAGGAAGCAAGTGCCAGTGTAAGGAGGGTCGATTCATCTTTCGGTACAATGCAATAAGACAGCCCAAAGTAAAAATGTGCTTCTTTGCCATGATCTAGGCCTCCATTGGGCGACCTCCTACAGAGGTTCCAGAACAATACTGGATTAACGAATTCATCAGAGATGTCAAATCATGCAAAATCAATATGCTGTCCCAATTAGGTCCAGTATTTCAGACGTTATCGTGATGACACTCTTTGAATGTTTTGTTTTTTGCTTTTGTATGTCCCTGTAAATGAAATAACAATTGCATACTTGATTAATGAACGCATCCAAGATGCTGGCAGATGAATGGACTGCTCCAAATAGATTGTAATGGGTTCGATATTTCGGACATTATCGTGATGACAAGATTTTCATTATTTATATACAAAATGATTGCAATAGATTCATTTCTAAAGCGATAAACCTAAAAAAATTAAGATTAATATATTTTCTAGTATTTATTTCATACTTAAAATAAATAATAAAAACAATGGGTAGAAATTTATTTTGGAGAGGATGAAAAGAAGAAAAAAAATCCTAGTTTCGGCCCTGCTTGAGTGAGTGAAAGATGAGAGAAGAACCATGAGTGAGCTGTGAGAAATTTTATAAAAATAATTCTGTGCACATCTTTTTCTATCTTAAGGATGCTCTCATGTTATTTATTGAGTCTGTCTGGTGCCACAGATCTTTCTGACATCTTCATTCTGCATGTATTGCATTTTATGAGACATTCTTGATTCAAATGGCAACGCATCCAATGTTGGATCCTACTTGACGCATCAAGTGAATCCAACTTTATTTTTTCCCCCCATTTTACTGCAATTAGATTGTTGTTGGACGACGACTATTTTTTTCAATAATAGTCCCACACATCCCTGGAAAATCATCCATTTTCTGATGCTCTCCTTTTATAACAAAGAGTCCCTATCTGATAAATGTGTCAGAAAGTAATGGGCGTGTGTCTATGTGAGAACATCCTTAATTTGAAGTATGGAACGATGGCAGTCAACTCCCTCTAATCTTGCAAACTCATAAGGTCATTGTTGGGTCTGCATTTTTTTCTTTTGCAGATGAGTTATGTATGAATGTTTTGCACTGTCGCATTCAATTTCATAAAAGTAAATAATCATTCAATAATACATAGTAATAATATAAGCACATATTCCTCACAAATTGGTTTTAATTTTTTGAAACATGGATGCAGTGGTGGTTGGTTTGAATACTTCAGATTGAGGCTGGGAAATTTTATCACAAAAATGTTATTTCCTGTCCAAACAGGATAAAAAATTCATTTAAGTGTAGTAAAGTAATTTTTTAATGATTAATTTAATAATGGGTTCAGAAACAACTTCTTTTAAGCTGATAATAAGAAGTAAAAAATTAGTTTTCTTTGAAATCTCAGTCTTTATATCCTAGTAGGCGTTGCAAATGATAGGTCTTCAGATTAAAGTGAGTTGACTGTTGTACACAGAAATGCAAAGAATTTTAATTATTTGAGTTGGAGACTAAACAGTAGGTGTGTGTTTTCTCCCTCCCTAGCAACAGGCACTTGTGAGTGGCAGTTACTCTTTTGTGAATGGCCTTCCTCCTCCACACGTGGTAGCCCCCCACCTCTATCCTCCTAACAGTGTGGATGCGCAGCCAGCGGAACACATGTGGGGAGCGGTCCACCCCAACAAAACGGAGCCTCCTCCTCAAAATTTGGAACAGAAAATGGTATCAAGACACATTTCATTCTGCCATTTTTGGACGCTTGCGTGGCCAGGAAGATAAGTTGGCCTCTCAATCATTCATTGTGTTCAAAACACCAAACTGAAATAATGCAAAGCAGTGCTTACTTATGTTAATTATGTGGCATTGAGTGATAGTTTTATTTCTAACGAAATATATTTTTTAAACACACTCTAGCTGTGGATATCTATCCTGTTTTATTAATTGCTTTTGACAGTGTGGAAAGAAAAATAATTAAGGCTTACTGTCATCAGTATCATCAACGCCTTATCTTCCTGGCACAAATAACACATGTCTTTGTTTCTTTCTTACAAAAATGAGTCAAATTCGCGATCATTAGAATAAGTGAAGTATTCCATTGACTCCAAGGGATTGATTTGGAACAAATCATAAGGATGGAAAATTAGAAAGATTTGGAAAAGTATATATTACACTCTTGTTGGTTTTTGTACTTGTATAAAGATGGAATTTTGGAATAGCTTTTTCACCCACTTCCTGATAGGCTACTAGAATTATAAAAATTGTGTTCCCAATGTAGCATTTTAATATTTTTAGAACTTAATTATAAATTAATAACTGAATTTTAAGGCATTTTTTCGTTTGCCCACCACAGAGGATCCATCGCCCAATCAATACCTTTGGGGGTTACAATTGTATGCGAGTGACAACAGCAGTGGAAGAAATGTTTCTAACCAGGCTCGCCAAAAAGCTGCAACAAAATATTTGAAACACTAAAAAGAAGAAAATATAAATAAAAAAAATAAAGAGTGTAATATATATTTTTTTAAATATGCCTTAAGTTTCATATTAAATTAAGATTATACATTGAAAAATAAATTTAGAAATCCTAAACAGTTAGTTTAAAAAAAATTTCTTTCCTATTGTCTTATCTTAAAAAAAGAAACAAAGCAAAAATGATCCGTTTTTTAATAAATTCACTAGCTGTGAAGAAAGGCAGTGGATTTTCCCATAATCCTGGTTCAGTTGAAATGATTTGAATTTCAAAGTGAATTGTTTTTGTAAAAATCATGAATTGCAGTCTGGAAACGAAGCCCGATTTACAAGATGATAGACATTAAAGACTTCTAAAAGAATGGATACTTCTTATTACAACCTACCTATTCCTGTATTTCAACTTGCTCTTGAATTAAAATGTATTTTTATACTCACAAAGGGTTCCCCTTTCAGTGGTTGAAAAAAAATTACTAATGTGGAAAAATCTCCGCAAAAATTGCTAAAAGTTAAAAAATCGTACAGGAAAATATTTATTGAGTGGGATACAAGGGCGATGCCAGGATTTGCCCGACAGGGGAGGGGGGAGGTATGGTATTCCTGACAGGGGATCTAAATTGCTAATACATATTAGAAGATTACATGGGTTCGCGCCTGTTCCTAAGCCCGAGCTCAGTCCAGGCATGTGAAAATTTTATTTCATTAAACTCAGTCCAAACTCAGGTTTAATTTTATTTTTTTTAAACTTGTCTGGGCCTGAACTTTACTCAATTCGAGAGGGGCCTGCGTTACTTTTCTTTCGGGAGGCGGGGTCTTACTTTTTTTGTAGATTCAGGTTTGGATCGGGCCTGTATTTTTTTTTTTTCTTCCGGGCCGTGACGTCTGATTTTTTTTTTTTTTCTTTCAGGTAATGTTGGGGTAACATTCTTCCTTTATTAATGGAGAAACAAAATTTCTTTGCTCCCTTTTTTTTTTCTTTTTGAATTTTTTAAATAGTTTTATATGTTTGCTTAATCACATGAAAGATATTTTGCCCAGAGTGCTGTGAAGGACTGATCTTCTTCCTTTTAAAATCTTACATATACTTAAATCTTATCTAGGAATGTAAGCAAAATCTTGGACATCATTTAGATAAAGGTTCAGGGAAACAAATCTACTAAAAAGAAGGGTTAAACACTTATTTCAGCGATTTTAGAAATTCACCCGGGGGGGGGGGATTTTTATGTTAAAAAAAATCTTCCAACAATACAGTTGCCAAAAAAAAGTCTTAATAATAGTTACAACAATTGAATTATAGCAATGAAATGACAACGATGAAATACATAAAATGCAGCTAAACCAATCTGCTAAAAATAGCAAACATGTGTTTCAGCTATTTTAGCAATTTCGTCGCCAACATTGGCAATGAACCTGATTATGGAAGATTAAATGAATAAGACAACTATTGCTGATTTTTGATTAGATATTTTTCATAATACATTTTTACCAAGGAGGTCAACACATTGTCCATCTGGGCCAGGCCACTAGTAGTTAATAAAGGATAGAAGGTAAAACGACTTGATAATTAGTTATTTATTATTGGTAGTAAGTAAAAAATAGGGCTGAGAATTTTAAGGTTTGTGCATCAGAATTAACACAGAATAAACAAAGTGGTTGCATTCCTTCTCAGTTCGCTCTTTTGGCGAAAAAGGGTAATTTTCAGGGAAGTTTTAAATTAGGCTTACCAAATAGAATTAAAAGCATAGGATCAAAAATGCTAAAAACTTGTTGAACTCAGTTTAAAAGCACAAATGTTTTTTTTTGTAAATTAAGGGAGAAAAAATAAGAAACATAGTTTAGAATGATTAGTTGCATAGCTCAGAATAGTACTGAAGACAATAAAACTAAGTTTTCTAAGGAAACTTATCCAAAATTATATCTCTGAAAAAAGACAAAAAGGAACTATTGTAAACTCTGCCAAATGCTTCAAAAGTCCAAATAGTTGAGTGCTACAAAATCTATATCAGATGAGAGAGAGCATCGATAAAATAGTGAAACCGGTAACAATTCTGATTTTATTATTTCGAAATTTGCATTTAATGAACTCTCTTAGTTTTGCCAAATTAAAAATAAAAGCTTTTTTTTTATGTTTGAATATAATTTCAAGTTTATTTCTTAATATTTCGTAACTTTGCAGCATCTGTAATGAGACATCTGCACGAGGAGGGATGTTGGAGAGACAAAATGTCGTTTGTGCTCATTTTTTAGTTCAATTTTTGTAAAAAAAGAAATAAATAAATAACAAAGTCCGATTAAAAAAACTTAGTGGCCAGGTAAAAAAAGTTGGTCACCAGCGGCGACCTGGCGACTGCATTTGTCAAGCCCCGAACATACTTAATTATCAAATTTATGGAAAATACTTTCAAGATCATTGTCTTAATTAGGTTTAAATTGGTTTAGTATTTTGGATGTTATTATACGATGACGTGTTGAGAGTTTTGATTTTGCGAACTATAAAAGCTATATGCTAAACAAATTATAACGGACTTATCCAAGATACTTGCAAGATCAATATTCTGTCCCATTTAGATTCAAATAGGTTCAGTTTTTCGGTCGTTATGTTCAAAGTGATTACAATAGGTCATCAACCCAAATAAATTAAATTTTAAAGATTCATTGCCTGGGGGAGCATAAATTTTGCAGGGTGGGGGATTATAAATAGTGTTTAAAACATATTAAAGTTTATTAGCTTGGTGGTGGTGGTGGAGGAAGAGAAGCAGAAATTTTAGTGCGAAGGTGTAATTTAAATGATTGTCACTACAGAATAACAAATTTAAAGATGAAAGAGTTTTAAAAAGTGTAAACTTTGTGTGCCTGGTACTAATGGAAGCAAGTGGATTCTCAACCTTGATATTTTTAAAGCATATTTTATATATGCTTTTGCATGTATCATTGGTTTGAACACAATAGAATCTGGAAAATGCTCTAGTTTAAATTTTTGCTTTTAAAAAGAATTTTAGATGTAAAATAATGGAGATCTAATAATATCTGCAATTTTTTGCAGAAATTGAGTTGGCCAGATTTCATTGATTTTTGCACGGTTTGGGCCAAGCCATCCATGCGAGAAAGCAAACAGACTGTTCTGGGCTGAAAATGACTGCCCATACAGATCTCACTTTGTTTTTGTGGGAAGCCAAAGAGAGATGCATTTTAATTTCTAAGTGTTCAAAAAGCTCTCAAATATTTGATATTTTTGGTGAATTTTATCTTCGGATACCATTCAGTCAAGTAGTTTAGGAATTATGTATGTAGTTTGAAAACTTTTTATATTAAATTCACTTTTAATCGTTGCAGTTACTTTTTTTTAACATAACTTGCCCGAATGAGATGTCATTTTGGAAAGCTTCTGAAAATCTATTTATATTTTAAAAAATTATAGGTTACAAGTAATTTTTTTTTTCTAAAAATCAGTTTTAAAAGATTTAAGAAGGGTAACCTATAATATTTTAAACTGAATTCTATTTCTAGGGACTTGTCTAAAATTTCAGCTCATTCCGATGCTACCACAATTGAATACGGTGACTGCTACAGTGCAGTGAATTGCTACACGGTGATTGAAATGTATTGTGTGTTCTCTGTTTTTGGCCCCATTGTTCACATTTCATAGCAAGTCAAAGAAATAGCTCTCATTAAAAAGAAAATGCTAAATTAAAGCCTTAACCTTTAGAGTCAAATCCATATAAAGAAGACATTCTCCACAATTTTGTTTGTTGCCAGAAGGCAAAATCTTCGCTTCATACTTTTTCCCACCCACCCACTTCCAATATTACAGATTTTACATGCACGTATGTGGCATACGCAAAGCAATATTTCAGACTAAGTATGGAATTGAAGTCCTTCAACCATGATTTTGGGCACTGGTGAACAACTCCCTCCACCCTACCAAAAAATACTAACATCTAGAGTCCTGCATCAGAGTATTTTCCAAAGCCAGTCAACACATCGAATCGTGTTTGGATCAGGTTGGCTCTCATTTTTTGCTATACGTGTTGCTCAAGCCACTTTCTTTTTTTTTATGCCAGAGGTAACTAAATAATTATTGGACGACGTGACCAAAAACAAATGCAGCAGCTTAAAATTTACCGCAGGCATTTTAGTGAACTTTTACGAAAAAAGGGACTATCTAAACAGAAATGAAATGAAATCTAAAAAGGGACTTCTATCACTTTTTAGTAGTTTTCTTTTCTTTCTTTTGTGATCTTTTTAAAAATTTATTAGAGGAAGTGTCATTGTGAAAATTAGCAGCTAAATATTACTACCTAGACTATCCAACTAGAGTCCTGTGCGGTTCGGGTTATATCCAGTCCGAACCCAAAAATTCTATATCTAGTCAACTCTATTCAAAACAGACAAAAAATAGAGTGTACCTGTAATCTGACATGAACCCGACACACTTTAAAATAAAACTCAACCCAAAATGGAAAAAAAAAAAAAAATCCATATTGTAACGCAATTATGGAAAAAGGTAGTAAGTAGCTGACAATTATATCTCTAGTATCAATTTTATCCTCTAAGTAGCAAAATCAATCTTAAAATATACTTTGTAGACTCTTTTGAGAGTAGACTCTTTCTGAGTGAACTCAAACACGACCCGCAAGTATTAAACCCCAACCCGAAACATTTAAAGTTTAGCCGACTTGACAATGAAAAAAAAGATTAGTGTCAACACAGCCTGACCCGATGCAGAACCAGCAACCCTACTCAGCCTGGCAAAAATGTTTTTGTTCTCCTCAAAACATTAGATATTCTTACTTTAACCCCAATACAAACCAGAACGGAAATCCGTATCGGAAAAAATGGATCCACAATTTAGTATAATTATAGTAATCTAATCCTATCTCTAATATCTCTTATGTTGGAAAAAAAAAGTATAAATAGTCCATTCATAAGGACATCTTTTTGGAGTTAACCTGAACCTAACCCATAAGCATCAAAACTAAATAAGACAATTAGTTTAGTCAACCCCACTTACAAAGGAAAACCATGATGGGTATGCCCCCGGTCACACACACACATACTAAAGGGGTGCCTCTAGCACCGCCTTTGGTGGGATAGCATTGTAACCGGAATTCTTTCATGAATGTCAAAAAATTGCCTCAGAATGCAGAAAAATGTTAAATGCATTGAAAATCTCATTAAAATTCACTAATTAGTCAAATTGCAGAGGGCAAAATAGAAGTTTGAAACCGAATGTCGAAAAATCCTCGCAAAACTCAAATTGCATAAAAAAAATCTCAGAATATTCAAATTCCGAATAATTTTATTGAAAGGAGGACAGAATTTATTAAACTGGGTTAAAAGATTGAAACCAGTTTCTCTTAAAGAATGTCGAAATATTGCTATATGAATTGCAGAAAATATGCTAGAAAATTGAAACCGGATTCCTTTTAATAAAGTGGAAAAATGTTTAAAAATTGCAGAGGACAAAATTTAATAGAGTAGGCTAAAACATTTGTAAATGGAACAACTCTTTCACAAAGCTAAAAATTGGAAAATCTCTCTCCTGTATGGGATACAACTTTTGTAGCAAAAACTCAATTCCGTATTTAATTAGACTTGAGTACAGCGCTGCTATGCTGCATTTTTCATAGGTAATTATGTGTTCTTCTAAATATTAATGAAGCAACAATTTGAATTAAAAGTCCTTTAAAGAGATATATTGAATTGCAGTAGAATAGTTATTAATTGAATTGGTAGAATATTGTGTTTTAAATAAAACTATGTACATTGTTAAAAGTGGGTGCTTCAATTTTAAATAAAAATGGTCTCCTTTCACCCCTTTTTTATTATTATTTAAAGAAGCTTTTGAACTTATTTCTTTCTCTGTAACCATTGAAGACATCCTTTTTAGTTCTATCAATTGAAAAGCAATACCACAAAATCTTATTAACAAGAGTTGGGTATATTTTATAAATGAGGGTTCTTCTGAAAAATCTTAAATTTGTAATCATTTTGTTAATTTTGTGAGAAAGTTGTATTGCTTAATTGTTTTGAGAAGAAAGATAGTTTTCTCCTCAACATTGTTCATACAAAACTACCTGCTATTTCATACGGCTGTAGATCCACAATTTTTTCAAATCATCTCATTTTCTATTAAAGTGACAATTCCTTGTAAATATAGTAAAACAGCTGTGAAGGGGCATACCTTAAATGGCTTCGAGCATACTTAATAATTATTGCAGCGGAGGAAATTCGATGCATTGGGATTGCGAAAATTTTTATTTTACTTCATTGAAAGACTTGAACTTACTGTCTTTCATCCTATTTTTAATCCTCTTTCTTTAGTGTGAAAACAAAAAGAAATAAAATTTAGATTTTCTCAAGTTTGTAAAAAAAATGATGATGACTGCGGGAGAATAGTAAAATAATTTGAAGATAATAATAATTAAAATTATATTACTTCATTTCATTGTATGTATCTTTTATATATGTTCAAGGACTGCTTAAGCCCCCTAAATACATATTCCATACAAAGTGGGTGTCCTCTTTTAGACTATACATTTCCCAGCTAAAGCAGGGAATTTTAATGAGACCTCCAATTAAAAAGAAAATTTTAGATTTTTGTGCGTTTTGTTTTTCATCTACAAACGCCTATTTTATTTTCACTACCTCAGCAAGAGAATAGAAACATCTTTTACCTTGGTCATTTTGTTACAGAAGACCTTCACGAACTAAATTTCATTTTTAACAATTAACACTCTTAATTTTCGGCTATACAACAGTCCGTTTAATCATTTATTTTATTATTGAATTCAAATAACAAAATTCATATTATATTTCCCTGTTGCAAAAATATGTTAAAATGAACATTTTGAAACAAAAAAAATCCAGGTGGAAACTTTATCCCCTAAAATACAAAAATGATGACCCCTTACTTCATAAGAAACTGTGTTATTATTATTATTTTTTTTTTTTTTATATATATATACAGTTAACTTTTATTTTCTATCCTTTTCAAATATTTCAGGGATTCCATTAGTTGTGGTTCTCAAAAAAAAAAATTCCTTTTTGATACATTTGTGGGCTTGTTTTTAAACATAAAGGTATGAATTTTGGGAACAGGATGGCTGAAGTGATTTTTGCTTTTTTGATAAATCTATTCTATCTTTGAGTTGTTGTCACCTTCAAGATCTCTGCCTTTATTAAATGATGGAAAATGCTATTCAATTTCATAGTTTGTGAATAGAAAAACACCTGCTGATTTTATGTGTATAAGATTGAAACTGACTTCAGGAAAGTGCTATTTTTTACTTCACTAAATGCGAAAGGGGTACACAATCTTTTGTTCTTTAATTTCAGATGAAGCTATTGAAAATCTGGTGAATGATAAATGGAACTATAGATTTTTTTTTCCTAAAAAAATTAAAGACTGAAGAAGAATCAAGTATATTTTTGTTAATTTTCTATTTTAAGAGATTAGATTAAGATAATTTTTACATTTTTAGTTAATTAAGTTTGTAAAATTTGTAAGAAAATCCCTTTTTGGTTCTTTAGAATGGACTTTACAAGAATGCCAAATCCTATTTCAGAGTGTTAAATTGCTATTTTCTTTTTGCCTCTTTACTTTTTGGGGGAAAAGATTCATTTCAATGGTGGATCTAAGGGAGAAGGATCACCCTCCCCCACCCCTTGGGCTAAAAAAAAAAATCGGCAAACCAACATTAGAGGCCTACACAGGTGCTGCTGTTATGCTGTACTTTTCATGATTTCTGAGATAGTTATATCCCAAGAATTAACTCGTGGAATTTCATGAAACTTCAGATTCAGTTAGACCTTGGCATAAATAGGTCTTTTATTAGGTTTGGGTATATTCTGCCCAACAGATGTTGCTGCTATTATCTGGTTTTCACATTTTAATTTTCATTGGAGAGGATTTGATTTAGTATATAAAAGAAAGTTTTGTGATGCAACTATAAACTAAGTAGTTTATAGTAGTTTAGTAGCTATGGGACGTTGGCTGAAAGAATCCTTTAAAATAAACATTAAAACTGGCTTATATATGTAGGTTAGAAGTCTACACTTATCGAAATTTCCTGGCCGGGGCGGACCCGACCCATACAAAAAATATTGGCTCAACCTGGTATAAAGCTAAAAGTTTGGTTCAAGCCCGGCCCTACCTGTACAAAAACTTATTGGTACTTTCCAGTCCAATTTAATTTCTACGAAACATGCCGATATTTCTGAAGCAATATTATTCTATAATTAAAATTATTCAGATTCTGTTGGAAATTCATGGAATACAGAATAACAACATTGTTCATGACCACTTAGACACTCATTAAAGAATTTTGAATTTATGCAATTACATTTAGATAAATATTCAGCAAGAATATCAATTAAAGAAACAAATAACAAAAGAAAGTCATCATTTTAAAGCTCTACAAAGGGGGGGGGGAGTACATATATACTTTTTTCTATCTATAATAGGAGAAAGTATTGTAAGCGAACATTTTTTTTACTTCTGGTTTTCGACGGATTTACTCAGAGATTTTTTAAAAAATTATACAAAATGTCTGTCTGTCCTCATTATGTCAACGAAGAGTGTATGCATAGACTTGAACCCCATTTCATTTATAGGTTTTAGACTATGGTCAGCAGGTCCTACTTGAATTTATGGATATTCTGCCGGAAAGCAATTTTTTGTGTTAAACATAGGCTGCTCCTGCTGCGACCTTTTCAAAACCCAAAACTATCACCAAAGAAACAAATGGAAGAATGTAGCCATTGAATTCTCTTTAAAAAAAAAAATCTGAAAAACCCTATTCACCAAAATGTGTCGGTAAGCTTAAACAATAGAATTGACATTATTTTTCTTAATGGTCCCTCCCTGTGTATAAAAGTTTGTGACGTCCGTTGAAACGGACCTATTGTACGTAAGCATCGCAACAAAGTTTTTTCAATGCTCTTTCCCTTTTAATATCATGACACAATTGTTATTTTAATTAACGAAATAACTAATAAATCCGTAAAACATAATAAAAAATACAGGTAAATGTCAAATTAAAGACATAACAAACACTTGTAATGTTTCTGACGTCAAGTGAATGGGATGATGCAATTTTGGCCATGAAAACTGGTCAACGGGATAATGGAGAAGTACCCTTTCTTTTGTAGTAGCTATAGTAGCTCATTTAAAACAGTCTTTACTGGATTACAAGCAGTCTTATACTCGGCTAATCTTTTTTTACGTAATTCTGAAATAGGACGAGGCATCAGAGCTTAAATTTGAAACCATTTATCCGGAATCGACCCCTTGTGGAATCTTTCCAGGAAAAAAAAGCACCATTTTCCGTAAATTTTCAACACTGCGGTTAAATTTTCTTATTATTCATTTTTTTAATAGTAGTGTATTTTTTTTTAGGATTTATTGTTTCACTGCAATGTGGTATATTTATTGTGGTATATTATATATGTATATTATTCTTTAATCTAATGTGCTTTATGCTATGGCAATATTTTTGCTTCATAGCGCTTAATCAACAACGTGGACAAATAAACAAAGCAGAACTGTTGCCAATCTGTAGAAACAACATAGAAAATATACTGTTTATTCACCTACATGGAGATAGGAAGAAAAAAGCAGTAACTGCATCTGAAAAGTTACGGTTGGAAAACATGCATTGCATTTCTTATTATTTTCAGAAGATGGTGCCTGAGCAAATGAAGAAAATGCAAAGTAAAAAAAAACGACTTGTTTCATAATAAATTTTCTCCACTTATAAATTCTCCGAATAAACTTTTGAGTATTTTATGTTCTTTTCCTATTTCTATGAATGTTAATAAACAGCAAAAAAAAAAAAAAGTTTTGTGCTGCAACAGTTCTGTTTAGTTTATTTTCAATTTTGTCAGCCACACCATCCATAATAATGTTTGTTTTGAAAAATGAATCACTTTACTTAAGTTGTTCAGATGTATTTGGATGTCTTCAATTTTATTTTTTGATTCAATAATTTTAGTTTAAATTTGTTTTTAATACTTTCAAAGTTGTGGAAAGAAAATAACAATCCTATGTAATGTGCAGTTACATTTCATTTTCTCGTATAAACTGTTAAAATGTGTCTAAATTATAAGAATTTATTGCCATTGATAGAAAAAAAATGTCCACCTTTTTTTCGTATTTCCCACTTTCATGCCTGTAAATTATGATTTGGCTGCTATTTTTAAGATGCAAATGCACACACGACACTGTTTTTTTTTTTTTTTTAATCTAAATTTAAAAGGATATAGGAGTAAAAAAAAACTTTCTAAATGATGATTTTTGAGAAACTTTAAATTTGGCATGTCATCGGTTACTTTTAAGTTGTAAATGCTCATAACATTGAAAAAGTGAAATGGGTAGAAAACATTCTAAAAGTGACATGAGGGAGAGACAGTTCTAAAATTTTGATTTCTATTTTATACAGTCAGTATAGAAAAGCCTGGAATTTTGCACTGGTTATTTTTAAAATGTAAATGCTCGCTAAGAACGGTTTAAAAAAAAAAAAAAAAAAAGTATGAAAATTTCAAAGCATGAAAAGTGATTATTAAACTAAGATTTCTACAAAATTGTTAAGGATAGAAAATTCAATTTTGACATCTTTTAAGATGCAAATTCTGGCTTTCTAAAAATTAATAATTTAAAAACCTGCAAGAGCAAAAAATGCTCTAAATTTATGTGATACAGTTTGCCTGGAATTTGGCATGGTGAATACTTGGTGAGCCTTTACATCTTAAGAACTTTTTTTTTTTCAATTCAAAATTTAAATGGATGAAATGAGTGAAGAATTTTCTAAATTACAATTTATTTGGAACTCTTAAGAGTTCCAAATAAATTGTAATATTGGAATTTGGTGTGACTGTTACTCTAAAGATGTAAATGTTCTGAAAATTTTTAATTTAAAACCGTTCTAAAATTGCAATTTATGTGACACATTTGGTACAGAAGCTTGGAAATTGACATGGTGGTCGCATTTAAAATGTAAATGCTTGCTAAGAACAGTTTCTGAAATATTTGAAATTTAAAGTTTGAAATGAGCGAAAAATGTTCTAGATTATGATTTAGTTGGATTTATTCAGGTTAGAAACTTGAAATTTTGTATAGTGGTTACTTTTAAGATACAGATAAACAGTTGATTAAAAATTCGAAACTTAAAGGTGTGAAATGAGCTGCAAACATTCTTAATTGCAGTTTATTCAGGGACAGAAACTTAAAATTTGACATGTCTTCTCGCTCGAAGCAGTTTTTACAAAATTTAAAAGTGTTAATGATTCTAAAGTTATGATTTTTGTGATGTGAATTTGAAATTTAGCATGGTGGTTATTTTTAAGATGTAATTGCAGGCTAAAAACTGTTTCTTAAAAGAAATTGAAAAGGGTGAGATGAGTAGGAAACATTCTAAAAATCTTCTGAAATTGTTAACAATACAGACTTGAAATTTTACATCATAAATTCATCTACGGAACAGTTTTTAAAATTTCAGAATTTAGAGTTGTTATAGAAGCTTGAAATTTGGCATAGCGATTATGTTTAAGAACGGTTTCTAAAAATGACTAAATTTCAAATGAAAAGTGAAATGAGCAGAAAACTTTCAAAATACATTCTAAATTTGGAATTTATTTTAGTCTCATTTTTCGTCTAATGTAGTATAAGAACTCATTAGTTTACTCAAAATGTGACTTAATTAATAATTTTTGAATTATTTGTGGCAGTAAAATTTCCTCTCATGAAAATAGGCACACAAATGCCACTTGGCATATTTCAACAATTACTAAAGGATAACATTTATGAAAATTTAGGTGTTTAGTTTTGAAAATCAGCATGCATTGATAATACATGTTATCTATCTTCAAAAGAGGCAATTTTTAATTGTTGGTTCTGCCCTAAAATGGCAGGAAAATCAACGATTCACTTTTCAAATACCTATTTGTGTTTCGATTGTGTCTGATTAAAACTCTGTATACTGGTCTCGGCTTGAAATTAAAATGGCTCTCTGTGTTTCCAGTGATGTTGTTGATGCCTATGAACTTTTTCCAAACATTGCATAGAAAATGCACGAAAATAAGCTTCAATTAATTATTTTGTAATTTAACTCTAACAATTTGGTTAGGATCATCATAAGATGAAGATTATTATTAAAAAATAGTGGCCACTCTTCATTTTTAAGTTTGTTTTATTGAATCAGTCCATTTTGTGTTAATAAAACAGAGAACTCTGTGATAATTATTGTACGACTGTATTTATATTATTATTCAAAAATTCTTCCACAGGATTTAAAATTATAAATATTGGGTTCTGTGATGTTCGTAAGGTTGCTGATATCCTTACAAACATAAAAGAATATCAAAACATAAATTTAAAATCCTGCCTTAATCCGGCCTTACAGATACATATTAAAGTAACTGTTGGAAATTTACATTTTCGGGTGTATGTGAGTGAGAGGGTAAAATATATATATATCTGCGATTCTTATGCAAGGTGGAAATTATAATATTTCATTTTGCATTGAGAATAAAGCATTTTTATCATTAATTAACATAGACAATATTATTCCTTGCCTATTTTATCCACTTCAATTCACTTTTGATCCCATTCCAGTGAATTTTCTTTTCTCTAAAACAGCACCATTATTATGTACAATTATTATTATTATTGCACACACACATTGTGTTTCTTACTACGAAAGGTGTCATTGTTTCCTTCTTCTTTTCAGACATGGCAGAGCTGGAGTCCCCACCAGGCTTAAAAGAAAAGTCTTTTTGTTTCCTTTCTTCTTCCCTGACTTCGTAGAGAGAGAAAAGAAGAGTCTCTATACTGATGATGGATGATGATGATGTGTTTTTGCTGCTTTCGGACTACACTACTACTACTCGGTGGACTCTATTCATTCATTCATTTTTAGTACTACTACTACTGCTACTAAATACTATGCAAATAAAACTGGTGGTGTTATTACAAAAAAAGGAATTTATTATTATTATTATATTGCAAGAGAAATGAGATGAAGATTTATTTAAAAATAAAATAAAGTGGACTTGATTTTTCAGTATGCTTGTGGAAGACATGCTCGTGTAAGATTGTAATAATTGTATGAGAATGGATTGTAATGAGAATTTTTCGTTTAAAAAGTAAAAGTTTCCTACCTGCAATCTTCTTTTTGTTTGCTGTCTCCTTCATTTCTTTTTCAACAAAATGTGAATTTTTTTAATAGGGTTACACCACCATGGCAGTTGGAAATATGAGTTTAAAAAAAAAAAAAAAAAAACTAAGCAACAAAAATTTTTATTTTGCACATATACGTAGAAGTTTTATGAACAATAAAAAAAAAAATATATATAATAGTCAAGTCTGTGAAATGTGCATACTTCGGGACTGAGGGTTTTGTGGATCCCTTTGTTTACATTTTATTTTTTAAAGTTGGATTATGAATTAGAACACAAAAATTGCAACGGAAAAAAAAAAAAAATTCAAAATCAGTTTAATTTTCAATAACTAAGTTAAAATAAAGAAAAATTAAAATATATAGAATACAAATTTTACTGGTTAATTCTTTTTAAACATTGACACAATAGTAATTTAGGTTTTGTTTTGTTGTCTATATTATTACTTTCTTCTATCTTTTACAAGAAGAAAGTATTGGATTCATGAAAATTTCCAACTTCCAGTTTTCGATGGATTTATACGTTTTAGGAGGACCTGAACACGATGGTAACCTGGCTATTGTATTAAGTTATTGGTTTTGCACGGACTTGGAAATCATGTCAATCAAAAAATTGCCAAATATTGATGCATGAGTGTAACACATCTGTTCTGGCAAAGTTGCTGTAGTAAACATTTGTATTACTAAAATTTGGTGCATTGCAAACATTTCAGCTCTAAAGTGTCATCTGTTCCTATGCTACACATATATTCCATATTACTTTATGCGGTCGCATTTCTAAAATAACTGTTAAACTCTTTTAAAATGTCATAGTCACATTTTTATGAAAAAGAAATTTTAACGAAATGTTGAACCAACTCAGTTGCTAATAATATTATAAAACATTTTTTTTGGCTTTAATTTTATTTTTCAAATGGCAACCAGCATCATATGGTCAGGCTCGGACTGGCCCATCAGCCGAGGGCCGGTACACCCTCATACAGGGAAAATTTCACACCCCTAAGCCGCTCCAATATCTTTCCCTGGCTGTACCCATACAGTCCCTGGCCAAGTTATTAGACGCAGTTGTTTTTATTATAATTTATTAAATATCTGGAAAGATACATGAGGAATTATCCTGAAACTTCAGGAGTATAAACAACATGATAAACGTCATATATTTCCGCGAAGATTTTTTCCCGAAACCCCATAAGGGGTCGTCAACAAATTGAAGAAAAACGAATATCTTTTGGATAACCCTGTAAAACGTAATATTGCAAAAAGCATTCAAACTGTAGATTATGATTAAGTGGCTTGTAATAATTTGGGTTCATTTTTATGAAGATAGCATGTATACTCGAAGAGAAATTCACGTTTTTATAAAAACAGTCCCAAATTTTACCAAGTTTTTTGCTTATAATTTGCAGAGTTTTTAATATAAAAACAAGTTATTTTCAGAAAATATGACAAACAAAATTATACACAATACCCTGCAATCAGAATTAAAAAATAATAAAAACTGTATGAAAAATGAGCAGGTTTACTAAATATTGTTTCACTGTGCATGCGCAAATGCAATCAAAATGTAATATGCATAATGTATTAGCTAAATATATAGACCAACTTTTGTGAAAGTCTCAAAAACATAGCTTGAAAATTCTGATAGTAATCGTCGATAGAATAAGCTCGAATTTCGCTGTTCCCAAAAGGAAGCAAAAAGATGAAGGATTGTATCCAAATATACAAAGTTGACATAATAAGAATGAAGTGTCTCTCATTCTATATTTGATACAACCCCTCATCTTTTTGCTTCGACTATTACTATCAGAATTTTCAAGCTATGTTTTTGAGACTTTCATAAAAGTTGGTCTATACATTTAGCTAATATATTATGCACAGTATATTTTGATTGAATTCGTGCATGCGCAGTGAAACAATATTTAGTAAACCTGCTCATTTTTCATACAATTTTTATTATCTTTTAATTCTGATTGTGTATAATTTTGTTTTTCATATTTTCTGAAAATAACTTGTTTTTATATTAAAAACTCTGCAAATTATAAGCAAAAAACTTGATAAAATTTGGGACTGTTTTTATAAAAACGTAAATTTCTCTTCGAGTATACATGCTATCTTCATAAAAATGAACCCAAATTATTACAATAAGCCACTTAATCATAATCTACAGTTTGAATGCTTTTTGCAATATTAATTTTTACAGGGTTATCCAAAAGATACTCGTTTTTCTTCAATTTGTTGACGGCCTCTTATGGAGTTTCGGGAAAAAGTCTTTGCGGAAATATATGACGTTTATCATGTTGTTTACACTCCTGAAGTTTCAGGATAATTCCTCATGTATTTTTCCCGATATTTAATAAATTATAATAAAAACAACTGCATCTAATAATTTGGCCAGGGACTGTACATTTTGATTAGTGTACGAAATTGTGAGGATTTGCTTAGGGAAATTGAAGACACATCGAAGGAATTTGCAAGATCAGAAACCAAAGTGGACATGTTTGCATAAGATTGAGGGACAGAAAACATGCGCCCAGGGCATTACTTTTTTCACTGCTTCTATGGATGAAATGGGTTCCAATATTTTGCATATTTTCTGTCCCGTTGGTTTTAGTACCTAAAGCTGTTTCCCGATCTTGCACCCCTTTAATGCTGGCCCTGAATTCATCAATTATTGAAACGGTCATTTTGAAAAGGAGTCATCTCTAGTGTTTGAAATTTTACAGGAGAAGCAAAAAACTGGTTATAAGGCAATTTATATCTTAGATTTTTCCTTCTTAGGCAGGGTTATTCGTTGAATGTGGGATTTTCAGCCATCTTTTGTCTAAAAGGCATTAGAAGATTGAGGTATGAGCCCTTTTCATATGGATATTTACTGAATAAGAATCCACTAAAAACCTATTTTGTGACAACACCAACTGAAACAATGCTTTTTGAAAACAACTTGAGAAATAAGCAAAAACGTTTTGTGTGCATTTTGTTGTCGATTGTAAAACATTCGAGTAATACAACTTTGATGGCATTTCTGGATTTCAATCCTGCAAGCTGCGAAATTCCACAGCTGGCTTTTTTTTTTATTCAAAAAACCTACCACTATCTTCGGATAGCAATACTTGCTTTATTTAATGATAGACTTTCCATAATTAAATAAAAATTCGGATATTCTGATATCTATTTTAAATTTTAAAAATGCTTTATTTAATCAAGAAAAAATAGACCATTAAATAAAACGATGATTACTATTTAGAAATTTTTGAATAAAAACACACTGACAGCAAGATCCTGCAGCTAACAAGATTACAATCCCAGTGGGACTTCTCTCAGTTCTTGAAACTTAAATATTTCCCTTGATTTCTAATTAGAGATGGGAATGATCGGGGAAAAAAATGGAAACTTTGGGGGAAAAAAATTGGTTTTTTTCCGAAGGGGTATTTTTTAATTTTTCCGAACTGGAAAAATTGAACTTTAATTTATAAAATAATGTATTCAAAATGTTATTATGGCTGCATTCTGATATTTTTACTTTGTTTTTTCATGTTCAGTGTCTCCCATGAAAATGTTAACATAGAAAATATGATCTGTAAGGAGTTTAGGAAGAACCTGAGTCCTTTAAAGGATCCTTTACATTTTTTTTCACCTTAAAACATAGAACCCTTAAAAATTCAGAATTTTTTTCAATCTCCATTCTCAATCCTCCAGAAATGTGATGATTTTAGAATAAAAAACATGTCACATAACAGCTGAAATCACCAATGAATCTCTTATCTAGTTGTATATACAGTAGTGGCCAAAATTGAGGAAACCTTTTAGGAAAAATGTTTTTATGAAGTTGGATGGCTCTAACACCCAATATTTCTTAGTTATACCATAAAAAGCTATGTACCACTGGAAAGATAATTTAATTAAAAATATCATGCACGAAAATATCTTGCATGTTTGTTCAATTCTAATTAATTTATCAAACGTTATTATAGCCAAATAATCAGGAAAAGGCAGTACAATCTGGTTAGGTTTATGATAATGATTTTTCTTTTTCTCAAATGTAGCCAATGCATATGAATGTTTGGAGTGTCGGACAGATTTCATTTTATTTCGTAATGTGTCAATCAAAGCTAGGGTAGGATTTCAAAAAAATATATATGCCATATTTTGGTACTTTTTATATACTTTTATCACTATTTTTTCTGATTGCTATCAAGTTGCGAAAGTTCTTTGCCACCTTTCAATTTTTGAGCTAGTAAAGCATAATAAATTTAACAAAACATCATAAAGAGTTGATTAGTTACCCAGAAAAGTGTAGAAAGCTATAGTTGTTATGAAGAAATTTCAAGTAAAATTAGAAGTAAATTAACAAAGGGATGTCTAAGTCAAGCAAAACACGACTGGTAAAGGCACTAAAAGGTTGAGGAGAGCAATTGACAGTAGAAGAGTAAGGTCAGAGAAAACAATCATCTCGGTGAGTGAAACATGAAATGTGGAGTTGAATCAAAGTGCAGTTCTGTTTTGGTTCAAATGATAGAATTTCATGAAAAAAAATTATAAAAGGCATGTTTACTAGACAGAGAAATAGTAGGGCCATGTTATTTGTATTGTTAATTTTTTTTATTATTATTTATGGAATTCTAGCATTTAGACTGTACTTTGTTTCAGCTCGCCATTACAGTTCATCATTTCATGTTGCACATACCGAGATGATTGTTTTCTGTGACCTATACACAGGGACCTTACTCTTCTACCGCCCAATTGCTCTCCTGCACCTTTACCAATTTTGTTTCGCTTGACCTTTGTTTATTTACTTATAATTTTACTTGAAATTTCTTTATAACCATAGCTTTTTACACTGAAAAATATTGTTACACATTGATTTCTGGGTAACTGATCAACTCTTTATGATGTTATGTTAATTTTATTATGCTTTACTAGGTCAAAAATTGAAAGGTGGAAAAGAACTTTATCAACTTGATAGCAATCAGAAAAAATAGTGATAAAAATTCTCCTATAAGTGCCAAAATATGGCATACTTTTTTTTTTTTTTTTTAATCCTACCCTAGCTTTGATTGACACATTACCAAATAAAATGGAATCTGCTTGGACACTACAAACATTCATATGCATTGGCTACATTCAAGTAAAAGAAAAATAATTATTGTTAACCTAACCAGGTTTTACTGTCTTTTTCTGATTATTTGGCTTAACATTTCATAACATTCAAGTAAATAATTATAATCGATCAAACTGTATTGCATGATATTCTTGAGTAAATTATCGTTCCAGTGGGTACATAGCTTTTATGGTTTTACTAAGAAATGTTGGGTGTTATGAGCCATCAAACTTAAAAAAAGCATTTTTTTTCCCAAACGGTTTCTACAATTTTGGCCACTACTGTATTTATGAAGGACCTTGAAATTATTTAGTCTTTTCAAGCTTGTTTGCTTTTCTCTTCCTTTTCCCTAAATATAGATTTTAAGACTTGTCTAACTGTATTTTATTATTTTTTTTTTTAAATATAAATGCATACAAATAAACTTTGCAAAGAAAATGTAAATTTTCTGATAAAAATTGTTTTCAACCAAATATTTTGAAGTATTAAAAAATCCACCAGCTTTATAAATTTCATTAAAGAAATATATATTACTTTCATATTAAGAATCTAAAACTTACCTAAAACCAAAACATAGAGTTGGTTTAGGTTTAAACTGGAAAGCTATACTAAAACTAAATACACAATAAATGAAAATTCTAATTGTACGAAAATAAAATTGTAATATTGTAAATTATCAATTTTTAAGCAATTGAAGATATAAAAATGATGATATTTATAATGTCACAACTACAATAAATTGTTTCTTTAAAACGGTGTCATTTATATACAAAGCAATACTATGTAGAGAGGATTTCAAACTTCAGTATGGTACTAGTTGAAACTCAAGATTAAAAATTTTTTTTTTTTAATTATCTCTACTGGATTGAAATCATTTCAACAGAGACATGACAAACAATGGTGTTAAATTAAGCAAGAAAAGCTACTGTGAAAATTCTGAGACTGAAAGGCTAACTTTTAAAAGCTGGCCTTTTTTTTTTTCTTTTTTCTAATATATTCATGTAAAGTGAAAAAAAAAAAATCTTTGGTATGCAGAAATTTAAAAAATGTTTATTATTTTATATCTTTTAAGTAAATGTAACTTATTTTTGAGAAAAATTTGTAAGAAATCTATTTTTCCAAAATTTCCAATTTTTCCAGAAAAAAAAACTAGTTTTTTTCCGCCACTTCAAAATTTCCGGAAATTTTACATCTCCATCTCTAATTATGATAAAAATTTTGCAACCGTAGGAAGAGTGTGCTGAAAAGTCTATTTACTCAATTATTATTGCAGTGATTTAAGGTTACTAAAGAGACTATTTTTGATGCAATGTTTGTGTAGCAACCTTTTTATAGTGCAATATCAATTCAGCATGTTAAGGATGCATAAAGTCATTTTTTAAGGATACAAAATACCTCTCCTTATACCAAATGTTATTTTTCTATTCAAGTACTCCTATAATGTGGTACTTTTGTAAAAGAACAAAATAAGCTTGAGCTCCATTTCGATACGGAAAGTAGTTTTGTTCTAGGTATAAATTGACCTTTGCATAGTGCTTTTTGTGTATGTCTACTTTGCTAAAGGAAAAAAGAAGTGTAGTAAACAAATAGCATTTGTTCTCAGATTATAACTGAAATCATGTTGATAACTAAAAATTGATACAAACTGTAAATGGCGAAACCAAATTTTAATCCGTTATTCTGGAAGCATCATTAAATTTTTCTAATTAAAATAGAATCACTTATTAGTACATTTTATTATTCCATTAAGCATAACCTCAGATCTTTAGCTAACTGTTGGCTCTGACGTAATATTAGTTGTCAATGGACTGTTGCTTGAGCAGGTGCTCTTGAATGAACAAAAAATAATTGTATAAAAAAAGGGGGCTGTTAAAATAACCATAAATATTCTTCAGGAAACTGCCAACAAACAAATCAGTTTTTTTTTCTTACCATGGATATATCAAATTAGAGAATGTATTAATTATTATAATGTTTTATAATTTTCGTGGAAAAAAAAGTAATCGCCCTTACTAATTCTGCTAAAAATAATTGCAAAAAATCTATACATACAAATAGAGTAGAAATACTGTCTACTAATTAGTGATATGCATAGATTATATATTCTTTTTAAATGCTAAAGGTGTAAATTAACAACATAATATAAATTAAAATAACTTATTAGTTGTTTTACATGTTTCAACTCTTTCCGAATCATTTTCAAAAACAAAATGAGAATATTCCAAAA
The DNA here is from genome assembly GCA_963931845.1 of Maratus michaelseni. Taxonomy (NCBI): domain Eukaryota; kingdom Metazoa; phylum Arthropoda; class Arachnida; order Araneae; family Salticidae; genus Maratus; species Maratus michaelseni. The sequence continues at coordinate 316,332,882 of OZ007598.1, forward strand.
TTGCACGGGCTTTGAAGTTATTATTTTCATGTACTTTTTAAAAATTACGCATTTGATCTATTATTTTTTACTTGGTTGTTTATTTTCATATCTGTGACCATGGAGTAACTCGAGCCACAGTTTCGGTAAATTAAAAGATGCCGCATCGTTACATATTGTATTTTTGCATGTTAGTATCTCTATGGTTTCTCTTATTATGGACGGATAATATGGAGGGAAATATTATTTTACTTTCATTGAAATTTATTTGGATGGTTTCTTCTTGATGCGGCATCTTTTAATTTACCGAAACTGTGGCTCGAGTGACTCCATGGTCACAGATATGAAAATAAACAACCAAGTAAAAAATAATAGATAATGTGTGCATAATTTTAAAAAAGTACATGAAAATAATAACTTCAAAGCCCGTGCAATTTTGGAATATTCTCATTTTGTTTTTCAAAATGTCTCGGAAAGAGTTGAAACAGATAAAACAACCAATAAAAGTTATTTTAATTTATATTATGTTGTTAATTTACACCTTTTAGCATTTAAAAAGAATATATTGTTATGAATTTTGTATATATCTGTAAATATTCCATTTGTTTAAATTTATTTTATTTGATTATTGTGAAAATTGCAGTATTATTAATGTATTTCCTATTGAGCATCATGTAACTCAATGCTAAAGGCCTCAGATGGTTTGCAAGGAAAACAACCTTACACCCTCATCTTTATAATGGAAGTCTATTGAAATATCGCCAAGGTTTATCGCCAAGTTGGCGATGGTTTTCGCGACTTATTTTTGTCGCCAAATTTGGTGATATATCGCCAAATGTCGCCAAGTTGGCGACGGATTTGGCGACTTTTTGTGCAACCACCCCCCCCCCCCCTTATACCTATACATTGGGATCCTTTCTTGCTTGGGTTCTCTATCGAAAGTTAAAGCACTTTCTGGTAATTTCTAGCATCTGAAGGCTCTGGAATAATCTGGAAAGATCTCTGAAACCTATATAAGGACCTCCATCAGTTCAGTTAGTGAGTTGTCTGTCAACTGCGATTGAATTCATACGAGAGGCTTTGCATTGAGAACTGTGTTTCTCGGATCGATTTTGTCGTTGATACGTCGTATTGAACGCATTGTTTCTGTGTGAAATTTTGCTTAGCTTTTATTGGATTTGAAGATTACTGAATATCTTGTAATTTTCAGAAGATATTTGTGATCGTATTGCACTGTTTATAGACAATAAAGCCTTTTTATTGTTCTTATATATTGGCATCAGTCCTTTCGAACCCCGAGCTCACAACAATATTATAAAGTGTTATAATTTATTATATGGTTATGCATATATTATGTCTACATAAAGTAAAAATGACAACTTTAAATTTTCAAACAATAACACTCATCTTTGAAGCCCTATTTGAGTTCCTTGGATACGTGAAAACAGTCCGGAAAAAGGTATGATTTATCTTAAATCTTCATAGAGTTAGAATATTTTAAAGTTGGACGATAATGTTTTTCCATTTGACAAATTTTAAATTATATCTTCATTAAAAATATCCGATTGAATTTTTCTTAAGTTTTCAATGAAATACATTGAGTAGACACAAACATATTCCACACTGCTTTTCTTTTCAAAAAATTTTTTTATTATGAAAATTGTTAATACATTCATATTAAAAATTATAAATTTAAAATACGTTAACTTTTCCATTTAAAAAAAAAAAAAAAAAAAAAAAAAAAAAGTCAAACATTGGTGTGTAAGTTTAGAGCTCATTTGTATAATTATTTTTTGAGGACCGTCTTCTGCTTTCAAAGAATCCCCCCTCGTCAAAAAAAAAAAAAAAAAAAAATCTTAGACCTTTACCAGAAACATTTTGTAGAATTTTCTTTTATATAAAGAAAGTTTTTTTTGTACTCCCTCTGTCCCAAATTAGTTGCTACATTTGAATACTTTTGTACCGATTATTGATACTGATGCTTTTGTTTGAACATTTTTCAGCGATTTCAGGATGCTATGCTATCAATCAACAACATTTTTAAATCAGTACCAAATTAGTTTAAAAAGTTGTAAGGATTCTTGCACCAGTAATATTTTGGCTTAATGAATCGTGAATTCACTAGTAAGAAAATGCTCTTTCTGGTATACTGGTGGTAGAGTCCTTACAAAAATGAAAGCATGACTTAAGAGCATGCGAACCCTGTAAATTTGCTTCGAAAATTTTGTCCCAAAATAAGTGAGAATGAAAATACCAAGTTGTCATACTTTTAATCGCTAATATAACAATTTCAATTGATAGTTAAGGAATTTCTTGCATACAATATAGCTTCGGGTTTACATGCCAGGTTTCGCAGAACAAGTTTTTCCTTATTGAGATGGGTCTCCGGCTGACAGCATAATGTTTTCCATACGTGTTTGTAAAGTTACATTGTCAAGCTTTTCTACTTCTATATTTTCAAAAGCTACTTCAACAGCATCAATTAAGTTGTCAATATTCTTTGTGGGCACCTGATGTTGCAATGACTGTATTGCATTAAAAAACACCCAAGTTCAAGTACATTCAAATAATTCAATTCCGTCCATCTTCTGTGATCACCCACTGCCAAATGAGGCTTGGCATAGGACTCTATTTTTCAATACTTGGAAATTTTTCACGTATAGCCGACAAAACTTTTTCTTTAATCATTTTTTGGGTTTCTTCTTTGTTAACAATTTCGACAACATTTGACACAGAAGTTCCTTTTGCATGATTTCTTTTAGTTTAGTTTTGTATTTTCAGAATAAACGAAAGACCATATTCCAATTTTTCCATCAAACATTTCATTTCTATTAGAGTCCCATCTTGGTCTTGCCACCTCTGCCATAAACATTACTTTAGTAATAAACCTTTTTCTTTTGTAGTGCTTCAGAGGTTCAGTTTCATCTAGGTCTAGGGTGATGTAAAACAAATTACTGGTTTTCATAATATGAAACCATTTTTAATCGATATGAATACGATCCAACATTTCCAAAAAGCATCTATTAGTTTGAACATGCAGTAAACAAAATTGAATTCTGTCGAGCTTATTTTTTTCTGTTAGACTTGGCTTAATGGTGGGTGAAATACATTTCAAAACTTTCCCCTGCTTGAGAATCAACATTCACCTTCAATCCATTTACTGGTGTTGATCTACTAAATTGCATCTATTTGAAATGGAGCAACTAATTTGGGATAGAGGGAGTATAATTTTACTGTAGGCTAATTGAGAGTTTTCACTACTAATAAATTTAATTTTTCGATATTTGGGTATACATTCCAGATTAATTATGGATTATTCCGGGCTGCCTTGATAACGGAAATTCAAATAAAAGTGGGTGTTATCGTTTAAAAGATCAACAATCGTCATTTTTTTATATATAGAAGCAAAATTTATGAATAGAATTTAATAGTAATATACATCATTCCCATAAACAGTTGTCACCTGTGTATTTTTTATATGGTGTTTTGCACAAGAATTAGTCACATTTTTCCAGGACTCTTCCAAAATATGTGTATTGACAAAAGAATAAAATCCTAGCCTTGATAACAGTCAATCTTACTACATGGTAAACTGTGTTCAAGTTTCCTGAGTTTTTTTAATATTACAGGACTTTAAATTAAAGTCCAATAGTGCTTAAAGTGAATTGTTAGTGCTTAGTGAAAAATTTTCTGTTTGTCATTCCTATATAGTATTGTATTGTTCTATCTGCCTTGACATTACAGAAGAACAACCGCTTTACCCAGACAATATAGAAAGAAGCAGTTGCAGATTGATTTCAAGAATAGTAAAATAATTTTTCAATCAAGAGTTTATTTCCCATCCATTATTCGTGAATCTATAGAAATATTGCAAAAAGATTGCATTTGCAATGAAACTGCTTCCTTTGAATTAGCTAAAATTTGGCACGCGATGATCGATAGATTGAAAAAGCAATAAAATTTAAAACAAATAATTTTTCACGTTTCCCAGTTTTGGCCGATTTAAGCACCGGCTAGCCTTGGACATGCGATCTCACGGTATATGTTTACTATTTCAAAAAATATGCGAGAATATTGTATTTATCATTAAGATCCGAAGATAGTTGTGAACGAAACATATGTAATCTACATTAAAAAGGTATTTTAAATATTTGTGTTATGTTTTTATCACTTTAAGCAGTATTGGACTTTAATTTAACGTTAACAAGTGATTGTATTATATTATTTATTACGGGAATTGTTTTGGAAAATTGTGTAGATCTTGATTGTGTTTTGGAAAATTGTGTGGATCTGCAAACATGCATAGAGAACATAGCCAAGTTTTCTATCTAAACTCAGAGATTTAATAGTGAGTCAATTTCATAGCAGGTGCTTTGCGAATGTACTCAAATTTGACATGAGCAAGTAAAATCATCAAAGATTTTGTGCCCTCTGAAAACCCAGTCCAACCCTGCATAGGGTATCAGCATTAGTTGTTGCTTTCGATCCATTGCTGGATAGAGGAGTTGATTCAAAAATATCTGAACAGGAAAAAAAGAATTTTGCAATAGTTCTACTGTACTGTATAAAAACATAATACAGTTCAGCTTAGATCCATAGATTTAAAAACCTCATCAAAATACAAATAATAAAGATGCAAATAAGTCATTATTATTATTACAACACAAAGCTTTGATCAATAGCAGTTTTATTAAGAAAATTCAATTTATTATTCAAAATTTTTTCATGCAAACTGATGAGTGTGATGAGAAAATTCAAATATTCGCCTCTTCTAGTTCTTTGTCAACAATACAATAAGTTTTCTTCTTTTTCCCCTGATTCGTTATCTGATGAAGAACGGCATTATGTTATTTAAAATTTCTTCATCTATGAGATATGCTGCATCCAATCATCGAGCTTACACAGAAGGTAAGGGCATGCTGAAAATTTTTGAAAACAAAATTAGGAATGCACATGTTTATAAAAACAATTTTTGCAAACTCTTAACGTATATGTCCATAGGGAAGGAAAATTTTGTTATTTGGCAATTTATTACAGAGTCGCAATGAAATATAAAAAAAAATTTAATCATTGACCTTCCATTCCATGGATTGGCTAAAATGTACCCAAGAAATGTTTCTACACTGAAACATTTAAGTTAAATTTAGGTACTTTTCGGTTAGCTGGGCACCAGTGAAATAAATATATACACATCCTCTTTAATAAAAAGCTATGCGTTGCTGACGACTGGGATTTTTGATAATTGTTGCCACAGACTAATCTCGGAAAATGAAACATTTGAAGATACTGAAAAAATTAATAGCTCAAAAAGTATTTGTCACAAAATTGTTAGACAAACTGCATTAGAAAGGTAAAAAAATTGTATTTTTTTTTTAAATATAAATCTCAAATCTAATGATTATGCCGTTTTTCAAATATAGAATTTCAAAAATTACCAAATTTCCCAATGGAGTACCATCGCGAAATCTTCACGCGTAATAAGATAATGATAACGGCCATGTGTCCTGACGTATACTGGCTATAGCACGAGTCGCAAATTATAGTAGCCTTACTATTCTGTTAAAATATAAAAGTGAACATTTTATTTTAATATAATCATCTTAGAAACATGGTTTTAGAAATGTTTTTCCAATGGGACTAATAAATTGGCCAATACTGTATAAAATTGAGTTTAAAAGAGGAAAGGTTGGGGTGGGCTTTATATTATTTAGGTTTCCTCAGGAACTTTTGGTCAGAATTGAAAGTTTAATATATCAAAACGTCAGAAATTAAATCGGCAATAACTATAACGACTGTCCTTCAGTTCGTTTGGATAGATTTTCATTAAAAAATATAAAATCATTCAACATTGATTTTAGGTATTTTTAAGGTTATTATCATGGGTCCGTCGACGGGCATGTCAGCTAGTATGTATATATGTATGCACCCGGCTAACCAAAAAGTACCTAAAATTAAATGAATGCATTTTTAAAACTTTAGCTTAGACAAATGTTTTTTTTTTTGATTTATTGAAGCTTAACTATCTTATTATACAATTTGTAAAAACATTTAAGTTGTTTGAACTCAAAAATTACTTTTAAAATGTGTAAAATTTACCTAAACCATGGAACAGTTGGTTTAATTTCAAAAACAAATACAACAAAGGGAATGACAAGGATGTGAAATCAAAAATAAAACAAATTTTAAGGCACAGAATTCATTTTAAATAAATTTTCTTCTAAAAATACATAACATTGACAGTATCAACCTAAACTGGAGATGACAAAGAAAATACACATTAATAAAAATAAAAGAGATGTGATATGCCCTCCCCTTACTCTTAAAATTTTCTGAATCAATAGGAAAAACTTCTTCCTATTCTTTATGCCCATTAACAAGGTTTTCACTTTCGTATCATTTAGTAGAAATTTTGAGAAACAAGTTTTTGATTCTGTTTCCTCTTTTGTCACTCCCATTTTATATTAGGTATTAACTTTATATAACTTAATTTACGAGTAATTCTAAGTATGTGCTTTAAGACCTCTTGATTTCCTTTTGTAAAATCTTAAATGGAACTAGATGAAACCCGTCAAAACTTGACGAAAAAAAAATTACAGTAAAATAAGCTTCTTTATAACATTAGAAGGAGTGCGTATGAAAAAGTCTTACAAATATTTTATTTTTAAAGTTTTTCCCCCAGTGAAATACAGTACTATTTCCGATGCAAACTCCAAACAAACAAAATCTATAAACAACTGTGTAATGCAAATCAGTTTGACATTATATTGCTATATTCCCCACGGCAAGAAAGAAAATTTCATGGACCTATGAAGTATCATACAAATAGTATATCCCTACTTTCATCTCATATTCAGTAAATAAAGCACACGTACCCCCTCCCCCTGTGATAATTTAACCGAATGAGCTCCTATGCGCATGTTCATTACATCTGCCCAAAGACACCGTTGCAATTCGACGTTAAAAAAAAAGTTTTAAAATGTCCTCTTTAATCATTGTTCGTTTCAAATCCATATCTTTTAAAACGCATCCATTGTTTTAAGCTAATTAAATTCCTACTATTAGCTCACACTTTTTCTATATATATATATATCTTGTTGGAATTTTCAATCGTTAATAAAATATTTTCTATTCATCTATTCAAGTTCAAATAATTTTTTTTTAACTTGTACTGGATGACAATGGATGTTAATACAGTTTTTTCAAATATTAATTCATTCATTAAATTTAATTAATTCATTTTAATTTTATATTTCATTTCTGTTCAAAAGTATAGACTCACTCCATATTTATAGTCTCACCTTCACACGTAAAAAGATAATGGGGCTGTTCACGGACGAAGATCATGTGGCTCGCGGGCGAAGGAGACTACAAATGTAGAGTGAGTCTATACTTTTGAACAGAAATGAAGTATAAAACTAAAATTAAATAATAAAATTTAATTAATATTTGAAAAAACTGTATTATCGCTAACTGTAACATCGCTATGACACTTTATTGTGAAGTTTGGTAATTTTTTTAATTCAATATTTGAAAAACGGCATAATCATTAGATTCTAAATTTATATCAAGAAAAATACAATTATTACTTACCCATCATACGTAGTATAGGGTAAGTCTTGTAATCGTTTTGAAAATCGAAAAAAAATTTTTGACGGATTTACACATTTGAGACACTGGAGATTCCGAAAAACATATTTTTAGAAAAAAAAATTTGCCATCCGTCTGTGTGTCTGTAAACGCTCTATCTCCCAAAAAAAATGAGATAGAGACTTGCAATTTGGTATGTAATTAGTATGTAATAATGGGAAGAAGCCTATTTCATTTCAATAACCTCGATTAACTGGAACATTTTTTTTTGGACTCTCGAAATATTCGTTCTGATGAAAGGTATATAAAAATTTTCGAAATTTTTTATTTTAAGAAATGAATATAAAAGACAATAAAAAAACATAAGTTTTGCATAAAGTATGAAGTCGATCGGATAATTAGTTGCCGAGATATTTGGAATCCTATTTCCCACACTCTTCGATTTTTCATGACCCAGTATTTTATTCAAATTTCACTTCAAAGATATATTTTAATTGGAAATTTGACCCTTAATCAGATGCAATAAACCGCTAGTTAATAGGATTATTATTCTTGGAGCTACAAGGATGTTTCTTTCAAGCAATTCAGTAATCGAGCCTTTAAAGTTTGTGACGTCATCAAGCCACGATTTTATTCGAATTGCAATGCATTTTATAAGTAGTTTACACATTTTTTATTTTAATATTATGCATATTTTTATTTTAATATTATGCCCATCATGGATATGCATTATGCATATCCATGATGGGTATGTATTACGGTGGCCCCCAACGACTAGTTTTAAACTTTCTAACGCAGTTTGTCTAACAATTTTGTGAGAAATACTTTTCGAGCTATTCATTTTTGGTATTTTAGCTATTTATTTTTTATTTAATTTTTAATACATTTAAAAAATTTCTCTTATGTAAGATATTTAGCAGGATATAAATTTAGGAATAAATACCGTCAGTGGTGAAGCGTGTAGATCGCTGGAAAAAAAATTTCTGTTTGACCTAAGTAGGAATTGACTTTAAAAAAAAGTTTTTATATTACTTGTTTTTATGTAAAGATGAAGAATTTTGTTTACAATAAATCAATCTGCAGATCTTTTCCATCACAGTCTGGTATCTTTTCTCTCTTATACAGTTAAATATCCAATGGATCTTTAAAAAATAATAAAATACAGTTCCTAGCATATTCTAATGAAATATACACATCAACAAATTCAACATATCAATTTTATGTTAATCATAAACTGATTTATTTATTTTGACAGATTTTAGTTTAGCGCCAAAATGCTCTATCTTATGGATAATCTAATCTTATGATTTATCAGGTTTTCACTTTTCATGAAGGTTAGGGAAGTCTATTTTCAATTGTGGCAACTTTCCCAGGAGCTATTTTACATTATTAAATCAAACTGATGGTCATTGTTGAGATAGAATTAAAAAATATTTCATGCTTGAAAATTATTTAAAAAGTCGTTAAATTAAGCGGCAGTTTTTCAATAAATTTCAATGGAAAGCTAATTTTTTTCTAATTGATTATGTAAAAATTGAAATTCTAAAATGTAGTAAAACATTGAGATTTGTAGTATTTAGAAGTGATGTAAGCGCGATGATATCTAAAGAGATTTCGCCATTTGTTGTCTCAACCGTTATACATTTCTAAAAATTACCACTGTGTTTTGGCTGGCGTCCAAAAGTAGACTACCATTTTTTGACATCGCAAGAGAAATTGAACAGTGAAAGAAATAGGATTTGCCGTTAATAAGGAACTGTTAAATGAACTTATAACAAACCTACCAAAATAATTCCTATAGAATATTACCTTGCCTTACATTGTTCATTCTAGCTAAAAATACAATCATTATTTCAAGTTTTTTTTTTTTAACCATTGGGAAAATGGTTGTTGCTTTCGGTCGAGAATGCACCAAATGAGGTTCGCATTTTACTATTTTAACCGTTTTTAACAAAATTCTGTAATTTAGAAGAATTTATCTTTGAATAGGCAATAGAAATGCATAAAAGTGTTACAGAAATATTAAAGTTACAAAAAGAATAGATTCAAATTATCAGATATGAAAAATAAAGTAGTAATTTGTTACTTTCGTGTTATAGCGCCCCCGAAGGATGAAATATTTTTGTTTCTGTTTTCATTAATATATTGTAAATTTGGTACTTTCCTGTTATAGCGGCACCCAAGAATGAATTGCCAAGCAACCAAGATTTATCGCCAAATTATAAAGCATGTATAACATTATACTAATATATGATATATATATATATGTTATATAAAAAATTTATTTCCTTCGCAAATCCTTCACATTTATTTCGCATTAGTCCTTTAAATTAATCTAACTTCTGACATAGTCAGTATTTCCTTAATTCTTAATAATATTTATTCTTATTTAATGTCCTTTTAAAAGTAAATACCCGTATATTAATAATTATCTTATTCCAAATCTTAATCTAAAATTTTAAGTTCATTCGTAACTTTTATCAGCTCCCCAATCTATAAAATTCCGAGAGACGCTTTCTCATTTCGAATGTTTTTAAAAAGCCATTTTTTAAAAATTATTATTATTCCATGCTCGGTTTCGCGCGCTAGGTATTTTTCACTTCAAAATTAATGCGCGGATCGAGAGGAATTCTTGTTAGGAAAATCACATGCCTCCATTATGCTTGTTAGTCTTATTGACTCAAGCAACTCATTAACTTAAATACTTATTATAAAGTATTTCATAATACTATCAGTCATTAACATTCATGCACTCTTAACACTCATCATATTTGACAATAAACATTAAAGCACCATCTTTATTAAATACAAAACACATCTCATAAATATATCTTACTTTTATAAATATATCGTTTTTACTCACCTTTTGCACTTTAATATTTTAATGTTTTTAGCCATCCTTTATGAATAAATGCGTTTTAGTGAATCCAGTCTTAGAAACGTAAATACAGAAACACAAACATATTTTCTCACTTTGCAAGGAACAACGACACACGGCATACATCGTAAGTTCATCTGAATAGTGCCTTGGCTACTCACCAGATGGCGGCACACGTTCGATCCGATTGGAAGATCGGACATCGAATCAACAACGGCACGTGTATGCTAATTACGGTAGATTGTTCTGGAAGTGGGTGTTTCTGGAAGTTAATAGTCTTCTTTGCTAGTATATATAGGAGTTAGCAGTGGTGTAGTCGAGGGGGGACGCGGGGGGACGGCGTCCCCTCACTTTTTTATTTTATGTCGAGCGTCTCCTTACTTTTTATTTTCAAGGGGGACGCTAGAGACGCGAGAGGACGCCATCTTTTCAAACTTACTAATTTTTTTTTTCAATTATGAGCACACCAATAAATCAACAATTTTAAGAAATAAGGCATTGATTTTTAATACTTTTCAACAACATGGAAAGTGTTTACGGTGTCAGATTGCTTGTCTGTCTCCATCTGTTCGCATTCTACTTGTAACTTCCAAAAGTTTGTTTGAATTTCGACAAAATTTTATGTATATTTTTTCAATGTAGCCTTATCACTATTGTGAATTATGTGTATAGCATCAGTATTTCGTTTACGAGTGATCAAAAAAGAGTTCTTTCATATTACTGTTTACTGGGCGGAGATTGTTTGAAATACACATAAATGAAGTAATGCCATATGGTATTGAAATTCGTTACAACATATTCCCTATCAAAAATAGCATTTATCGTTCGTTTACAGGGACGTTAAAAAGTATTTCGAAACACCATGAGGTATTAACAGTAATTGTTTGCAATGCATGGAAAACGGTGCATGAAACATTTATAGTTATTTTACAAGGCCAAAGAATCCGGACACATCGTCAGACGTGGGTTCAGTTGCTCGAAACGTGTTTTCGATTATATTTTGTATTTTTCAGCTGAAGAAAATATTTATTTGCTAAGTGATACGTAAATGATATTCGTATACAGGGCCACACAAAAAGAATCCAAATACATTGCCGTCATGGCCGGATATTTCTTGAAATGCGTTTTGCAGCTGGTTTAAATTTTAGTGTGTTATGTGATGAGCATATGATCATTAATTTCTATACATGACCACTCAAAATAATTCGAATGAATACGTTACCATTTATAGATAATTATTGCTTGGTATGTGTTTAAACTGAACGAAATTATATTTTCGATAAAAAAAAAAGCTAGACATGCTTTTCCTTCACACATTGTTGCACCAAATTAATTTTACAAACATTTGTGTGTAATGAATATAATATATATTGGCCGGTATACAGTGTGTCTGTGTATTATAAAAGTTGACCCGCACTTTAATTTGTTATCTGCTGGAGATAAGTAGATAACGTAAATTATAAAAAAGTTTAAAATAAAGTAAACAAAAAATAATATTGAAATAATATTGTCAATGAAATAATTATCTTGTTAATTTTCAAACATTTATATAATAACTCTTTATGCGACTCTTCTATTCAAAATTTGTCAGTCAGAAAAATTTTCCTTTTTGCTGCAATAAAATCATTAAAAATCTGCATATATTTAAAATTAAATTTAAAAAATGAAGGAAGAAAGCTGACTTATAAAACCTTTTCGAACCATTTAAATATTACTTTATCAGTGAAAATGGTCCTGTGCACATATTGGCGATAGCATTTTTAGAACAAAATTAAATATTAAAGAAAAAGAAAAAAAAATGCATCGCAAGTGTATCTACATAAAAAGCTGCACGGGCAGAAATCATGTAAAGAGACAGTGTATTTTTAAAACTTACAAATAAAAAAAAATAAGAAGAAGAATTGGCTAAGCATGCTCTATGTATTTTCCGTCAGCTGCAATACATTACTGGGAGTCAACCGCACATGTTTATTATCATCCCTGTTACTGTTACCTTCTTGTAATACCTCATACCTTTTCTAATTTGATATATAGTCGTTGTCCCCTTCTTCCCCCTGCATATTTCCTACCTTATTTTAAACTTTTTTGCATCTTACATTGACTACTTATCTTCAAGTTTAAATTTTTTCGGACGCCCTGTAAAAGTCGACCTTAGCTCAAACTTGAAGACTTTGTCAAAAAAATGCAATACTTTGATAGCAACGTGGTTCAAAGAGGTTTTTAGTGACAAAACTTGATGCTTTTAATTTATAATAGTAATTTAACTTTAATGAATAATAATCTGTTTAATCTTCTAATTCATTCTAATCTTTAACGATTCCTCCTTATCTAAGTGAAAACCACAGCCTTACTCAAAATTTGGAAAACGGTAAATCATAGAATGGCTACTGATACAAAATCTAGAAAATATAAAGAGGTGAATTTTTTTTTTTTTTGAAAATAAGTATTTCTGTAAAGTTCATTGAAAGAGGGAAAATAATACATATTATTAAACTGTGAGAGAATTAAATATATTGCTGTTGTTTTCAACCCATTTTCCCCCTTTTATTTAAATATTTAATAAATAAAAGAAATTAATTTGAGCCACTTTTTTACCCGCTTTCTTTTATCTTACATTTCTGTATTTATGTGACAGTCAAATCTTGTGATTCATTTTTCACCCACTTCCTGTTGACGTAGAGCTTTGAAATTTGGAATATATATATATGTATACCTGAGGAACAAACATGAATTGGGCATTAATTTTTTAAAAATTAGATCAGTAAGGGGGGGGGGGGGTCGGTCAACGTCGGCACAAAAATGGCATTTACCCCCATAGAGATAACATTACGATTGTTTAACTGAAAAAAATAGCTCCATTGTTTCAAATTTCATCCATTTTCACCACATTGCTGCCCACATCAATATGACATCATTGAGCGACGCACACATTTGTGATTTATAATATAAGTTGACTTTTTGTGAATTTTAATGAAAGTATGTTTTTTTTTCTATATTTAATTTATTTTTATTAACGTTAAAAGTAATTTTATTAGGAAAGTGTTTCTTAAATAAGTCATCTGGCACAAGCATAAGTATTATTTGCCATAGAAACTCTACTTCAAAATTATATCTTTAAAAAATTTCCGCTCAATTCTTTAAACACTTATAGAATGGCATGGATTCAAATCAATTTATAACTAGAGTAGACTTTCATATCGCTATTAATAGTGTGGTAACATTCACTGAGACGATTCCCACATTAAAATTTCAATTCATCGTAGAGAATATTTACGAGTTAAATAACTTCTATGTCAAATTTGAAGTTTCTAGTACTGATAGTTTCAGAAGAATAACAACTTAAAAAAGTTTTCGGCTTATTTCAGCACTTAAAATTTCGAATATTTTAAAAGCCATTCTTCGTGAGCATCTGCATGTTAATAGCTACCAGATAAATCGTGATGAAACGAGTTTAGAAGATTTACTTAACAATCAGGGCTCCCAAATGGTCCGCTTTTTGAATATCAGTATTTTCTTAGAAAAATTTTATTTTTAGATTTTTCTTGTAAATTTTGCAAAAACAACCTTCGGAAGTAAATTTTTGCAGTAAAGTTTTAGAAACCTACTAAGAAATTTTCTGTTAAAAAATATTGGTATTCAGTTTGTGAACCATTTGAGAGCCCTGGACAATTCATCCTTTTAAAATGTAAATTAAAAAAATAATAATAAATAAGATTTTACGAGCATGTAAGTCCTGAAAGTATATGTGTCAGTTTTAAGTCAGTCACTCTTGTTCAAATATTTCCACACAAATCATGATGAAACCAATATTTTTGAACGTCTTTCTCCATTTCATCCCGTAAAAATTCAATACTTACAGATTAGAAGTAACCTAGTAACTGATTTAAAGAGTTACTAATTCTACAAAAATCTTGATAAAACGCGATTTTCAGAAATTTTCTTTATAAGGATACTGGTCTATTTCACCCCTTTCAAATTCGTATTGGGATGTTCGGAAAGTTCCTTTCATTTGGGAAAACTAATTCGTACCGGAAAATTCTGCCCATCAATTAACATTAGGTATTGAAATTAATGTCTAATAATTAAATGATAGAATTTTCCGGAGCGAATTGGTTTTCCCAAACGGAAGAAACTTTCCGAACAACCCAATATTTTTACACGTTGTTCAAAATTTTGTATAGAGTTTGGGCAGTGGCATATATAATCCAGAATGTTAAATAATCTTTTTTCATCATATATAACATACCTGCGAAATTTAATCTCAGCCGAAAACACCGTTTAAATGCTACCCTGCTCAGACACATACACATATTGACTCATTGCAAAATCACCAAACACAGACTTTGGCAATCTTAAAGAAAATACCAACTCGCACACATGCATACGCACATACATAGAGAATTGTTACAGAAATAGGAAAAGCGGACTCAGGGAACCTATAAAAGTAAAGATATAAATTTCATAGTATTTTTTCTTGTCATGATTACAATATTTTCCTTACATTATACGTGTCCGTAATGTAAAAATGCAATAATTTTCAATGCTCTTAGTATACAATAGTTATTCTATGACTATCTCAAAAATAAACAATGTCTAACAAAAGTCTCGTTGCGTGGATTAGTGTTATTAAATTACGAATTCTATTTCAAATACGTATTTTCACACATGAAATAAGGTTAACAATATTTTAATTTATGGGAAGCTATGAACGACCAACAGATAAAAAACTTTAATTAATTTAATTTAAATAAATTTTAATTTAAAATTTAAAATTTAATTTTTCAATTACTTTTCTCTGCAATTCAAAATGAAAAGCAAGATTCATAATCAAGTTTGCCCTATGGGTGATACAGATACAGACCCTAATGATCGAGACTATGAGCGTCCCCCCACTTTTTTCCCCAGGACTACACCACTGGGAGTTAGACCTTTGTACAAGCGTCTTGTGTATTGGATTCTATCGTGAGTCAAGACAACGACGATATTGTTAAGTTATGTCGTTGTGGCTATACGTCTAGGTTGTTCTAGGATTATTAAATAATAGATGGCGTTTTTCTATAATCAATAGTTACTTAAAATGTGCAGCTTGGCGCAGCGTGGTGAAATATAATGTATTGTGTCTGGTAAATTCACAAGTGATATTGTTCAAATACCTATCTGTTATACTGCTACTTTATACCTAAAGATGATATGTTATCTGGAACTGATTGGATTGTGTTTATTACGATGCTATTTATCAAGTCTTGTAAGTATTCTTCCTGTGCTATAATAAACTATTAGTGCCTGAATAAGTATCGTCTTTAATTAAAAGAACTTTGTCATTATACATATTCATTACTCTAACTTAATGAGTTTATTCCTTAAACCAGCTAAGCTCCTATCTGCGTAATATGCTCTGCTTACTTCAATTACGTCAATAACCATTATATTAAAATTACACGGGTTATGGGCGGATAAAGCTCATAAGGAGTAAAATATTTGAAAAAGTTGAAAAGAAATGAAAAATTGAATAATTTACAAAAAGTAAACAAAACGCTCCCGGTAATGAAAATAAGAAAGGGAGGGGGGCAGTTTGCCTGAGAAAATGAATAAATAAATGAAATAAAGATAATTGAAGACTGAAATAAGGAAGAAGTAAATGTTGAAAATAAAATAAAGCATCAAAGAAGTTCGTTTTTGATATGAAAATGATTTTTAACTTAGAATTTTTAGCTTGAATTTAGACTGAAATTTTTAACTTATACTTATTTTATTTTGCAGTTTTTTTTAAAAGGATTTATTATGCAAATGTGAAATTGAAAGATTGAAATTTTTTTATCTGTTTTTAACTATATACACATCGTTTTTAAATTTAAATGTGAGAAGAAATGGCCGGAATGGTGATAGAGAAACTAAACTCGTCAAATTATAGAAACTGGTGCAACGATATAAAGTATACATTGTTGGATAAAAATCTTTGGCATATTATTGAAAATAAATTAGAGGCTCCTGCTAAAGAAAAACCAACTGCTGAAGATGTCGAATTATTTAAAGCTAAAGCAAACCAAGCGTTATCCATCATATATCTGAATATTGATGTAGAATTTAAAAGGTTGATTAGAGAATTGTAAAACTCCTGTAGAGGCATGGAACAAATTGAAATTAAATTATTGCCCCGATTCTCGGTCATACCATATGAAAATATTTTCGGATCTGATGGAATGCAAGATTAAAACTAATGAAACGATAAATCTCTTCGCCGCCAGACTAGCCGGAATTTTTCGACAGATATTACACAAATTTATGATAGTTTCAACGAGTGTTATATAAATTTTTCAATTGCTTCGTTTTCTACCTAGAAAATTTGATAACATAGTTCAGAATATCTTGCGATGGGGAAAGACTGAATTCAAATTCTCTAAGATTGTAGAAGAATTAGTGGCAGAGGAAACACGTCTAAATGTAAGAGATTTGGATTCAAATAAAAGTAATCTCCAAGCAAATCAAATAAAATTTGGTGGAAGGAAAAATTTTGGAAAATTTAGAAAAAGAAAATGTTGGAAATGCAACAAAATCGGTCATTTACAAAAGGACTGTTTAAATAGTTTTGATGCTGTCAAAAATGAAAGATCAGATTCTTCAAGGACTCGCTTCTCTTCTCCAATTTTTAAAAGAAATAGTTCAAGAGGCAGATTTCATCGTGGACACTCATCTTTCCAATCCCGTTCTCCATCTAGCCATAAGAGATCATCATCTTATAAAGACTATTCGTCATCTGGTAATGCCCAAGGATCTGCTTATAGAGGAATTTCGCCATCTTCTTACAGATGTCAGACTGGAAACCGTCGATTTGAGGAGGAAGGCTTCAACTCTTCTGAGGAGGTCAGATCTCGCAACCGACCCAGATATCGAAGGGATCATCGAGAGTGGAATGTGTCGCCAAGATATTCAAAGAGTCCAGTCAATTATTGTAAGTCCTCAAACATTTTTGTATCTAGTGTTAATATAAATTGTATAGATGTAGAGGCCAATTGGATCTTTGATTCTGGTGCCACACATCATTTCACTAATGATCGATCTGTTTTTATAAATTTTTGTCCTTTAACAGATCAAGAAATGACAGTTGCTATCAAAGATATCTCATTTCCGATTGAGGGCAGAGGAGATGTTAAATTACTGTTTGGCAAACGCCATGTTATACTTAAAAACGTAATGTATTCAAGTAAGTTACGTCGTAGCCTCATATCAGGTCCTCAGTTGGATATGAATGGAGCAACTTTTATTGGTGAACATGGGAAGGTGACCGTCTCGAGGTGTGGTAAATTTTTATTTAATGCATATCTTAAAAGGGGGGTATATCAAGTTTTCCCTAGGATTCCAAGGTCTTCAAAAATCGAGACAAATTCTCTTTTAAAATCTTCACAAATGGAAATTTGGCATAGAAGGTTGGGACATATAAGTCCAGCAATTTTGGTCCACACATATAATGAAGAGGGAGTCCGGGGAATTCCAAAGTTAAAAGACTTAAACTTTAAATGTGATACATGTAAAATTAATAAACATAAGAAAGTTTCTTTTAAAGCAATAGGTGAAAGACGTTCTAAATATCCTTTGGATTTACTTTTTGCAGATGTTTGGGGTCCCTGCCAGGTATTGGGCAGAAATGGTGAAAGATATTTCATCACTATAATAGATGATTATTCTTGCCGTGTGTCTATTTACCCAATTAGAGTTAAATCAGACTCATATGAGGTTATTCGTAATCATATTGTTAGAGCCGAAACCTTCATAGGTAGAAGGGTTAAAAATATCCGTACAGACAACGGTGGTGAATTTGTTAATGATGACCTCGATGAGTTTTTAAAGTCCAAAGGGATTATGCACGAATTAACAAACCCCTATACTCCCCAACAAAACGGTACTTCGGAACAATTTATGCAAACAGTTACAAATGGAGCCCAAACACTTTTATCAGAAAGTAACCTTGATCTTAGTTTTTGGCCTGAGGCCGTGAGATTCTTTGTGTATACTTGGAACTGTGTTTGCCCTAAAACTTCAAATAAAACACCCTTTGAGCTATATGGAGGGAACAAACCTTCAGTTAAACATTTAAAGCCATTTGGTTCAGTTGCTTTTGTGGGAATACCTAAACAAAAGCGTGAGGGTAAACTTGGTCCAAAAGCAAAACGAGGATTCCTAGTAGGCTATGCATTTAAAACTAAGGGTTACAGAATTTGGATACCAGAGTCAGATAGCATAATTGAATCTATAGATGTTACTTTTGATGAAAAATCTAGGTTTAACCCAGGCGACAGTGGAGCCGTGATGGGCCCGGAGGAGGTTGACCTTTTTCCGGATAGTCTGATGAGTTATCAAAATGACAACGTTGTTGAGGTAGAACCAGAGGTCATCCCTGGTCCCTCCAACGAAGTTAATGATCCACAGACATCTGGGGAGGGGGAATCCGATTCCGAGTCCATTGACAGTTCTGGTCCTGATATTTCCTCATTTAGAGATGTTAACTGGACCCGTAAAGCAGTTCCTAGACCTGCTGGTAAGCGGGTAGATGTATATTACTATGAAACTGGGAAAACTGATAGATTAAGATCATTATTAGATGTTGAAAGATACTGTGATAGAAATAAAATAAAATTCAATCCAGACACTTTCGATTTTAAAGGGAACAATCTGTATTCTGGTCCTGTCTCTGACATAAATGATTCTGATAGTGAGGATATAGATTCGGATACTCCAGAATTAAATAATGTAAACCCTGACTCAAATCTATATGGTCCGTACATTCCTAGAACATTTAAGCAAGCAATAGAGACCGTACAACGCGAGAAATGGCTTGAGGCAATGCAGAACGAACTCAGTGTTATGCGTGAACGGAAGGTTTGGCATTTGGCCCCATTACCTGCCAACGTAACTCCAGTGGGATGTAGGTGGGTTTTCACTATCAAGAGAGATGAGTTAGGGAAGATTGCACGCTATAAAGCTCGTTTAGTTGCCCAGGGCTATAAGCAAATTAAAGGCGAATCTTACGATGAGACCTTTAGCCCTGTGGTCAATTTTGGTGTAATCCGATTCTTTTTCTCTCTCTTGGTATCGTGTAGCGGATGGCGTCACATTCAGTGTGATGTAACCAGCGCCTACCTTTACGCCCCATTGAGAGAAGATGTTTATATGCTACAACCACCTGGTTTCACCATACCTGAGAAGTCTCATTTGTACTGCAAGCTAGATCGAGCTTTGTATGGTCTACATCAAAGTGGAAGAGAATGGTTTTATGAAATTCATGAAGTGTTATTAAATATAGGATTTATTAAATTAGAAAGTTGTAATTGTGTATATGTATATAATTCTGAAATAGTACTATTGTTATATGTTGATGATATTATTCTGTTCGGGAAAAATCAGACTGTTATAGATA
Source organism: Maratus michaelseni (assembly GCA_963931845.1). Lineage (NCBI taxonomy): Eukaryota > Metazoa > Arthropoda > Arachnida > Araneae > Salticidae > Maratus > Maratus michaelseni. The sequence continues at coordinate 316,352,738 of OZ007598.1, forward strand.
AAGTATTGGTAAAACTGGGAAATTATTTCGACTTAAAAGTATTGGGGAAAACTAAGAAACTTTTGGGAGTGGAATTTGATGAGAGGAATGGTTTGGAGATTCATCAATCCCATTACATAGATGAAATTTGTAATAAATTTAAGAAGTTTAAAATTCCTATCTCTTCACTTCCTATTAGTAAAGGTACAATTTTCTCCAAAGTCGATTGTCCAACATCACAGTCTGATATCGAAACCATGAAAACTATACCATGTAGAAGTGTACTAGGCTGTTTATCATTTTTGGCAAATCGAACAAGGCCCGATATTTCATATGCAGTAAATATTTTTAGTCAATTTCAGAGTAATCCAGGCTTATTTCATTGGGGCGGACTTCTACGGCTGTTGGGTTACGTTAAATATACTAGACATTATCGTCTCCGATTATTATGTAATCAGGAGCATTTGATCGCTTATTCTGATGCAGACTTTGCAGCAAATCGGGATGACCGGACTTCTATTGGAGGACAAATCATTCTTTTGGGAGACTCGCCTGTGGATTGGAGAACTTTTAAAGAAAAATGTGTTAGTCTATCCACGATGGAGTCGGAGTTTGTCGCCTTAACAGAAGCCACTAAGAGTATTGTCTGGTATGACCGGATCCTGCGGGAATGCCGGGGTAGGCAGATCATTCGCGAGAGCGATTTCAAATCTAGATTATATGTAGATAACCAGGCGGCCATAGATTTCGTTAAGTCCCCAATAGAAAACCATCGTAGTAAGCATATTGACGTTAAATTATTTTTTGTCAGGGATCTTATTTATAAAAATATTTTTAATATAACTTTTGTCCGTAGTAAAGCCAACCTCGCAGACGTGTTTACCAAGCCCCTCACCAAATATGATCTTATAAAATTTGTTGAAATGTTATTTAAAATAGATTAAGTTTTTTTTAGTCAAATACGTACCTCTTTCGTTATTGTATTATGTCAGAATAATGTGTCAGGATATTTGTGCAATATATACATATATATAATTTTTAGTGATATATTAGTGTGTAAGGTCAAAGTAAATTTTAAACAAAGTTTTTATGGAAATATGTGTAAGAGTAATTTTTTTTTTAACGTTTTCCAAGTTGCAATTTTTCTCATTCGGTATACATTTAAATTCCCGCTTTGATGTGGAAATGGTGCCCTTTAATACTTCCTCTCGGGGAGTTCGATCAGCCCTCAGTACCGTCTCGGGAGGGTGACCCTTGGCCGGTAAATGACAGAGAACTCTTTCGGGGGGTTGTGTTGGGGGTAACCGCCATATTGGAGTCTTACCGCGGGCACGTTAATATTTTTAAGTCAGTAAGTCCAGTTTTATTTAGTTTTTGAAATGGGAGTGCCACTTTTCCCCGTATACCGGATGGGAAATGAAAGAGTTTAAATCTGTTAATGAAAAGGGAAAAATTGAGGATGTTAAGTAGAACTTCTGGATATTTTTTTTCTTGTGTCTGGGTGAGCTCATTTATCCGGATGACCAGACAGGGAAAAATATAACTGTTAAATAATATATAAATGGATTAAGATTTGTAACTGACTCCAAGGGAATAATTATAAATATATATATTTACTTATGTTAAATTTTTTTTGTATTTGTTAAGTACTTGTGCTGATAAGTTAATACATATTATATTCAGTGTTAATATGGTTTTTCAATTTGTATTGTTTGCAGATATCTAATTCTGATTCTTTTCAGGCATCTGAGACTTCAATTAGTATGTATGGAATCCAGACGTGGAGAATGATTGACGTTGAATGATATGTAAGAAAGTAGTAGCCTGTTTGTAGTCAATAGATTTAGTTATCCTAACTCAGATGTTGGAAATTCTTCAAATCTTTCGTTATCTTGTATTGGATATTAAGTTTATATCTCAAGGAGTCAAGTTATTATTTGAAATTTTTGAATCTTTCAAGTTAAAAATTGTTTGCTGTTGATGTTATAAATAAAGAACTTTCTTGTGATTAAATATGTGTATGTTTTATTGCAATTGGAAAACAAATTATCATCATTCTTTAATGTGTTAGAATTTAAAAATTTTCCTGGTACGTATTTGCATCATTTATTTTTGTTAATTGTTTAAATTTTCTGTGTTAAAGAATTGTAATGTACTAAGCTGCATTTAACTTAATTTTTTTTTGCCACGGTTTTTCTACTAGTTTTTGAGTCCATGATAGGAAAATTTTCGGAGGGAAATTTTTTTGGACTTTGTGTTAAAATTTAATTTGGAGTGGATAGTTAAATTTTTGGAGATATTAGTGTAAGTGGGAAAGGCTTGCTTTGAATTGAATTGTTTACTTATTAAAAATTTAAAAGTTTGTAATTTTTCCTTGAACATTGTTTTAAATTAGAATTGTAATAAATTTGGAGTGATGGTCGGTGTTTGAGGTTTTTGCTGATGATGTTGAAGAATTGATATACAAAATTTTGATCAAGAATCCAAATACATTTTTAATATTTTTTTTAACATTGTTTTTAACTATATGAAAAAAAATGGGCACTGATTTTTAACTGTTTAGGTGTTTAGTTAAGGTGTGTGTGTAGTGAATTTCTGATTGGATTTTTATATCCAATTTTTCTCAGCTTTTTTTTTTTTTTTTTTTTTTTTTTTTCAAATATTTGCCATATTCTTTGAGCAATAGGCTGTTAGTTGCATTGAGACAATAAGAGGGGGGGCACATGTTAGGAAAATCACATGCCTCCATTATGCTTGTTAGTCTTATTGACTCAAGCAACTCATTAACTTAAATACTTATTATAAAGTATTTCATAATACTATCAGTCATTAACATTCATGCACTCTTAACACTCATCATATTTGACAATAAACATTAAAGCACCATCTTTATTAAATACAAAACACATCTCATAAATATATCTTACTTTTATAAATATATCTTTTTACTCACCTTTTGCACTTTAATATTTTAATGTTTTTAGCCATCCTTTATGAATAAATGCGTTTTAGTGAATCCAGTCTTAGAAACGTAAATACAGAAACACAAACATATTTTCTCACTTTGCAAGGAACAACGACACACGGCATACATCGTAAGTTCATCTGAATAGTGCCTTGGCTACTCACCAGATGGCGGCACACGTTCGATCCGATTGGAAGATCGGACATCGAATCAACAACGGCACGTGTATGCTAATTACGGTAGATTGTTCTGGAAGTGGGTGTTTCTGGAAGTTAATAGTCTTCTTTGCTAGTATATATAGGAGTTAGACCTTTGTACAAGTGTCTTGTGTATTGGATTCTATCGTGAGTCAAGACAACGACGATATTGTTAAGTTATGTCGTTGTGGCTATACGTCTAGGTTGTTCTAGGATTATTAAATAATAGATGGCGTTTTTCTATAATCAATAGTTACTTAAAATGTGCAGCTTGGTGCAGCGTGGTGAAATATAATGTATTGTGTCTGGTAAATACACAAGTGATATTGTTCAAATACCTATCTGTTATACTGCTACTTTATACCTAAAGATGATATGTTATCTGGAACTGATTGGATTGTGTTTATTACGATGCTATTTATCAAGTCTTGTAAGTATTCTTCCTGTGCTATAATAAACTATTAGTGCCTGAATAAGTATCGTCTTTAATTAAAAGAACTTTGTCATTATACATATTCATTACTCTAACTTAATGAGTTTATTCCTTAAACCAGCTAAGCTCCTATCTGCGTAATATGCTCTGCTTACTTCAATTACGTCAATAACCATTATATTAAAATTACAATTCTTTCGTGTTAGAGCTTCTCCCTCACGCCTCATTCGCTGGGCTGGAGCTCGCCTCTCGCTCATTGGTTTGTGCGCTCGTGACGTCGTATTCTGTATGTCTACGCTCCGTGAACAAAACTTGCTTGCACGCTTTGGAGAGCAGCTTATTCTAAATAAACAATTTGTCTGGAAATTGGCTGGTCTTTATTGAAGAAACTCTTGTGGAATCTCATTATTGCCTCACCTTTTATCGCCATGATTATTGATATCGACTGCAACTTTCTATATCTTTAACAAACTGCCATTTTCTCGTGGTATCTCATCTTCGTAAAAACGCCACATATATAACATTTCTTGATGTATGTGGCCAAGTTATAGTCATATAGGATGCATATATGATGTATATATATGACATGTGTATATGATATGTATGTATACATCATAAGACGTATACATACATATCTTATTATATACATTATATACATCATAAGATGTAAATAATATGTGTATAATGACGTATATGGCACATATAGGAGTGTTTGGAATATATATATGCGTATATAGGATGCATATATAAGCTTTGAGAAGATCTTGGCGAAATCATAACTGAAACCTTGGCATAATAATAATTGTAGGGGCCGCTATAAAACAAAAGTACGGTAATTTTTTATTTACTTATTTTTTTTTAACCATAACATTATTTTTAATAATTTTAATTTTCCTAAAATCCTTTACTTTTGTGAATTTTTTCTTAAAAAATTAATTTTAAAATTAAATTTAAAAAAAGTAATTGGTAACATGTAATTAAGGAATGCAATCAAGATGAAGCAACCAATAAAGACTCCAGTTCTAATCTTTAAAATTAAAAATTGAAAAATCAATTAAAATTACGTCATGTTGACATAATCATATAAATTTTTCTTTTTAGTTTTATCAATGTTACAATGCATTTCAAACTAAGCATAACATCATTTTTACTGGCTCAAACATTTCACACTTACTTTGTATATGTTACTTTTATGTGTAAATACCATGTATACAAATAAAAATATATTTGTATTTAATTGTATTGAAAAATGGTATCAACAAAGTTATAATGTATAATAATGAAATAAACCCAATGAACAATATTCCTGTGACGTCACAATAAGTATGAATTTTTATTCACTTATAAAACACGCAAATAAATATTTGTATCGAAATTTAACTTGCAAATTAAAAAATTCAGTCTAAAACCCACGTGATTTTAATATTATTTCTCTTTTATCCTCGCAACCACAGAGTTCAGAGAATAAACTGTGTGCCTCGCAACAGTGGGCGATCCGATTGCCGACTTTATGACGCCATAAGCAGAAGAAAAAGTTTAATTGAAAATTACAGATAATTAATAAAATTTTCGAACAAACGATAACAAATCTGTGTCCAAATATCTTTCATTTAAAAAAGAATGATGTAATTTGATGCTGTAGTTTGTTCTCACAGATTGTCGAAAGAAATCGCTTAGCGTTTTAAATATATAGATTCCAGTTTTAAAGTAGAACAAAGTAATTTAAAAAATCTCATCATAAAGAAGCATACTTGCCAACTATTTTCCTGTCATTGGGAAGTCGATAGAATAATTCTTTTATTATTATTAAATTTGCATTTGATAAAGTTATTTTTGGCAAAATAAAAGTAAACACTATTTTGTGTTAGGATGTCATCTCTAAATCTTTTACAACTAGACATCTCGTAAAGATTTTAATTCAGGACAAAGATGAATAACGGAAGCTGTGCTAACAAAAAAGTAAATCTCAAATAACAAAACTAATGAAGTGTTCTTTTGTTAAGACACTGTTTTTGCACCCTGCCCTTTTTAAAAGTGAAAAATGCATCCTATCTGGATAATGAGTCCGACTTCTGTGATCACAATAACATAGGTGCCAACTTCTCATTAATATTCTGTAATATGCGGGTTAATTTGACCCAGGTTTAACTCGTTTCGCACCAGAAATTTTTTTAAGAAATGAAATTAAATAAATTCCAAGTAGAAATAAATAAACATTCATCCAATAATTTTTCTGGTTTGAAGCGTTGTTAAACTGGTTCAAATTAACCCGCATATTACAGAATATTAATGAGAGGTTGGCACCTATGCAATAAAAACAAACTACAAACAATCATCCGTATTTGTTTGGAGTGGCTCTAATTTTCTGAAAACTTTTTGTATTTTAATAGAAATTTGATAAGGAGTCTAATTTATTATTATTTGAACACAATCTGATAGTTAACAAGGGAGATACCAATTACTTTTATTTTTTTAAATTATTATTTGTGTTTGCCGAAAAATATTTTTCCTCTCTCCTCAACAATGCGACCGGTCCTAAAACAAAAGAAACTTTTCCTGGAGTGTCTTATTTTTAATTTCCAGTTAAGTGTCCAAACAAACACATTCAATTATAAAATATTCTTGAGTAAATCTAGTATAAAAATCTTTGTTAAATAATTTCTTAGTTACATTTCCTTTTATGTGCCAGGAATACTACGTAAATCTGTTTGTTCTTTTATCAGATGCAACTTCTTGAGCTGAATACTTTTCCACAAGACTTTAAAAAAGTGAATAAACTCTTCTCAGTTATTTCATCTTCGAATTTCTTTCTTTTAAATTAATTTCTCTTCTGTTAAAGTTTCTGTGACAGGAATCTATCCAATTTTCTACTTCTGGCATTTCCAGTCACGATGTAGATAAGTTTTTTAATGAATAAATAATTTCATTTAATACTTGGAAATTTTTCCATACAAAATTTCACATGCCTTCAATTCATAATATTTCAAATTTTTTTTAATTGCTTAAAAGGTGCAAAGCCAACCTAGTGAAAAAGTACCCAAGCCTGGGTCATCAGTATAGCGCACTGATGTTCTACCAACTGAACCACTTGGGAACAATACTCATCTTGGAACTTTCTCACCATAACATAGGCTACAAACGCAGCACAAGATGGAATATTTTCCCGTGAGCCACCAACCCTGGAGCAAACACGAAACCAAAGAAAATCTTTGATTTCGTGTTTGCCCCAGGGTTGGGTTCGAGTCTCAGCTTGGGTACTTTTTGTCTGGCTTTGTGCCTTTTAAGCAATTAAATAATTTCATTCAATTTGTTCTTTTTCTTTGGTTTAAATTTTTCAAATTCTTCATCTGATGAATCTGAACAAAAGTTTATTGAAAATAATAATGTTCTCCATCCCTTTCACCAAGATTTGCCCGACGGCCAAATTGGTAATATTAATATATATGTATTTGTGTGTGTGGATTAGAGTCCTGCTCGGGTTGTACTATACACGATAATTATAACTGAACCCAACCCGATCCCCACAAAAGCATTTTCATCAACCTGAACCTGAAATAATAGAAAATTAATCCATATTTTAATATAATTATGAAAAGTAGTCAAAGTAAAAAATTATAGCTCTAGTTTAAATTTTTGTTTTTATGTATAAAAATGAGCATACATTAACACATTTACATTCATTCAAATAGTCTTTTTTCATTTGCGAAATATTCATGCCTTTCTTTTGAAAAATTGTGTCAACCCTAACCCGATCTGAAGGAGTCAAAATCCAACCCAAAACGTTTAAAGTTGACTCGACCTGCAACGAAAAAAATTAACTTCAACCCGACCCGATACAAACAGCAGGTTGGTCAGATTTGGGTAAAATCGGGTTACACGACGCAATGCAATATTCTAGACAGTTTTTTGAAAAATTCAGGTAACTCAAATATGACGTGGAAGAATCAAAATTCAACTCGAAACCGAAACAATTGCAGTCAACCTGACATGCAAAGAAAAAAAAAGCGCCAACCTAATCCACGGGTAGTTTATTTCAAAAACTACCTCGAGTCATTTTTTAAAAACTAACCACCACCCGACTGTCGGGTTGTGTACGGGAAAATTAGGTTACCGACTCGACTCTATTCCGAAATTGAAATATTTTCCCTTACAGCAATTAAATTTTAACGACAAATGTTTTTGTCTACTTGAAATTCAAAATACTTCTATCCTAATCCGACTCGAAATAAAACAAGAACGAAAAATCATGCGTCCAGCGTAGATTATGAAACACTTTCCAACACATCCAGAAAACTGTAACGAAACTTCACTATTATGCATATCAATGCATAATAGTTATTAAGGCTGTTCTCAAATCCAAAGGGCCTACTTTCAGACACATCTTTTCATTCATTTTTGTTCAGAAACGCATGAAATGGGCAAGTGTTGTTAGTCAGAAATTTTGTAATCGAAACACATTTTCCATTTTTTTGGCAAGGACAGAAGATCCTACAGAAAACACTGACAAAGTTGGCATTTTGAACCGAATTCCCGATAATTCAGCGCCAGAAAGGAGAAAAATGTGTTGTCATGTGACACAAATTGCCTATAGCTTGATAAGTAATTTATTTATCAAAAAATGAAAAACTCATTTAGATTGCAAATCGCTTCAATAGTCAGGCCTGACAATTTTATGCCTTTGAGTTCAAAAATGAGTCAGTGTCAGAAAGTTTAACAAACTTAAGAGATGATAGCAATCCACTGATTCATTCATCAATACAGAGTATTGAGAGTTGAATGTGGATTTTTGTTCACACACACCTTTGAAACGATTTACCAACAGAAACACTTTACTTGGTCAGTGATACCATTTCCACATCACCAGCCACTCAAAGTCTTTTGAAAACATCATCATCATTACAAAAGCTTTATTACTCTGGCAAAGGTTGTGAATGAAAAGGCATGTTTTGCTTGGTGTAGAGATAGGTGAATATGTTTGTCAGAGCTGTCCTTAGTGAAAGTGATGCCCGTGCAAGAACTTTTGCGAGGCCCTTTCCTTTCAAACGCCTAAATACCCCCCCCCCCCCCCCCCAACAACACATATTACAAATAATCAATGAAATAATTACTGTTTACCTAAAAACGGCTTTTTAACAGTTAACACTATAATTCCAAAGTAACAAATGAATTTCGGCAGTATCAGCTGTATCCTTTTATATTGGGTCGGACCGGGCCCGAAATCAGCCCTGGTCAAACTCGGGCTTATATATTTCTGTAGATTCTGATCGGGCCGGACCTGCACTTCATTCTTTCCAGCTCAGCCCACGTCCCGGCCCCACTTTTTCTGCTGACTCGGATTGGGTTGGATATGGACTTTATTTTTTTCTGAACCGAGTCATGTCTGAACTTTATTTTATCACAAACAAGTCAGCCCTGAGAAAAAAATAGCACAATCTCATGTCGGTTTGGCAGGTTTTATTTCTAAATAGTGATATTGCACTTTCGTTTACAAAATACTTAAAAGTTTAATTTAGTTTAACAAATTATTAAGAAATCTATTATAAATCTATTTTTTACCTTACAGGAGCTTTAAAATTGCGATTTAGTTTAACCATGCGTTTCTTTCATTCTAAATCCCATTTTAAAAAAAATAGTGTTCATGTACAATCACCGAAAAAAAACACACACTAAAAAACATTTTATCACAGAGAGATATGACAGGTACCGCTCAACTGGGAATTATGACTACTTTTCGAATATGAATGCAAGTTTTGAAGTGGGTATTGTCTACATATTAAAAATTCTATCGTATTTCATTTTTCATATGTTAACATCCACTTTTAACACTATTTGATTTATTTGGATCAAAGCAGCTCTGATAAATGTTTAGTTTATATACTTTCTTAAATCTTCACAGAGTAACAAGAGGTCAAAATTTGAAGATGCTAACGTTAAATTTACATGAAAACTTTAATTGATATCTTTCCAAAAAATCATCTACTTCAAATGTTTCTCTTTCAGTGAGATACGATGAACCGACTCAAACAAATCCCAGGCGTTTTTTACAATTCAAAAGCATATGTTTAATTATGAAAGTTTTAAAAAAATTATATTAAACATTTTTACGAATTATAATCTACATTAATTTTTTTTCATAAAAATAATCAATGTTGTTGAAAAGATAGCTATGTGATTTTACAACTCCTTCTTATAATTAGTTTTCAAGATATGGAGAAATTTTACTTTTCAATGGTCTGGGGGTTGTCTCCTCTATGCGGTGGCATTTACAAAAAATGTAATCTTAGAATTGCTATTTTTTTCTGGTAACTAATTGAATGTTTCCAGCACTTTTCTTGTAAGATCTTAATTTTATTTTTCGAAATTTGTGGAAAAAACCTTAATACATTTTATTTTATAACTATGAAGATTTAAGGAAACCTTTTTCTTGACTGCTTTGATCCAAGGAACTCAAATATGGTGTCAAAAACGGGTTTTACAGTTGAAAAATCAAAGTTAGAGCTATTTTTAATATGTAGACAACCCTTATTAAACATTTCATTCACATTCGGAAAGTATACAATTCAAATCGAACAGTTACCTCATAGGTCTTCCTGCGAGAATTGGTGATAAAAAAGCAAGTGGTGGTACTTTCTTTTCCACGATTAGTATTATTATACGGTATTCCAAGAACTGCGGACATTTAACTTTAAAAGTGATGCTATTAAAATATTTTTACATACACGTAAATCTGTATGCAATATTATGAAAACACTTTCAATTTTGAGATAATGTTTAACCCCTGACAAGCACACTGAGTACAAAGTACCCACCCCCAAAATTTTATTTCGGTATAATTCTCTGTATGCAAAGGGCTTTCCCTTCCAGCGATGTTTTGTTGGAAGCGTGTTCAGTAGCCGTTAGTGAGATTCAGTTGTTACGACGCAGTGAGCGCGAAACGTTGTGAGTACTTTTAACCCAGTTTGCTAGTTGAGTGTAGTCAGTCAAGTGCTCAAGAGTTTTGTTTCGGATCATATAGTGTTTTTTTTATTTATTTACAGTAAGTAATAAACAATGATTACAATTGCATCACATAATATTTATTAACTTATGTAAATTTACGAATTCATCGATGCCCAATGTGCGTAGAGTGTTGTAACAAAAATTCTACTTAAAATATATTTTTTGTGTTTATTTGTGTTTTTGTACTTAAAATAAAGATTACAATGAATAATAGATCTCTGATTTCTTTGAAAACTCGTCCTTTACCTACTTTTTAGGATATGCCACTTCAGCGCCTTCAAATAGTAAAATAACTATATTTTTGAAGCGGATCAAGAAACTGATTTTACCATCATTTAGAGCATTTTTTAAGCTTTCCAAAACACTATAACTTTTTATATTTTAGTCCAATAGAATCAAAGATTTGGCACGAAAACAAAAAAAATCTCAAAACGGCACTTTTTTCAACTTTGATGGTACTTTTATCTATTTCAATTGACACCAATAAATTAAATATTGTATCCATTTTATGTGGGATTGTTTAAGCTTTAATTAAAAAAAAAAAAAAATTCTCTAGCTTTGTTAGGGACCAAGATATTTGGAAATGAATTGTGTTGGGTACTTTTCACCCTCAATGCTTAAAGAGGTATATCGATTAGATGTGTGCTTGTCATGGGTTAAATGGAAAAAGTGTTTACATTATGGATTTCAAATTCAAAAAATTTCAAAGATAAAGTTTCCCAATGGAATTTTCAGTCTATGTCAACAAAATATAAAATATTGCCAACTTAAAATGTACTTATTTTATTACAGAAATGAATCCTGATATAATAACAGATGATATTCAGTCGAACCTTGTTAACATGAACACTCAAGGAGAAACTTTTTTTGTTTGTGTTATCTGAACTTAAATACATTACATGCAACTGGACAGGAAATTGGAAACAGTTTGTGCTAAAAGTAATTTGCGTTAAGCGTGTTCGTGTTAACCAGGTTTGATTGTAGTTTTGTATAAAAGTGTTAATTTCATATAAAACAAAATGAATATCTATAATAGGAAAATCTGCACATAAAATAAATTTTGTATATTCATGCATATTTTGCATAAGAGTGCAACAGCTATTGCACCGCGATCTGAATGTTTATAAAAATTAGTTATACATACATCATTTGTCATGTTTGGTTACCAACTTGTTTTTAATTTTGCATCCTTTTTTTCTTTTTAAAATTTAATTTTGTAGTAGTTTTTTTTTTTTTTTTTTTTTTTTAAATTTAAAGTAATTCTTTGTGTTTAAATTTAGCCATTGAAGATTGCTACAGTGTTTAGAGAATGGTAAAGTGAGACTGGAATTTATAAAAGAGTTAATGGAAAGAAGGAAGAGGTTTGCTTATCAGGTACTTCTAAAAACTTCAAGAGGTGATAGGAAGCCTCCCACTGCGACAACAAACAACAGAGCCGTCCTTAGGGGTGTGCGACAGGTGCCTCGCGTCCAAAAACAAACTTCAACATTTAGCCATTACACTTTATTTCGCATAAGATTTTCACCTGTTATTAATATTGTATGTTTTAATTTTGACACTTAACACCGAAAAGGAAAGTTTTTCAGCATACGATACACTTTTATAAAATGCAACAAGTGTGGCATTTTTCAGGAATGAAATTAAACTAGTTCAAGACAATCAAGAAAAGCTATGAGTCTACACAGGCCAAAATTTCTAGGCCTGGCCCATTCCGATCCGTGAGAAAACCTTATTGAACCAGATTGTGTAAAAACAAAAATCAGTCATTACATGCAATGAAATCAGACACAAAACATGCCGATATATTTTAATATCTATTTCTCCAAAACACAAATAAACTTATTAGGTCATATGATTGCTATAATTAAACAATTTTAGTACTCAAAATCAGTTTTTAAATTCAGTAATGCAGAAATAATAGGACATCATCACCATGGCAACCTAGAATCATTACCTATCATGGGATATCATTGAATTAATTGTATATGAATGGATTTAATCAGTGGCGTAGCTACATATTCAGCGCCCTGGAGCAAGAAAAATTAGTGTGCCCCTTTGTCTCTGTGAAAAGATCTGGAATATTTTGTTTTATTTATAACACTAAAAAATCATATACCGGGTTCGTATGGATGCTTACTTTTGGATTCCATTATTTCCATAAATAGCATTTTGTTTTCTTCGGTCGCAGTTAAATAAAGCAAAATTTAATTTTAGGAAATACTGGTATGCCAAAGTAAGCACCAACACAAACCTTGATATGTGTTCTTATTTATTTAAACATTAATTAATTTGAAATTAAAGACATTTTAAGAGCGTTATTCAACACTATAATATAAATAAAATAAAGTATAATTATTTAAGTACTGAATACTTATTTAATTAGTTATATTTACATACGTACGAAGCTGAATTTCTGTTTTATATGGGCCCAATGCTACCTGCCAAAACGACCAACCTCTATTGTCCGTTCCAAGGACTTTGAAACCAATATAGAATTCTAATAAGAAAACACACTATCCATGCGAAATTTTTAATTTTGATAGTACATTACTTGGAGTATTTCAATGGAAAGTAATAGAATAAAATAATATGTAGCTGTAAAAGAATAAAATAACATGTGATTGTAACTAGGATGACTATAGAAAAAAGAATTCTTTTTAATATACAGATTGTCTCAATTTGCCAAAACTGTGTCTACTGCAGTATTGTTTTGTTTTCGTGTTAATCCAGCTAATATAATAAGTAAGCTCGCATTTTAGCATTTTAGGTAGATTTCGTAAGAAATACTACCTATTACATTCTCCCCTAAGTTGTAATTTTTGAAAATTTTTTGCAAATCTACGCCGATCATGACTCCCAGAACCCAAAACCACCCCCAGTTCAAAACTTTATCTGTCTATCTACTATGTCACTTGTTTATGGACACAATAACATGAAAAATTCTGTACAAACATCTTCCAAACTGATACATAAAATCAAGGGGCATAAAATCTCGATCAAGCTCATTAATGGGCAAAATCGAACCGGGGGAGGGATCTTTTTGTGAAAAGAGTAAACTTAATTTCTTAATTATGATACGTATCAAATCCGTTTAAAGTTATTATTACTTCTAGGAAAAGGACTGAAAATTATGTATAACAGATTTCGACCCGATCAGCAAACATCTCTTTTCAGAGCTTGAGGCTATCCTCATCAGTGAGATTTCAAATTCTCCTCGCTAATGTTATTATACATATGAGTGTGTGATGTATTCGTATTTTTAAAATATCTCCTTAGGAAATTAATATTTTTAACTTCATTTTTTCTGTGTACTTCTCTTGAAATATTCCTCTTTCTTCCTTAGTTGTCAAAATATTTCTAAAATATATACTTAATTTATAATTTTATGTGTTAAAATTTTAGCGAAACTGAATAAGATTGTAACACCTCACATAAAATTAAGTATATATTTTAGAAATATTTTGACAACTAGAAAAAAAAAGAAGCATTGTTCAAGAAGAGTACACAGGAAAAAAAATCTGATGGCTCGGTGTATAGGCACAGGTAGATTTCGAAGACGCAGACCGTGGGACGCCTGTTTGTTGGGAATTGCGGAAGAAATGACCTTTTTGCCATGATGCGGCAGTTAGAACCGCCCACTTCGAAATCTAACTTGTTTGCAGGCGGAGCCGGCAGGGATTATTATTATTATTATTATTATTATTATTATTATTATTATTTTGCTCTTATAAGCTCTTATTTGCTCTTTTTGGTCTTATAAAAAACTTGTCAGTATAAAAGTTTTAGATAATATTAAGAGGATTTATAATAAATTTAAGCAGATTTGATATCTTGTGAATGGACGAGTTATGAATTTTTTTCTTCTAAAAACCCCCCTTGGGTTCATTTTTAATGATATCAAAAATTTGTCAAACATAAATTTTTGGTCATTTTCCTAGAAGTATTAATAACTTTAAACAGATTCGATACGTATCATAATTAAGAAATTATGGGTTTTTTTTCTGTTTTTACAAAAAGTCCTCCCCCCCATTTCCCCCCTCTTGGTTTCACTTTGCCCATTAACGAATGTGACCGAGATTTTATGCCCCTTGATTTTATGTAACAGTTTGGGAGAGATTTGTGCAAAATTATTGACGTTATCGTGTTCATAAAAAAGTGACATAGATAGATAGATATAAAGTTTTGAACTGGGGTGTGGTTTTAGGTTCTAGAAGTCATAATCGGCATAAATTTGCAAAAATTTTTCAAAAATACCAACTAAGGGGAGAATGTAATAGGCAGTATTTCTTACGAAATCTACCATAAAAGAAATTAAAAATATTAATTTACTGAGGAGATATTTTATAAATACGAATGCATCACACGGCTATAGGTTTAACTTTAGCGAGGGCAATTTGAAATCTCATTGTTGAGGACCCTGGCCTGCGGCTGGCAGCGTCACACTGGCAATTATCACAGAATTCACTTGTTAGGAACCTTTAGGGGTTTTTTTCTATCACTGTTAAGTTTTTATTTAATTTATCCCGTCATTTTAGGTAGATTTCGTAAGAACTACTACCTATTACATTCTCACCTAAGTTGGAATTTTTTTTTAATTTTTGCAGATCTATGCCGATCATGACTCCCAGAACCCAAAACCACCCCCAGTTCAAAACTTTATCTATCTATCTATTTATCTATGTCACTTTTTTATGGACACAATAACTCTCATAATTCTGCACAAATATCTTCCAAACTGATACATAAAATCTCGGTCAAGTTCATTAATGGAAAAAATCGAACAGGGGGGGGGGGGCTTTTTGTGAAAACAGAAAAAAACCCATAATTTCTTAATTATGATACGTATCGAATCCATTTAAAGTTATTATTACTTCTAGAAAAAGGGCCGAAAATTTATGAGGGACAGATTTTTGATATCATTAAAAATGGCCGAAAAAGGGAGGTTTTAGAAGAAAAAAATTCATAACTTCGTCAATTCAGACAATATCAAATCTGCTTAAATTTATTATAAATCCTCTTTATATTATCTAAAACTTTTATATTGACAAGATTTTTATAAGACCAACCTTTATGGCAAAAAAAAAATCTCTGCCGGCTCCGCTTGCAGACAAGTTAGGTTTCGAAGTGGGTGCTTCCAAATGCCGCATCATGGCAAAAAGGTCATTTCTTCCGCAATTCCCAACAAACAGGCGCCCCAAGGTCTGCGTCTTCGAAAACTACCTGTGCCTGTAGGCCGAGCCATCAGGGATTTTTTTAGGTCCTGGTTGGCGCCGAAATGTCTGTTTATCAGAAGTTGTGACCTGTATGGTGCAGCAAAGGACTTTTTTCAAGGCTGAACAGTTCGAGCTCACTCTTTAAAACCAGACTGATGGCAGGCATCAGGCAATGTCCATCAAAATTTTTAAGTAGTGAGCTATATAGCCCTCCTGTTTTTTGTTCTTAGGACCTCATGTTAGTTTGGGCCTCTGGTGATACTTTTGTCCATTTTTTAAATACATTTTCCACTTTCAAAACAGGTTCCGAAAGTAAAAGTATCTTCGTAAAAATATTACGCAAAGAAAATCGAAAAAGTAAAAAGAAGGTGCTGTAGAAATCACACTCAGCTATCAAATGGAAAAAAATCGTTTCAAAATATTGAAATGCAAACAAGATATTAGAAATTAACTGTGCCATTGGATTAACATTAGCGAGAGGGTGTTTTTGCGTGAGAGAAAGAGGACCCTTAAGAACATACAATAGCAATGTGAAGAGCTTAAAATAGTAATGGAAGCTAATGTTAGTGTCAAAATGAGTCTTTGGGTTTTTTTTTTTTTTTTAAATAAATAAATTACTTTTTGTGTTATAAGCGATTCGTGTCGCGTGACAACCTGTTTTTTTCCCTTCTCTCGCTGTTAAGTTCGGAAATTTCGTTCAAAACGTCAACTTTGATATTTTCTGAAAAATAATTTGTTTTACCAAAAAATGAAAAATTTATTTTGATTGCATAGTTCCTGAATAAGAACATCTGCCAATTTCACGCGTTTCCGAACAAAATTGAATTAAAAATTATGTCTGAAAGTAACCTCTTTGGATTTGAGAACAGCCTTAAGCCAATGACACCATTCTTTTCAAATTTCTCGTTTACATTATATTTTTAAATAATTTTTTTTTTCTCAATGAGATCGATATTTCACCAGATATTTTCGTACTTTTTCAATTTTGTTTGCAGATTTCTTTTTTTTTTTCTTTTTTTTTTTTTTTTTTCTGGGGACATTTACTTCCGCAACTGATTTATTCTATTCAGATATCCCATGCAAAAAAAAAAAAAAAAAAAAAAAAAAAAAAAACATTTAAAAGTATTAATCTGCAAACGAGCAATTTGAAGAGAACGCTGCCATTGGTTTAACATTACTTTGCGAGTGTCTTCGCTTTACTAAAGTACACTCTTAAGTAAGTGTTTAGAAAATTTCGTTCTGCCGTCGTTATTGCCAACGGTAATAATAAAAAAAAATCAGCCATTTTGAATAATGTTGGAGAAATTACTTCTGGAGAAGTGAATTGAAACTTCCTGAATAGAAATAACTTTGTCTGTATCGCAGCAATTGAGATCCAAAACAAGGTAAAATAGCATAGGAATATGTCGATTAAAACAATTATGATTAACAAGTTATTCATAATTAAAAAATATACAGATTTTTTTTGTAAAACTTTATTCCACCCTTTCACATTTTGCGCCCTTATCATTTGTGCGCCTGGAGCAGTTGGCTCCAATTGCTCCACAGTAGCTACGCCCTTGGATTTAATAGAATGAAGAAAACTTTTATTAATATCTTTTTAAGTTTTGATTCAATTTTCATAAAATTTGAAAGGACTTCATAAAATTCTGCAACGATTCTATATATTAAATTTCAAACCATTTGGTTGGGTAGTTTTTGTACTGTTATATGCAGACAGACGGACAAGACGACAACTATAGATGCTTCGTAATATAATTACAAATAAACCTAAAAATCAATATAAATATATTTCTTCAAAAAATAACAGCTGAATTGGAATAAAATTGTAATTTGAAATTATTATCTTTCTGCTTTTAAATTTTTAAGATATTTTGTTTCAATATCCAAAATACTAGTAAATCTACAGATCAGAGGCCTCAACGTCAGCTCAAAAAATCATTGTTCTTACTAATTTTTAACATTATCTGAAAAATATTTGACACTAAAATTCAATCTTTTTAAGTTATTTATACATTGATAAAAATATAAATTTATCGAAAGTTTCGGAAATTTTAGAAGTATCCCCTTAAACACAATGTTATGCAATGATAGGATAAACTACTTGTTACTGTATTTTTTCAGAATAACAATATATTATTTCAGGGGGTCTCCGCCCCTCTGAACCCCCCGTTGTCGCTTTAATATTCTATTCTCAATTTCCAGTAATTGTGCTATTTTATTTCTTGAGTATATGTCTGAATGTATTTGCAATTCTTGTTTCATTAGAATAACCATCTCTTTGTACAAGAGATTTTATCCTATCCTTAAAAGAATAATTATATTTCAACTACTAAACATCATATGTTTCTGAAGTTGAATAAAATTTCGTGTATAAATTATACTTATACAAATTTAAATTCCTCTTATTTGACCTATATTCAATTTACGCATTCAACGTTTTTATTATTTTCATTTGGAAAACGGATTTGGTAATCATTTTTTAGTACTTAAAATAAATTCTCATCTATTTCATTAAAAAAAAGCATATTAAAAACTTAAAACCCGAAAATTGGCAATTTTTAATAAAACTTCGCGTAAAAATAATGCGATTCACTTGAATTTTCCTTTGTTGATATTCTTTGAAATATAGTTGCTTAGCAACCATTTATTGAAAGAGAGAAAAAAAATGCACTGGAAATTTTTGTAAAAAATGATAGAATAAAATGTATTATATTATTAGAGCAGATGTATAAAATTGCACCAAACATTGTACACCTAATTTAAAAAATCTGACGAATGTATTAACAAAATTTCAAATTAATTTGAATAATTTAAGACCTGACTTGATAAATTTTAGCCTTCATAACTTACACATTAAATACATTAATCAAATGTGCCATTTTATTTCAATGGATGAAAATTTTCAAAATCGTCTGAATTCCCATAGGAAAGCATTGTGACCTAAAAAGTAATCTTTTCCGTAATCTTATTAAATTTATATTCGTGATTTCCTATTGTTTGTGTGAATGATTCTAGTATATCTTGGATTTCGTTCTACACAGTGGTTTTATTAGGATAAGCAAAAATTCAGAAAATAATTTCATGTTATCCTAGTACCTAAAGAGCAATATTTACCTACCTGCCAACCACGAAACACTCGCATCTGATAGATAAGTTGAATAATATCTCGTGTACAAAAGCAACTTATGGAAATGTAAACTGAATCTACTGTATGTCACTTATATCTACTGCAGAAATCTAGTGTTATTACAATTTTTGTTTCGGAAAAACAGTTTTGATGGTCATTCTATAATATTTATTTTACATACGTACATCTTGATCTAACTCGATGGCAATAGCATACTAAAATCTCTCTATAAAATATTAAAATCACCCAATAAAATATTGTAGCAAAATAGTCTGAATTATTTGTATTTTATTATTTTGATATTCTTTAAAATTTAGTTGCTAGGTTACGGTTAAATTAAAGAGGTAAATAAAAATAAATGCATTTTAAAATTTGCAGAAAATGGTAGAGTAAAATGTATTATATTATTAGAACAGATGTATAAAATTGCACCAAAAATTATACACCTAATTTAAAAAATCTGACGAATGTATTAACAAAATTTCAAATTAATTTGAATAATTTAAGACCTGACTTGATAAATTTTAGCCTTCATAACTTACCGTTTAAATACATTAATCAAATGCGACATTTTATTTTCAACGACTGAAAAAATTCAAAATCGTCTGAATTCCCATAGGAAAGCATTAGGATAAAAAAAGAAATGTTCTATATTTTCCGAGCGAATGAACCAAATGTAACTAAAAATTATACAGCTAATTCCGGGTATCTCACCAACATACCTACCAAAAATCAAACTAATCGGATCATTTTTACGGCAGTTATCGCGGAACAGACAGACAGACAGACAGACAAACAGACAGAAACCAAAAACTTTTCGGGTCTCAACAGTAAGCCTTCACTGACGTTTCGGCGATAAAACTGTGTCAGGATTAACTGTGATTATTTTTTATTATTTAATACTATGTAAACTTTACAAACCTGACCCTTGTGGCATTGCCCGAGCCCGTGATGACCTTAAATATAACTAAAATCAATGCTGAATGATTTTATGTATTTGAACAAAAATCTTTTAAAATTATATTAATGCTGGGGGTCCCCACTGCCTTCAGCAGCATACAAATATGGATATGTAGTTGTGTTCTTCTAATTTTTTTTTTTCATTTCACATCGAGAGCAAAAATTACCAGAGAGATTCACAAACAAAGTAAGTGGACAGCGGAGCCAATCGTAATTAGTTTCAAGTACTTAGAATTGTCTAAAAGTCTTAAAATTTTTATATGTGATATAATTACATATCCAAAGACTATGTAAGAAGTTTATGTTATATATTGAAGTTCAAGAAGGAAAAAAAAAAAAAAAAAAAAGAGTGTCAAGGAGTCGAGAAGAGACTTCAAGTAAATCATTACTTTGAAGTGGTTAATATTAATGTGGGATAAAAAATTAAATAATATCCATTTATGCAGCATCAGTAGCCACAAAATACAACCTCAATGATTTAAATGGACATGTGAAATCACTAAATTATTATAAGACTCGTGATATATAAATAAAAAAAGAGCAAAAAATAGGTTGTTGTTCCATAGTTTTTATCTCAACATGAAGACTTGAAATCCATGATACGCCAAATAAAGGATTTGAGACAGAAATTGATTCGTATGAATTGTCGTTATCTACCCACCCTATTATTTGTTCGAGTAAGTAATAAATATTGTATAAAATTGAAAACTGAAGAAATAGTTCAGCTTACTACTTATCTTAGTAGTTATAAGCTAAGTAAATATTTAAGGAACTGTACGATTATAAATAAGAATTACTACAATAATATTTTTTAAATGCAAACACGCCTTATTACAACCAAATATACCCTCGTTAAGTGTGTGCAATTTGTCTTTTCGTATTTGTATTTTCCATACGGTTGCAGAATTTTAAAGTATGCATAAAAAAGAAAAGTCATCAGAGTGAGTTTTGGAAAGAAATTTCTTTTAACCCTTTAACGGATAAAGCACTTCAATTGCTAAGATGTTGAAATAAATTATTGACACCGGAAATTATGATCAAATTTATTTTTATATAAGAAAAAAGCGAGCAGTGTTACCAGATTTTAAAATAGAAAAATATTACGCTACCAATTGATTTTGTAAGGGTTGACAAATATATGTATTTTTTTAATCCCCGACGAGATTTGGGCTTTATGGACGTGTCTATTGATAAAACAAAAGTGTAGGTTTCCACAAGAAGCTAGAGCTGTGCTCCAACAAAAATAAAGTGCATATTTTTAAAACTATGCCATCAATTAATTAAATTACAATTATGTGCTCAGAAACCTGAATAGACACTTTTCTTTCCAAAAATTCTACTTTTTTTTCCTTCTTTTATATATATATATATATATATATATATATAGATAAATTTACTAGTTTGGGCTTTTCACCAAACAAAATTCAAAGTAAAAACATGCTGTTTCAATGTAAAATAAACATTTTACATTGAAAAAGCATCTTTTTTTTTTTTTCATATTATACTTATTTGAAATTTGAAACTCTTTTTTACCTAATTTGTGGAAAAATGTGCAGAAATTTTGAACAAAACTGTTTTTTAATTAACTTAACTTGGCTTTTGTACGTAAAAAGGGAATTTTGTAATCGATTTTCTAATAAGCTAGAATTATAAAAATTATGTACAAAGGTTTGTTTCCAATGACAATACAAATTCTGAATTAATAAATTAATTTTAAGGCATTTTCCAAAAGCCTGATGCAAGTGATAAATCCCCAAATAATCTTTATGGTTACAAAAAACAATGGTGTTAATTATGTGCCAAACCACTCCCACCAAATTAGGGCAATTGGCTATGAAACTGCAACAATGATATATTTTAAGTAGAAAATATAGTTAAAAAATAAAGTATAATAATTTTTTTAAAATATTATTTTATCATTTAATAGTTTAATATTCATTAGGTTATGATTTTACACATTGAGAAAATAATTTAAAAATCCTCAACAGATAGTTTACATAATGTTTTTTTTTTTTCCCTTTCCTGTTGCCATAAAAATAGAAATTACACTTTCTATCAAGTGTGAAAGAAACTAGTGAATTTGCAATAACTGAGACCCCCATGAAATTAATGCATTATAGCAGAATTTTTTGGAACTACATGAACTGCACTCTTGCAATTAGGTGTGATTTTTATGATAATTTATAATATATATATAAAAGAGTGTTTGTAATAAAACTATTTTTACTTTTTTTTTTTTTTTGGCCCATTTAAAAAAAATAAACTGAGCAAGAATGAAAATATATCTACTTATAATAAAATCCAAAGTGTGATCAAAGGGTTTCATTTAATATTCCTTTCAAAACACTATATCCTTTCTTTAATAAATCCAAATACATTTCATTTAGCAACAACAACAGTCGTCATGTTTTTTATAAAGTAAAAAAAAAATACTGGTCTATTTTTCTCGTTTTTTTAAAAAATCTGAACTGGCACAGCAATAGCCGCTACAGAGTGTACTATTACACTCTGTCATGTGGACTAAATGCGATATTTAAAAAAAAAATCCATTTTGTAATCGGGTTTTTATCATGATTCAATACGTTCCTCAAACTGATATATTCACAGTTATTACAGTTGAAAAATCCATTCTGACGTGAGATTAATTTTCTTTTTAATTCTCTGCATTTATTCCTTGTATTATTGAAAAATGTTTGAAAATTTCTGATATTAATCTTTTTATTTCATTTTTCACTTTCAATAGAAAATGAATTATTGTAGAAAGAATGTACATTTTTGTGTACATTTTTAATGGTTGGCAACTGCTATGACGAAAAATGTTTAAGGCTGTTAGATTTTTGGTTTTTTATCTCTATATATTAAAATAATACGATTTTTTTCAAATTTTATGGTTTTGAGCTTCATAGCAAGTATTCATCTATAAGTACACAAAATTTCATGCCTGTAAGTTAAATAGATTCTGGCTCTGAGACGGACAGACAATGAAGCGGGAATAATAGGGTTTCGTGAGATGAACGAAAACCTAAAAAAAGCATCATTTAAACTACCTGTTTGTGATTTCTAAAATTTTTTAAAATGTAAAAACATAATTTAATTAAACTGTTAACTGATAAAGGTTTTTTTTTTTAATTATGCACTCTTTATTTTTTTTAATTTAATTTTCTACTTTTTAATGTTTAAAATATTTCATTGTTGCAGTTTCCCAACCAGTTGGCTTTTTTTTATGAGCATTGTTTGGCATATCATTATATCCACTATCATTTGTAAATGTACAGAATATTTGGCAATTTATCACCTGTAGTGAAGCTAATGTAAAAAAATTCCTGACGGCTCGGCCTACAGGCACAGGTAGATTTCGAAGACGCAGACCGTGGGGCACCTGTTTGTTGGGAATTGCGGAAGAAATGACCTTTTTGCCATGGTGCGGCAGTTGGAACCGCCTACTTCGCAACCTAACTTGTTTGCAGGCGGAACCAGCGGGGATTTTTTTTGGTTTGTTTGTTTTTTTTGTTTTTCTATAAGAGTTGATCCTATAAAAAACTTGTCAATATAAAAGTTTTAGATAATATTAAGAGGATTTATAATAAACTGTTACCCGTGACTTCGTGCCTGCAACATTAAAAGAAGAATAAATACACTAATTAAGCAAAATATTTCACTTCCTATAATTAAGAACGTTAATAATTAACTAACTATTTAGCACATTTCATAGGAGACAATACGGTATTTTTTGTTATAGGGACCTTGACATAACTCAGTCTTAAAAAAGTAAAATTTTGTGCCAAATAATCGCGAAAATGAAATTGCAACCAATGCAAAAAGGAGGGCCAAATAAAATCTTGGAAATAGACAAATTAGGTAAAAACAAATGACAATTTTACTTTTAACGCCTTTGTGAAACGTTTTAACAGCCATCCTTCAAAAAAACATTAATTGGAAATAGTATATGCTCTTTCTTTAAATTCAATTCAGCATCGTTGGTTTAATGTATAGCTGAAACAAATCTTGTTTTCAAAATGACAGTATGTTGACAGGCAATTTTTGTTCTCTAGAATAAATTGATTCATGAAGTTTGAATATGTGAAAATATGTTTTTATTTTTCGGATAATTTACTGAAATCAAGATTTTGTTTTCACCATCTATTCAAAATGAAAAGAAATTCTTTTTTGAGAGAATGGTAAATGAGAAAATGGTGTAAAAAATATACTGATCTGTTTTATTGTTCCTTTTTTATACACAAATATGGAGTAATTTACTTTCAGTTTTTAGAAAAACTTCGTTAAAATTAAAAAAAAAAAAAATCTTGGCATCTAATTTAATTTTTTAAATTCTGAGAGTTTATGTGACAATAGTCTAGGAATAGTTTCGAAATAAAAACACACGGTCAGATTTTAATATAATAGATTTGTATTATGTGATTTTTAGCAGAAAACTCTCATCTGTATATAACGGATATTCATGCTTAATAATCAATATAGATAAAAAAAAACATTTAAATTTTTCGTTATAAATATGGCGTGAAACTCATCTACTTTCTATACTTACTGATCCTTGTATAATTAATGTAAGGAGTTGATTCACGCTCATTTTAAAACTTAAAGGAAAATTCCCGTTTTATTACAAATATGACATTTCTTTTTCCCCAGAGAAATCCCTTTTTAATGACATAATTCTTGTTAATTTTCTTTTCCGAGCAATTAATTTCAATACTGGCATAGGGAAAATTATGTTACTTTAACGAAATAACATTAAATCTTTAGGTTTTATCAACAAAAATGGAACTGTTAACATTGGTCATTTTTTGGTGGTAATAGAGTTATTTCTTTCTAGTTTTAAAAATAATAAAAACTTTCTCGTTATCCATGACATCATTTTCAACATGGATAATTTTGCGGAGAATATTATTGACATTTGCTAGTCATTTTCTATTGAAACTTCTTTTTACTTTTTTAAAAATTAAATTAAAAAATACGGCATAGTTATATTAGCTGTGCACAGACGGTAAAATGCAAAGTATTGTTACCATACAAAAGAAAAAGAAAAGGAAAGAAAAAACCGAAGATCGTTTTATTTCACCAATCAAAGCATATCCACTTTATTTTAGATGTATCACGTCATATTCGCCTGTTTCCTATGGTTACGCATATTGAAACCTTATATTATTATCAAAAACTAAAAAAAGTACATTTTATTTCTAATAATAATGTTTAATCTTCTGTTTAATTCTTTAACTTTTTTTATTTCATTTTCATTTTTCACGTGAAAAATTTCCAACTGTAACCAAATTGTTGATTAAAAATTATTATTCCGGGTTCTGAATTAGTTTTGGCAACGATAAAGTAAATTTAACCATTTTAAAATATTATACAAAAAATTGTCCATTTATTCTCTATGAAAATAACAAAATTTTGAATTAAGAAAAATATTTGAATAAAATAAACAAAAACCAGCCTATGTTCATATGAGGGTTATAATTAACCTATATGCAAAGATACGGGATCATTAAATGCTCCATTTTGACGCTGGCTTCAGCCTAACATTTGCACACAATGAGATTTATAATATTACTAGCTGTTACCCGTGACTTCATTCACGTAACAATAAAAGAAAAATAAATGTACTAATCAAGCAAAATATTTCACTCCCGATAATTAAAAACGTAAATAATTAACTAACTCTTTATCACATTTCATAGAAGAAAATACGATATTTCTTTATTATAGGGGCCTTGACATAAAGTTTAAAAAAGGTAAAATTTTGTGCCAAATAACCGCGAAAAGGAAACTGCAACCAAGTAAAATCGTGTAAATCGACGAATTGGGTAAAAAGAAATGTCAATTTTACCTGATAAACCATTTTACTTTTAACGACTTTGAGAAACGTTTTAACAGCCATCATTCAAAAATAATTCATTGGAAATAGTATCTTTAAATTCAATTCTTGTGAATAGGGTGGAATAATTCTACACCTAAATGCAAGGAGCTTCAATTGCAAAGCTTTTTGCAGCCCAAAATTACATGCAAACGTAAACACTTAAATTGCAAAGCTTTTTGCAACCCAAAATTATATATAAACATTACTTTTGCATGTAATTTTCATTGCAAATTAACATTTATTACGGTTAAATTAAAATTAATTTGGGTGCAAATTACATGTAAATGTTACGTTTGCATGTAATTTGGGGTTGAAAAAAGCTTTGCAATTGAGAGTGTTACGTTAACAGCAAATCTGTGTCCTTGGTTTAATCTATAGCTGAAACAAATCTTGATTTCTTGACAATATGCTGACAGGCGATTTTTGCTCTACAGAATAAATTGATTCATAAAGTTTGAATATGTGGAAATATGTTTTTACTTTTTGGAAATTTTACTGTAATCAAGATTTTTTTTTTCTCCAACAATTCAAATTGAAAATAAAATAGTTTTTTTTCAGTTTTAATGAGAAAATGGCATAAAAATATATTAATCAGTTTTATTTCTCCTTTTTTATCCACAAAAATGGAGTAATTTAAGTACCATTTTTAGAGAAATGTCGTTAAAATTTACAAAAAAAATATTAATATCTCGGAATCTAATTCAAAATTTTAAATTCTCCGAGTTTATATGACATCCTGGAATCAATGACAACCGGTGTTAAGTCGCGTTGCATTAAGAGGAGTAGTTGCGAAATACACACAGTCAGATTTTAATATAATAGACTTGTGTTCAATTTTATTTTCCTGATAATCTTACTGATGCTTGTATTATTAATCACAGAGTTCAGAGAATAAACAGAGATGAAATGTTCATGTTTGGCGTGATGCTGAAAATGCAACCCTACAGTCGGCCCAAACAACTGGCGGCTTGCGTTGAAAACCTCTCCCCGTCCAATGAATCCAGTCATTGTTCCACGTGCAGCCTCTCTCCATCCAATGAAGTCAGCCCTTGGGCCTAATGATTTGAGCGATAACCGGCTTCATATTGCAAGCCGATTTTATGGTTCATTACCTCTCTATTCTTTCACTGTACTCAGTGATTATTAATGTATGAAATTGATACACGCTCCATTTGAAACATATTTAAAAAATCCCGTTTTATTATGATGTCACTTTGATCCCAGAGAAATCTCTTTTCAATGATATAATTCTTGTTAATTTTCTTTTCCTGGCAATCATGACGTGAATTTTAGCAGAAAACTCACATCTGTTTGTAACTGATATTCAAGTTTCTTATTAATCAGTATCAAAAAAAATATTTCAGTTATTCATCTTAAATATGATGTCCATTATGTATATACTTTTATTACACACTGATAGTCATGCTCATTGTAATATTACGAATATTTGAAAATACATGTTTTACTTATGACGTCATATTTGTTCAAGACAAGAAGGATCCTTTGCATAGTTCCATGGTTCAAGCGAAATCTTTTTCTTAATAATATAATTATTGTTAATTCTTCTTTCTAATTATAACGCAGTTTTTGACAGAAAAAAGAACTTTTTAATGTAACCGATATTCCTACTTCATATATAATAACAAATACTCCATATTGTTGTTTCAAATATCACAGAAATTCATCTTCTTTTGAATTATTTTCATTTTTCACGTGAAAATCGCTCAAGTGAAACTTAATTGTTGAGGAAAAATTATTTTTCCGCATTTTTATTTATTGGCAACGATCAAAGCCCTAGCAACGATAAAGTAAAATGATTAAATTTTATCTAAAAATGTCCATTGATTCTCTATGAAAATAATCAAATTTTGAATTATTAAGGAAAGTATTTGAGTAAAATAAACAAAAACCAGTCTATGTTCATTTCCGGGTTATAATCCACCTATATGCAAAGATACAGGGCCATTAATTTCTCCATTTTGACGCTGGCTTCAGCCTAATATTTGCACACAATCGGATTTATAATATTACTAGCTGTTACCCGTGACTTCGTTCACGTAACATTAAAAAAAGAATAAATGCATTAATTTAGCAAAACATTTCACTTGATAATTAACAACATATATAATTAACCAAAGCTTTATCACATTTTATAGGAGACCATATGGTATTTCTTTGCTATAGGGGCCTTGACATAACAGTCTTAAAAAAGTGAAATTTCATGCCAAATAATATATACAATCGCGAAAATGAAACTGCAACTAATGAAACAAGTTGGAAATTGTACGTCAAACATTACAAACGAGGTGCGTTCGTACGCACGTTTTAGAATTAAATTCATGATATCCCGTGCGTAGAACGGGTTAAACAGCTAGTTAAGTATATATTTTATGACACTGTTCATACAAATATCTTAACTAGTTATATAAATATTCAGATATATATGTATCAGCTAGTTATATAAATATTCAGATCTTGATGATTTTTAATTCTGTGAAATGAATTATATTGTCTGCAGATTAATTTCTGTAATAAAATAAGTATCTCGGTCACTTGACGATTTAACATCCATCGGAAGCTACTATAACAAAAAAGCACCGATTTAAAAAAAAAAATCAAATTTCTTAATAAATATTTTTATTAATATCTTCTAAAGATTTGATTCGATTTTGATAAAATTTGAAATGTCTCGACAAATTTATGCAAAGATAATATATTTTAAATTGCAAACCATTTGGTTGGGTAGTTTTTGCGTTGTTATATGCGGACAGACAGACAGACAGACAGACGGACAGACGGACGGACCAAACGACGACTATAGGTGCTACGTATTTATATAATTATGAACGCACCTAAAAAGGAGGACCCAGTAAAATCGTGAAAATCGAGGAATTCCTCTTCGTAAAACGAAAAACAACACTGGCAGAATTCTTCTATACAACAGTGCATTTTAGGTGGTATTTGGTGTACAATTTGTATATGTGTGCATTGCTAAATGGGCACTATATTGTTTATTTGCATAGACATATGTTATACATTTCTTACTACATTATCTAGTTTATGTATATATTAAATTAAGTGCTTCACGCTAAGTGGTGTAAATAGTGAACAAATTGCTTGTGGATTTTATACATTCATAGATATTTCACAAAGATATAACAATCTGATGAGATTCTAAAATGTAAATAAAGGTTGCTAGAAAGTACTTTAAATTCTGCCCAATTTAACCTTGATATTTTCTCTATCGCGTCAAGAACACTATAAGCAAATAAATACCGACGACACAAATCTGATGATCTAAATTTACATATTTTTGTTAGTATATATAGGGTTATTTTGATTTATTTCATGTGCTTGAAATTTTTTACGCTTTCTCTAGGGTTAGGTGTCTGTTAGCCCTATGTATATATTTTTGGACCTTGAAACTTCTACATAATGTCACCTTTTCGTACTTGTCTAATTTTTCCATTCAATCCTGTATTCATTTTCTTCAGTCGCTATCGTTTTCCATTTCTAGTATCGTTCAAATCTTTCTTTTCGTTTTTCAACTCGCCAATCTATGTTTATCTTCCAAACTGTTCGTTTCGATATCATTTCTCGCATCGACCATCGTTTTCTCAGCCTTTTTCCGAATTGAGTTGCAACCGCCAGCTTCGATATCGTTTCAATCGTAATAGTATAGGGGAGCATGCGCCCAGACGCCGTGTAACAGTCTTCAAAGGCACTCTAGATTACTTTGCCGATGGGCAGTTTGAGAACTTCTCAACTTAACACATCAGAAAGGGGGCGTTTTCGGAAAGCAGTATGTTGATATTGTTTAAAAGGGATGAAAAGGCAGTTTGAATGGCGAGAGTGAGGCAGCTTTGGTAAAATGATATTGTAGATGCCAAAAGAAACAATATCAGTGGCGGTATAAAGTCTTTTATGAGTGCAATGATGGTATTAAACGTTTTTTTTAGTGTTTGTTTATTTCTGCTGTTGAAGTTGTGGTTTTTCTTTCTTCTGTTGGTGATGTACGTTCATTTCAAGGATTAATTAATAGTGTGTGTGGACTGTTCTTCAACTTTTTTTTCTTCACATCTAATGCCATGGTGACTAATAAAATAAAAGGCCTGTTTTAATTTGTGTCATCACGTTCAATTAATTATCATGTAAGTTAAAATGAACTTTTCTTCAAGTATATTTTGAAGGCTGCATTTAAGTTACTTCATGCCATACTATTTTTGCCACCTTGTTTTTGTTGCCATATGCCATTATTTTTTTATTTAATTAAATTGTCTGTCATGTTTTCATCTTTATTTTATTTTGTGATATGTTGAATAAACGTTAGCTTTATTTAAACCTAAAAACTGTTTCATGAATGTGTCTTATCTACATTTTTAACACTTTTGTCACTACCTTGCCAAATTTCAGCTATCAAACTTCCACGTACTCTGTTTTTCAATTTAATTACATTTTTAGACCGGTCCCTGTATCCGGACCGCTATCACGGTTATGGGCCCAGCTTATTTAAGCCATATTAACCCTTTAAGGGCCGTAACCTTTGGCAAGGGTTAGCTGACAAGTGTTAGTAGATGGCGGCAGTTGGACCCACTAGTGAATTTTAGTGGGGGGGGGGGGCCACATTTACGTATAAATTTCATAAATTTCAGTATGACAGTTAAAATTAAGATATTTATTTTTATGAAATTTTGTTGAAAAATTAAATTTTTTTTTGTACCTTTTTTGTACATTTTTTTGAAAAAAAAAAAAAAAAATTCTTCCTCGGCAATGGCTAACATACAGATGAGCATAAACAAGCTAAATTTCCATAATTATGGAAACTGGTCAGCCGACATAAAGTTCCTTCTATTGGACAAAAATGCCTGGGGCATTGTTAACGGAACAGAGGCTGTGCCTGATACAAGTGATGCAGCAGCATACAAGGACTATCAATCCAGAGTTCGTTCAGCCCTGTCCATAATCTACCTGAATGTCGAGCCTGACTTCCGTCGAATAATAGAGAACATTGACGATCCTAAAGATGCATGGGCAAAGCTCCGATCCCATTTCCAACCTGATAATAGAGCCCGCCACATGC
This sequence comes from Maratus michaelseni, assembly GCA_963931845.1. Taxonomy (NCBI): domain Eukaryota; kingdom Metazoa; phylum Arthropoda; class Arachnida; order Araneae; family Salticidae; genus Maratus; species Maratus michaelseni. The sequence continues at coordinate 316,383,569 of OZ007598.1, forward strand.
AGTTATTTTCAGAGTTGTTGGCATGCAAAATAGCACCAGAGGAGTCGATAGATATGTACGCTGCTCGCCTCAACCGAATCGCTGACCAATTGAAGGCAATGAATGAGCCAATTAAAGAAATTTATCTATCGTTCCAACTCCTCAGATGGCTCCCTCAAAAATATGACAGTCTAGTCCAGAACATACTTCGTTGGCCTGATTCTAAATTTGTGTTTTCTGCCATCTTGACTGAACTAGTCGCCGAGGAGTCTCGTCTTAAATTGAGGTCAGAGGATAAAAATCAACTTGCCGTCCAGTCTCACTTTTCCAGAAGTCGCCCACCAAATAAAACGAGTTACCGACAAAAATTTAAAGGCAGATGCCACAAGTGCGGAAAAATTGGACATAGCAAAAATCAGTGCAAGGCCCCTTCTCCAGTCACGTCTGGTCCCGAGTCCTCAGTTGGCACCAGTTCCAGAGAGTCTTCTACATCCAGAGCTAGTCCTGTCCAACATCAGAACAGAAATGGAGCTCCTAGATCCAGACCGATCCGAAAGCATCAAAGTGTCTCCCATAGTCAGGTAAACTTCCTCATTCAATCTAATCTTAGCAAAGTTAAGGGGGAAGACGATGCCTGGGTGTTTGACACTGGTGCCTCGCACCACTTTTGCAAAGACCGAGGACTTTATGTGTCTTTTCAGCCTCTTCATAACCACGAACTTGCCGTTGCTGTCGATGGAGCAACTTTCCCGATTGAAGGGACTGGTACTGTTAATCTTAATTTAAATGGATCAACTTTGTGTCTAGGGGATGTAATGTATTGTCCTAACTTAAGACGTAATCTTATTTCTGGCTCTCGCCTTGATGATAGAAGCGCAACATTCAAAGGAGGGAAAGGGAGAGTTAAGGCCTACACAACTGATAAAACACTATTTAGGGCTATCCTTAAAAATGGGATTTATTACATCCACCCTGATGCTAATTCTAAAAGTAAAAGTAAACCTAGCAACAACGTAAAATTTAAACAGGTCCGTTTTGAGGCCTCGACAGTACAAAAAGATGATTTCAGATTATGGCATCGTAGGCTAGGTCACCTCAGTCCCACACTAATAGAACATACACAGAGGTGTAATGGCGTAAAAGGTTTACCACACATTAAAGACCGAGACTTTCATTGCGAAACATGCAAATTGAATAAACATAGACGCACATCTTTTAAACCACTAAATCAAATCCGGTCCAAGAAGCCACTTGAACTTTTACACACAGATTTGTGGGGACCTACTACAGTAACTGGGAGAGGTGGAGAGAAATACTTTTTAACAATAACGGATGATTTTTCCCGTAAGGCATCAGTTTATCCATTATGTAGTAAATCACAAGTCTTTAAAGTTTTCACAAACCATGTCAAAAGGGCCGAACGTTTTCTAAACACGAAACTTAAACATGTACGTAGTGACAATGGGCGGGAGTTTTCAAATGAAGCTTTTAAAAGATTTTTTGAGGAAAATGGTATAAAACACGAGTTCACGAACACATATACTCCAGAACAAAATGGCGTCTCGGAACTACTCAATCAAACCATTGTAGACGGAGCACGTTCCATACTACATGAAAGTAAACTAAGTCTGAAGTTTTGGCCAGAAGCCATTTTGTATTTTACTTACACTCTGAACCGTGTTTGTCACAAATCACATAAGAAAACACCATTTGAATATTATTGTGGAAATAAACCGTCCATAAGACACTTACGTCCTTTTGGCACAGTTGCATATGTGGGAGTACCCAGACAACTCCGAAGTACAAAATTTGAGGCTAAGGCTAGAAAGGGGATTTTAGTAGGATATGCAATGTCTCCAAAGGGTATAGAATTTGGTTGCCAGACACAAATAAGATCATCAAAACAATTAACGTAAGATTCAGTGAAGAAGCAACCATACCCAAAGACACCTACGTTGGAACTGAACAAGGCCCTATTTATTCCTTAGGCACAGACCCTTTTGCTAGTTTAGAGCAGCACAACCGAAGCGATCTGGGACCCACTTACACGCTATCATCTGAACCTCCCGAAATTGACCCACTAACAGAAATTCAACCTGACAAATTCCATAAGTCTGTAATTCCACCAACAGAACGAAGCACCTCAGGTTTTTCTGCTTCCGCCGCCGGACACCCATCTATGGATGAGAGTGATGAGGAGGGCGAGGAGCTTTCAAGAACTTTGAGGGAAGTTACCTGGTTTAGAAAACCTGTAACAAGGCCTGATGGAAGGCGTACAGACATTTATTATTATGAATTTGGAGGGACACAGAGGTTAAGGTCAATTAGAGAGGTCCGTGACTACTGTCTAAAAAATGGAATTTGAATTCAATCCAACTCTCTTTTGTTTTAGAGGAGCGGACAAACATGAAGGTATTGTACATGGACACTCACGGTGCTCAAGCGCTAGTTCTAGTCCAGGCAGTACACCACCACATTTCTCCATTTTAGAATCCAACAACTCCGATGCATGACTAGACCAGGCTGTACCCAATACATACAAACAGGCTTTAAAATCACCTCAATGGGAGCTCTGGAAACAAGCAATGGGGGAGGAGTTGGCAGTAATCAACAATAGAAAAGTATGGGTCTTAACTAACCTTCCACCCAATAAAGAACCTCTCGGTTGTAGGTGCGTTTTCACCATTAAGCGTAATGATAAAGGGCACATAGCAAGATACAAAGCAAGACTAGTAGCACAGGGCTACAAACAAATAAAGGGCGAGACTTATGATGAAACTTTTTCACCGGTAGTCAATTTTAGTTTAATCCGCTTTTTCTTTGCAGCTTTAGTGTCCTGTCACAGGTGGACTCACTTACAATGTGACGTGAAGGGAGCGTACTTATACGCCCCATTAACTGATGAGATCTATATGAAACAGCCCCCTGGTTTTGAAATAAAAGGAAAAGAACACCTGGTCTGTAAACTCCAAAGAGCATTATATGGGTTACATCAGAGCGGGAGAGTATGGTTCTACGAACTGCATAAAATTTTAATTTCTCTTGGTTTCAAAAAGTTAGATTGGTGCAATTGTGTTTATACATTTTCTGATTACATTGTTTTATTATTATATGTTGACGATTTTGTCATTTTAAGCAGACATCAAAAATACATTGACAAGGTTTTAACTCTTTTAACTAAGCATTTCGATATAAAAATCTTGGGCAAAACCCGTAAGTTGCTTGGGGTGGAGTTTGAGGAGGATGAGGAAGGTGTAGTCTCTATACATCAAATGCAATACATTAAGGAAATTTGCACACGTTTTGAAGAGTATAACTTTCCCATTTCTTCACTCCCGATTAGTAAAGGGGTTGTCTATTCGAAATTACAGTGCCCCCAAACAGATGAAGAAATTAAAGAAATGCTTAACTACCCATATAGAAGTGTGTTAGGGTGCCTATCTTTTTTAACAAGCAGAACACGCCCTGATATTGCTTATGCAGTAAACATATTCAGCCAATTCCAAAGCAATCCGGGGATAGCTCACTGGGTCGGCCTCTTAATACTTCTGGGTTACGTTAACTATACAAAGCACTATAAATTAAATTTACCTTGTCATAAAATTAACCTGATCACATATACAGATGCGGATTTTGCAGCCAATCGTGATGACAGGACATCTATGGGTGGTCAATTACTTATGCTAGACAAAGCTCCGATAACATGGAGAGCTTTTAAACAAAAATCAATATGTTTGTCTACTATGGAATCTGAGTTCGTGGCCTTAACAGAAGCAACTAAAGAGCTTCTTTGGTTCAGCCGTATTATCACAGAATGTTATAATAAACACATATTTTCAGGTCCACAAACTAAACCAATTTTATTAGTAGATAATATGGCAGCAATAGATTTCATTAAATCCCCCATAGAAAACTATAGGACAAAACATATAGATGTTAAACTTTTCTTTGTACGCGATTTATTAAACCAAGAGATATTTTTAGTAAAACATGTTAATAGTAAATCCAATCTCTCTGACATTTTTACAAAACCACTTACAAAAGCTGCTCTACTAAAGTTCATTGAGGCTATATTTATTTTTGGGTCTTAAATTAAAATGTACATTTAAAACTTGAAAAAAAAAAAACTCTCCTCTCCTTTTGAATTGTTGAAAAAAAATTTTCTTTTCTTCAAGCGTTAAAAGCTTGTTTAAAATTTTTCTAGTTAAACATTCAAAGTTTAACTTTATCTCTTTTTGAATTTTTGAATAATGAAACTTGCATGTTTCATGTGTCTTTTATATATTAATGTTCGAACCTTGTGATTATAAAACTTTTCTGTAATAGCATCGTGTTTATACCTTGTTTTAATTTTTATTTCAGATGGATCCTTCAAATTCAAATTATGTTGCTATATTTTAATATATATTGGAAATAGAGTTGTAACAAGTATTTTTCAGTCCTATTATGCAAGTGTTTATCAAATAGCTTTATAAATATTGCATAAAAATTATTTTTTTTTGTGTGCACACATATATTTTTTTATTTTTAAGTGAGCTCACTGAAATTTGAATATTTGAAATACTTATGTGTATTTATTTCTTGTCTAAGAAAAATTAGGTGTTGGTAAATGTAGCCATATGTTAGTATGGTGAGGTATAAGTTATGATACAAGCAAGAAACAAGAACTTTCTTTGTGTGTTTGAAAAGAAATTCCTTTTTAAAAGGTTCAGCTGTTTTTTTGTGAAAGTCACGTAAGTGTGTACGTTTCATGTAAGCGTGTTCCCTCAAAGTAGTGAGGATCAATGTTGTATTTTTATTTTATATAAGTGTTTATATTAATATACCTATATATTTACTTGTTATAATTGTGTAATTATTGTTGAATTGTGTTTATATTGTTGAATGTGAATATATTAAACAAAATTTTATTGATTAACTATGAATGTTTCTAACTGTTATATTATCAGATAATTTATGTATAAGTGTCAAGGGGGGGGGCAAATGTTAGCCCTATGTATATATTTTTGGACCTTGAAACTTCTACATAATGTCACCTTTTCGTACTTGTCTAATTTTTCCATTCAATCCTGTATTCATTTTCTTCAGTCGCTATCGTTTTCCATTTCTAGTATCGTTCAAATCTTTCTTTTCGTTTTTCAACTCGCCAATCTATGTTTATCTTCCAAACTGTTCGTTTCGATATCATTTCTCGCATCGACCATCGTTTTCTCAGCCTTTTTCCGAATTCAGTTGCAACCGCCAGCTTCGATATCGTTTCAATCGTAATAGTATAGGGGAGCATGCGCCCAGACGCCGTGTAACAGTCTTCAAAGGCACTCTAGATTACTTTGCCGATGGGCAGTTTGAGAACTTCTCAACTTAACACATCAGAAAGGGGGCGTTTTCGGAAAGCGGTATGTTGATATTGTTTAAAAGGGATGAAAAGGCAGTTTGAATGGCGAGAGTGAGGCAGCTTTGGTAAATGATATTGTAGATGCCAAAAGAAACAATATCAGTGGCGGTATAAAGTCTTTTATGAGTGCAATGATGGTATTAAACGTTTTTTTTAGTGTTTGTTTATTTCTGCTGTTGAAGTTGTGGTTTTTCTTTCTTCTGTTGGTGATGTACGTTCATTTCAAGGATTAATTAATAGTGTGTGTGGACTGTTCTTCAACTTTTTTTTCTTCACATCTAATGCCATGGTGACTAATAAAATAAAAGGCCTGTTTTAATTTGTGTCATCACGTTCAATTAATTATCATGTAAGTTAAAATGAACTTTTCTTCAAGTATATTTTGAAGGCTGCATTTAAGTTACTTCATGCCATACTATTTTTGCCACCTTGTTTTTGTTGCCATATGCCATTATTTTTTTATTTAATTAAATTGTCTGTCATGTTTTCATCTTTATTTTATTTTGTGATATGTTGAATAAACGTTAGCTTTATTTAAACCTAAAAACTGTTTCATGAATGTGTCTTATCTACATTTTTAACACTTTTGTCACTACCTTGCCAAATTTCAGCTATCAAACTTCCACGTACTCTGTTTTTCAATTTAATTACATTTTTAGACCGGTCCCTGTATCCGGACCGCTATCAGTGTCGAATAAATGTACTTTCTTGTTATTTTATTTTGCCATTTCTATTTATTCTATTTTCCATTCATTCCATTTATGGATATTGATTTAATTTACATATTCGTGTTGAAGAATATTTTTTAAAGTTATTATCAGGATTAGGATAAGATACGATTAGGATTAGGATTAGGAATAAAAATTGAACGACAATGGCATGCCCGATTCAGGTTTAAAGTATAAACCAGGAAGTCTATTTACATCATGAAGCAATAAGAAAATTAGAAAATTATCGGCTAATATTTTTTAATATGTTTTACAGTCATAGTTGGCATCAAAGGTGAGTGGGGAAATGATCATCTAAAATACCATTAAGTTTTTACCACACAAAAAACAAATCTGGTTACAACAATGTATTTAATTTTGCGCCAAATTTCACTTGATAAAAAAAAAAAAAAAAAAAAAAAGTGAATTGACTATGGACTTAATTACAGACCCCTAACCTACCTATTCTCGGAAATGTTCTACCTATATATAAAAAAAATTCTACTATATAGAACGCGCTTTCACGTTTATAATGTTATGAATTGGCACGATCGGCTTGTTCAAGTTTACACAATTCGGCTGGAAGAAAAGATTCATTACTTTTTGATTTCTTCTTTGCTTTTGCATTACGCGAATTTGTTGGTTAAATCGATTTTCTTTTCGATAACATTGTTGTTTTTTAAGTTTAAAAAATATTGTAATTTTACTTAAACATTGCTTTAAAATCTATGCAATTTTTCTTATTCTACAAGACTTTACAAAAATCTATGATGAAACAACTTTTAAAAAAGCTATATTTAAAAAAGACAACAAAGTTTTTTTTTTTAATACTAAAAGAAATGTAAAATTAAATTCCGGTTCAAAACGACGATTTACAAATGAGTTTCGATTGTGGAAAAATGATAGAGGAAAAATGCTGTTATTTCGACACAATCAACTTAAATCTTTAGCTTTTATGAGAAAAGCAACTTTCTTTTAAAAAATATAGTTATTTTTATTAAGATTTTCTGATTTTCGATACGGATAATTTTGCGATGCATGTCATTGACATTTGCCATTCAATATATATATATATATATATATGTAATAATAAAAAATTTTCGCCCTATTTCTTTAGTTAAATTATTCCAAATTCTTCAATTCTTTTTTCCCTCTCTTTTTAAAATATCTCTTAAATCTATTTTGTATTTTATTCCATAACTTAATCAAAATATTCTGTTATTTATCATTCTAAAAATCTTAATCTGTTAAAAGCTACACGTATTTATTAAAACCTTATTCTCTTAAATTGCAACACTGCCTCTAAACGCACCTGCCTAATTTCTTCTTTTGAGACATTTAATTTTTATTCTTTGGAACTTTTATAATACCATTTTTATTTCTATTTAATTCATTCGACATCCCATGATTCCAAGCGGTTTTCGCGCCCAAAGGCCTTTTTACCTTTTTAATTTGCCGCTTCTGTTAAAGAGTTTTAATCATATGTCAGAGACACGTCTTCGTGGCCTCATTTTTTCATCCATTAGCGAGAAAGCTCCGCCTTCTTTATCCCCCTAGCGCCCTCCGAACATGGATGCGAGTTGACCAGCTTGTTCATTTTATGTTCTTATTTTATCATTTAATTATAGTCCCTTTTCATTCGGTGATATTTATTCATAGGAAATAATTTCTATTTATTGAAAAAATATATGAGTAATCTCTTTTCAAGTAACATGTATTGGAACATATTCTATGCCATTCTAAAAATGCATAAAAATTTATTAGATTATCTGAAATTACAACTTCACTGATTGCATAATAATCGCAAAAATAGCTTTTAAAGTTTATTAATGTGAAAAAAAAAAAAAAAAATGTGTTATCTCAAAAGAAAGTTGAGTAACATTGAAAGGGTAAAATTATTGTGCAGTTAATTTATTTGTTTATTTTATTACTTTTGTTTTTTGATGCTATATTCTGAGAGTACAATTCAAGAGCCAAAAAAATTGTTCTTACGAAATAATGATACTTATTTTAAAAAAAAGTGTTTTATTTATTTCATTCTAAATTGTGATATTCATATATAGTGGATCTATTTATAGAAAGATTATAGTAGTAGTTTACATTTACTATTTAAGTGAAATGAATTTTAATATGAATTGGACTTTTTTACTGTTGAATATTATTTAGTTTGTTATTTAAATTATTAAGAGTTAGATATTTACAGTTGTTGTTAAGTTAAAGAATTCTTTATACATTGTTATTTTTTTACATGTTATTAAAGTCAGGGTTCGTTAAAGTTATTGTTGAAAGTAAGGGTACTCAAACCAAAATGGCTGAAAAAGAGCTTAATGTTATTATTTTTGACCCAGAAAGTGGGATGAATGTTGTGTCTTGGCTTAGACACTTTGAAGGATCAGCCCCTCCAGATAAAAAAGAGTGGAAAATCAACAATATTTCCAAATATTTGAAGGGCGAAGCATTAAAGGTGTATGTTAATGAATGTCTAGATTGTAAAGAGTATGAAAAAATTGCTGAGATCTTAACTGAAAAATTTCTGAAAGTAACAGTCCCCCGTTTTTCTGATTTCGCCTCGCTGAAATTGCATGACCTAAACAACTTAGAAAATTATTTCCGTCAGAAAATAGAGATAGGTCGACAACTTAAACTATGTGAAACTATTATTTTACAAGGATTGACAGATGGCTTAAAACCTGAATACCAGAACTATTTAATAGTAAATCCTCCTGAATCTACTACCGATTGGTACAGATTAGTTAAACAACTTGTTGTCATTCCATCTCATTCTAGCAGTAACAATAATAGTAATGTTAGAAATATGTCTCAAAATTCCAGACCTTTTTCTCAACCAATTAATTCACCTAGACATTGGATTCGCCCTCAACCTAATTACAGGAATCCAAATTTCCAAGCAGCAACTAATTTTAACCCTTCAACGTCCAGGTTCGTTAGTCCCAGATTGCCTGTCAATCATTATCAAAGAAGGTTTCCTAGTCGACCATGTCGAATGTGTTTAAATAGAGGTATCCAAAATGCTTATCACTGGGAGAGGGATTGTGTATTCAATGTTAGGCCTCTGCAATCTTCTGCACCCCCTCTTAGTCAACCACAACCATCTACTGATAATATATGACAGTTAATTGTATCAGGATATGTAAATAACAGGGAACTACCTTGTGTGATTGACTCTGGCTCAACCATAAGTATTTTGCCTTTTAAATTTGTTAAATTCTTAAATGCTAAAGTTATAAATATTCCACCTGTTATTATTGGCCAAGCCAAAGGAACTGTTGTAATAGATAAAGCTTGTAATTTATTGTTTAAATTAGGTAATGTGCAACAAAATATTAGATTTTTAATATGTAATACAAATTTAGATTATGCTATACTAGGTTTAAAAGAATGCTGTAAGTTTAATTTAATTATTGACTGTGCTACATGTAGAGTATTACAAGGAGACCTTGTTTTAAATGAATCTAAGAACATATCCAGTGATAAATTAAGGTTACTTCATTTTAATGTTAACTATGATTATCAGAGAGTGCAACCCGATTATGGAAAGATCATATCTCCTCAATCCTTTGTTCCATCTAATGTTGATAATTCTAAATTAATTGGGGAAATAAATTCTATAGAAAATGAAACTTTAAGGGAAAGTATAAGGGATTATTTAGATATATTTTCTAAAAATAAATTTGATGTCGGGAGAATTAATATCGAACCGCAACGTATTCTTCTTAATTCTGACCTACCAATATCTCTGAGGCCATACAGAACTTCCCCTTTAGAAGAAAAAGAGATTTCAGATCAAATTCATTCACTATTAGATGCTGGTTTAATTAAAGAGAGCAATCGTCCCTATTCTGCCCCTGTTACATTAGTAATGAAAAGAGAAGAAGGTAAAAAAACTAGATTATGTGTTGACTATAGAAAATTAAATGCAATTATGAAAAATGACGCAGAACCCCTACCTCGTATCGATGGAATTTTAGATAAACTGAGTAGTGCGCAGTATTTTTCAACTTTAGATTTAGCCTCTGGCTACTGGCACATACCCATACATCCATCCGATACTGAAAAATTGGCTTTTGCTACCAACTTTGGGCTCTTTGAATGGTTAGTTCTGCCCTTCGGGATTAAATTAGGCCCCCCGATATTTAATAGAACCCTTAGAAGAATACTTACTAAATACAAAATAGACTTTGCTTGCCATTATTTTGATGATATCATTATTTTTTCTTCCTCATTAGAAGAACATATGCAACATTTAAACCAAATATTTGAATTATGTAGACGTGAAAACATTAAACTTAAACTCTCTAAATGCAATTTTGTCCAAAATAAAATTAACTTCTTAGGATATACCATCCAGAATGGCACATTAACTCCTGCTAATGCTAATATTGAAGTAATAAAAAAACTAAAACCCCCTTCAAATGTAAAGGAACTTCAGAGATTCTTAGGATCTATCAATGTTTATCACAAGTTTATAGATAAATATGCCGAAATTCGAGTCCCTCTTAACAGATTACTCAGAAAAAATACACTATGGGAATGGAATACAGATTGTCAAAATTCTTTTCAAAAATTAAAAGATGCCTTAATAGCCAAACCTATCTTAAAAATTTATGACCCTAAGTTACCCCTCCATATGTTTGTTGATGCCTCACAGGTGGCAGTAGATGCAGTCTTAAAACAACCTGATAGTAATAATTTTTTACATCCAATTGCTTATTACTCTAGAGGATTGAGAAGTTATGAGAAGAATTATTTTATTACCGAGTTAGAGTGTCTTGCCATCATTGACACCTTAGACAAATTCTATCATTATTTTCATGGTGTAAAATTTACCATTCATACTGATCATGCATCTCTTGTATGGTTAAACAAGAACGAAAAATCATGCGTCAAGCATAGATTATGTAACACTTTCCAATGCTTCCAAAATAATTTTACGAATCATACTCTTTTATAAGCTAAAAGATAACATCTAAGTAATCCGAATACTTTATTCAGCCCTGTATAGGATCTATAGATTTGTATATATACTACATAGGATGCTAAATTTTAGTTCAGTTAGGAAACACGTAGCACAGTTTAAAATTCTCCGTCTGGAGTTAAATAATACGGAAATGTGTTCCCGAACTTTTGTACTTCCCTGTATAGGATCTACAGAATTTATACACACCACGTAATATACAAAAAGCGATTTAAAATTAAAATCGCATTCAGTAACTTAAAACGCACTTCCAGGAATTATTGTTGACATACAGTAGAGAATTCTTTTGTGTGTCCCTGTAAATGAACGATGACTGCTATACACACAATATTCTGTAGTAAGTCTCTTGTAATGAACCTTATATAAATTTCAATGCGTTTAAAATAGTGAAACATTATTTAAATAAACCGCAGACGATTTTTCTCCATAGACGTAATGTAACGGAATTCTTTTGACTGTCCCTGTAAAGTAAGTATAAGTGCTATGCACACCCTATTCCATATTAAGCTTCTTCTAATGCACCTTAGTGATATATATAAATTTCAATGCGTTTAAAGTATTGAAACATTATTTAAATAAACCGCAAATGATTTTTCCCCATAGACCGCAATGTAACGGAATTCTTTTGAGTGTCCCTGTAAAAAAACTATAAGTGCTACACACTTCCGTTGAAATAGGGAACATGCTATAGATAATGATTATAACATATAAAATTTGCAGGGCAATCCGAGCATATTTACGGGAGTTAGAGCACGGACAGACGGCAGACGGCAGACGGCCAGACGGCCAGACAAACCGAAGTCATAAACACTTTTCAACTAGGTTGGAAAGTGTTAAAAATACTAAACATTTGAGAGGCAGGTTATTTAGATGGTCTTTGAAGTTGAGCATGTTTGAATATAATATAGTTTACGAAAAGGGATCCACAAATGTCGAAGCCGACATGTTGTCGAGAAACCCAATTTCACATTTTATTCAACCACTTACTTTTCTTCTGGACGTTAAAGAAATTATAGAGAGGCAGGAAAAAGATAATGTGTGTGGTAAAAATTATCTAAAGGAAAATGGACTTATGATAGTAAAAAAGAAAGGTTTTAGAAAAATAGTAGTCCCCATGTCTTTAAGGAGAAAAATACTAAATGTTGCTCATGAAAAATTTGGTCATCCTGGTATCCAAAAAATGTTAAATTTAATCTCCCCTAATTATTATTGGCCTGACATGACGCAAGATATAACCAATTTTGTAAAACATTGTGATATTTGTCAAAAGAATAAAAAACCCAGACAGAAAAAATTTGGCTTATTACAAGCTATGCACACCACAGATCAACCTTTTGAATGTCTTTCTATTGATACTGTGGGAGGATTCAATTATTATAACTCCACCAAAAAATATCTACACATCATCATCGACCATGCTACTAGATATGTTTGGGCTTTCCCCTCAAAAAGTGTTACCACAGAAACTTATACTAATTGTCTAAACCAAGTTTTTAATATTCAAACACCACAACAATTATTCTGTTTTAATAAAATTCTTAATGTCCAGACCCATCAAAAAGTGTTAAGTGATAGAAATGCAGCCTTTACTTCATCTAGATTTAAAAAATTTCTGCGAAACCACAATATTAAGCAACGTTTAACCACATCACATCATCCTCAAACGAATGGCAAATGTGAGAGAGCGAACCAGACAATAGTTACTAGATTGAAGTGTAAAGTCAATTCTACCAACTCCAAAATTCCTTGGACAAAAATTTTGACAGAAGTAGTTAATGAGTATAACAATACCCCTCATTCTATCACTAAATTCCCTCCTGCTTACTTACTTTTTGGCCAATTACCCTATGATTCTCCTCTTCAACAAAATTATTACCCTCCTGTTCAAGAAGCCCTTAAACTTGCTAAAAAACGCACTGATGAATTCTATTGGAGAAGTAAAAAATATTATGATCGAAATTATCTAGAACCAAAATTTGAGATTGGAGATCTTGTAATTTATGAAGAGTTCCAATATCCTAATACCAGAAAACTTTCACAAGTCTTTAGTGGTCCTTATCAAATCCTTTATAAGTTATCTGATGTCAATTTTGAAATTGATAGACAAATTCAAAATAAACCTACTGAAATAGTACATGTATCAAAATTACGCCCTTATTATCCTCCTGATCAATTAAAATTATCCCATGAGAACCAACAACAAACTAATGTTAAATTTATAGTTTCGTCTTGATTTTAATATAATCCAAAAATAAACGAAATAAAATAAATTAATAATTAACTAATCAATTCTCTTCTGTATAACCGTGGTGTTCTTGATTGTGCACACGAGAGTGTCACTGTTGAAGTTTCCACTTGAGTCAACTTTTTATGCTGGCGTAATTTAGTTGATTTAAGTTAGGAGTTTCTGATACTGAATTGGATTAGATTAGAATAATAAATTAAACAGTATTAACTAAACTAATAAAATAAACTGGATTAAATTATATCTTAAACTAATCAAATATGATATCTTAATACTAATTGAGAATTGTCCAACCTTTCTTAATATGCTACAAGGTCCCATTTTTTTCATTTCATAACTTATGTTTTCTTGTTTGACTGAAAGCAAGATAGTTACATAACCATCATCTACACAATAATGATTGTTTTCACGAATTTTTCTTATTTATTCCTTTTTTTGTATTATGTATTTTATTGAGTATATTTCATACCTCATTCACTACTATATGGATGAGATATTAATTATATACTTAAGAAAGTAATTAAAGAAAGAGTGTGATATTTTTGAATTATAATGCTTGTTATTGCTGAACTTATTGTTGAATATTATTATTATTAGTTATACTAGCTGGCTTCGCCCGCCAGCGGGCCCCTAATTTACATCGGTGCCTCGAATTGTAGAAAATCTCGAATCTTGTAAAACCTCAAACCGGACGAACCGCCGACCCGGGTCCCCGCTGCCTTCGGCACCGTATACCGGTCGTTCTACGCACGCACCGGGTAATCCCTTAATTAGCACATTGAATTGTACAAACCTCTAACCGAACGAACCTCCGGCCCTGGTCCCCGCTGCCTTCGGCACCGTATACCAGTCGTGCTACGCACGCACCGGGTAATCCCTTAATTAGCACATTGAATTGTACAAACCTCTAACCGAACGAACCTCCGACCCTGGTCCCCGCTGCCTTCGGCACCGTATACCGGTCGTGCTGCGCATGCACCGGATAATCCCTTAAATTGCACATAGAATAGTATAAACCTCTAACTGAACGAACCTCCGGCTCGGGTCCCCGCTGCCTGCGGCACCGTATAGCAGTCGTTCCGACCCTGGTCCACGCTGCCTTCGGCACCGTATGACGGTCGTGCTACGCATGCACCGGATAATCCCTTAAATTGCACATGGAATAGTATAAACCTCTAACTGAACGAACCTGCGGCTCGGGCCCCCGCTGCCTGCGGCATCGTATAGCAGTCGTGCTGCGCACGCGCTGCAGTATACGTTAGTTCCACCTTCCGCCACCAGGTGGCGCAATCTCTTTATATGATCATAACTGAAATCGTTAAGACTTTCGATGTCTAGTCGAATGAGCCATACCCCGTCGTTTTCATGCCCGTAGAACCGAAGATAGGAAAGCGCCCCCTAGTGGTGAAAAAACGAAATAAAATCGGTAAGCTCTATCGATGTGATTTAGACTACCTGAGTTCTAGTTCAAAGACAGGGACCTGTAGAAAAACTTAAAACTTAAAAAAAAAAAAATCGATAACGGGCGAAGCCCGCTTTTCCCTATCATAATATCTGGATAGGGGGTCCTTATTACTTTAATTATGATGTTTGGAATCAGTTTGGTGGACATCCGTAACATAGTTTCTTAGTTATAGAAACGGACCACAGTTAAAAGAAAAAAGCGGGGGGGGAGGGGGGGGGGGGGGGGGGGGTTGGCGATGACACTGCTTTTCCTCAAACAATTTATGTAGACTACCTGAGTTCTAGTTCAAAGACAGTGAGCTGTAGAAAAACTTAAAACTATAAAAAAAAAAAAAAAAAATCGATAACGGGCGAAGCCCGCTTTTTCCTATCATAATATCTGGTTGCCACTCTAAAACAAAAACTGAAAATACTCGTAATGCAGTTTTTAGACGCGGCCTACTTCTTAAAATCGTAATATCTAGCCGGCACTGTAATGGAAATCTTTCTTTTGCTTTAATTATACAAATAACGATGATTAATTATACAATAAAATAATATATCGGCTCCTAATGAAGATATGAGAATAATTTTTAGATATTCTGAAAGCAGAATCCATTTTGAGTCGCCCTGTCAAAGTTTGAAATTAATGCGCCCCTTAGATTCGAAAATGCCCCCCCCCCCCCCCCTCTGAAAAAACGCAGTTGACTATTTTATCTCTTTCAGAAATGACTTATCGACAGACGATTTGTCTCCGTTGAATGTTGAAATAAAAAAGAAGCTGTCTCTTCGGAATAGAAATAAATTCATTTGCCGTGTCATTAATGAGTTTTAATTGATATCTTCAAAAATTACTGGTCGATTTTTACGAATTTTTTTTTGTTGAATTCGCGATTTTTTTATACACGTGTTAGCAAATTTTCGCGAATGTAGAGTCATTATTTCCACTTGTTTCAAAAAGGACTGGGGCGATTCGATCTCGGATCTGTCGACCTGCATTCTTTACGGCAACCTCTTTTTACGTCTGGGGTCGATGTTGGATGTCTGGTCAGTTTTTGGCCGAAATAAAGAAAAGTTACGGTCCGAATTTCAAAAAATTTGACGTTTTGCAACGACAAAAATCGGCCGCGTGTGTACCCCGATTTTTGGATCGATACCTCCGGTACATTTTTTTTTATTCGATGATGCGTTAAAAAGCGACGATTTGGATGTCTGCGATTATCAAAACGGAAGGCGAACTTTTCGCTGTTTTGACTTCTCTTCCGACTTCGGTTTCGGTCGGTAATTAAAACACTTTCGCTCATTAATAACTCCCCGGGTCCGGGTCGGAATCCCGACCCGATCGAAACTTGAGCGTCGCGCCTTTTTTGCGAATTTTTCGGTCCGCGTCCGCCGTCAGTGCGTCGATTAGTCCAGGAGCCTTTGCGGGTACAAAGGCGGAGTGCACAGACACACACACACACACACACACACACACACACACACACACACAGACGTTTACCGCGCTTAATATTAGTGACTATTTATAATTTGATATTGAGATTAAATATTACTTGAATTTGAATACTACTTGAATTTGAATATGTTGAGATATATAAATTTTTACTTCTAGAAGTAAACAAGTAATAAAGTAGTAAAGGTAATGGAAGTTATAAAGGTAATAATGGTAATAGTAATTTTTATGTTGAGTAAAAAACTCTTATACTGCTTACATTACCTATTTGCCTTTTAGGTAATTACCATTTGTCAGACAAACTATACCATAACAAAATACTGATTTCTCTTAAGTTTTTCTTAGCATTCCATTCAGGACTGAGTTTTTCAGACAAACATAAGTTTAATATTTGAAAATTAACTTATGATTATTGTTATTGTTAAGTATTATTATTTTAAAATTTTTATTGTTGATATTCTTCTTCTTATTATTATTATTATTATTGTATTATTTGTGTTTTATTGTTGTTAATATTAATCTTAGTACTATTTTCGAGTTGTTGCTAGTAAATATAAAGCATTGAGATGAACTTTAATTCTGAAAGAGACTTTCATAAGGAAGATCAGTAAGATCTAAAATTTGAAGGATTTTTCTCTTTCAATTTGTAAACTGTTCAGTTTGTGAGGTATGCAAATAACTTTTTTGGATGGACTATCACTCAGACGAGAACTGAACGACAAATTAAGCAACAATTCTACAAGCAATTTGCAACAAATTTTGTAAGATGATATTCTGGAAGTATGTTATCTATTATTTTAAATTGTTACAATTCTTTTCTTATTTTGTTTAATATTTTCTAAAGCTTTTTATGTCATTGTTAACAAGATTAATATCTTGTAATTGTATTTTTATTAACAACTCCACCAATTCGCGTTATAGTTATTAAATTTAATGTTATTGGGCATTAATGAATAAATTTTGGAAATGTACTTATTTTGACTTCCTCCAGTTGACAAATTGTAATCTAAGTCCATGTAACATTTCCCTTCAATGAACTTGCAGGTCATATGACCCACCGGTTCATTCGTCTTTTTGGGTGGGGGGATATGTAATAATAAAAAATTTTCGCCCTATTTCTTTAGTTAAATTATTCCAAATTCTTCAATTCTTTTTTCCCTCTCTTTTTAAAATATCTCTTAAATCTATTTTGTATTTTATTCCATAACTTAATCAAAATATTCTGTTATTTATCATTCTAAAAATCTTAATCTGTTAAAAGCTACACGTATTTATTAAAACCTTATTCTCTTAAATTGCAACACTGCCTCTAAACGCACCTGCCTAATTTCTTCTTTTGAGACATTTAATTTTTATTCTTTAGAACTTTTATAATACCATTTTTATTTCTATTTAATTCATTCGGCATCCCATGATTCCAAGCGGTTTTCGCGCCCAAAGGCCTTTTTACCTTTTTAATTTGCCGCTTCTGTTAAAGAGTTTTAATCATACGTCAGAGACACGTCTTCGTGGCCTCATTTTTTCATCCATTAGCGAGAAAGCTCCGCCTTCTTTATACCCCTAGCGCCCTCCGAACATGGATGCGAGTGGACCAGCTTGTTCGCGCGTTTTGTACCTTTGGGCCAAATTTTGAAGTATTTATACGGTTACACTGGCTTCGGAGACAGAATTTACACGAATTAGTGGTTGTCATCTAATTGCCGTCACTGGGGAGTCTACACTAATGCATCGGTAGTATGTTCTTCAAGCTCTGTCAATTCTTCAAGATCTTCAAATGTGTTCAGTTTTAATGAAGCGAAAGTTGGTGGAGTTGCTTTCATCTCTGTGATCACAATAAAGCCACTGCTCATCTATTAAGTTATTAAGTCTTCTTTTTAATGTTTTTGGAAAATTTCTTCTGGATTTCACCGCCTCTGCTCAATTTATACGACTGCAAATACACTACGAGTTCCGATGTGATATACTTCGAGATTTGTCTTCATGGTGAGTGACTCGAAGTGATGCCCTGTCCGGGTGTCATGACTACATTTCAACGATCTCGACTGCGGCTACCTCGATATGATTATCGAGGTAATTTTAGTGGTTTCGGACTGAGATGTTCCGATTGTCTGGTGGAAAGAACGTCCTAGTCGACAGCAATAGCGATCGTCTATAATGTGCCAATTTTCGACAGGAATGTATCATATATATATTTTTTTTTACTTTTTAAAATTTAAATTAAAAATATGGTATCTTTATGTTAGCTGTGTGCAGACGATAAATCGCCAACCTATCCCATCATTCGTATTGCATTCATTAAAAATATAAATATTTCACTCATTTCATTTAAAACACAGAACTTTAATTTACAACACATACATTTAAAATACATATATTACGTACATTTAAAATAATTCTTTTCATGTGAAAAGAAACAGAAAATAAAAGAGAAATTAATCACAAATAATTTGATAATCCAAGATCATTTTATTTCAACATCAAAACAAATCTGTTTCATTTTTCTATATATGACATCATATTCGCTTGCTTTCCATACTTACTCGTATTTGTGCACTTTGTATTATTATCAAATATTTGAAAACACACGTTTTATTTCTAATATGACATCATTTCATATTCTGTTTAATTCTTGAATAATTCATTTCCTTTTCATTTTTCACGTGGAAAATTTTCACTTGAAAATAAATTGTTGATTAAAAATTATTACTCAGGGGTTTTATTTTATATTGGCAACGATAAAGTATTAGCAACGGTAAAATAAATTTAACCATTTTAAAAAAAGCTGCAAAACCGGGCCCTTTGGGCCAAAACAACCAAACCAACCAACCATTTTAAAATATACGAAAAAATATCCATTTATTCTGTATGAAAATAATGAAATTTTTAATTTTGAAAAAAAATATTGAAATAAAATAAACAAAAACCAGCCTATATTCATTTGAGGGTTATAATCAACTTATATGCAAAGATACAGGATAATTAAATGCTTCATTTTGACGCTGGCTTCAGCCTAACATTTGCACACAATCAGATTTATAATATTATTAGGATTAGGATAGGATTTAAGCGGATTTAAAATCTTGGGAATGGACAAAGTTATGAATTTTTTTCTTCTAAAACCCCCCTCCCCCCCCCCCTCTCTTGATGCCATTTTTAATTATATAAAAAATCTGTCCTACATACATTTTTGGCCCTTCTCCTAGAAGTAATAATAACTTCAAATGGATTCGATACGTATCCTAATTAAGAAATTATGGGGGTTTTTCTGTTTTCATAAAAAGCCCCCATCCCCGCCCCTCCTGGTTCGATTTTGCCCAGTAACGAACTTGACCGAGATTTTATGCCCCTTGATTTTATGTATCAGTTTCGAAAAGATGCAGGAGTTGGAACTGCCTACTTCAAATAATATCTTGTTTGCAGGCGGAGCCGGAAGGGATTTTTTTTGTTTTTAATTTTTTTTGCTATAAGGGTTGGTCCTATAAAAAACTTGTCAATATAAAAGTTTTAGATAATATTAAGAGGATTTATAATATATTCAAGTGGATTTGATATCTTGTGAATGGACCAAGTTATGAATTTTTTTCTTCTAAAACACCCCCTTTTTCCCCCCTTGGGGCCATTTTTAATTATATAAAAAATCTGTCCTACATACATTTTCGGCCCTTCTCCTAGAAGTCATAATAACTTTAAATGGATTCGATACGTATTCTAATTAAGAAATTATGGGGTTTTTTCCGTTTTCACAAAAAGCCTCCCCACCCTCCTCCCCCTTGGTTCGATTTTGCCCAGTAACGAACTTGACCGAGATTTTATGCCCCTTGATTTTATGTATCAGTTTCGAAAAGATGCAGGAGTTGGAACTGCCTACTTCAAATAATATCTTGTTTGCAGGCGGAGCCGGAAGGGATTTTTTTTGCTATAAGGGTTGGTCCTATAAAAAACTTGTCAATATAAAAGTTTTAGATAATATTAAGAGGATTTATAATATATTCAAGTGGATTTGATATCTTGTGAATGGACCAAGTTATGAATTTTTTTCTTCTAAAACACCCCCTTTTTCCCCCCTTGGGGCCATTTTTAATTATATAAAAAATCTGTCCTACATACATTTTCGGCCCTTCTCCTAGAAGTCATAATAACTTTAAATGGATTCGATACGTATTCTAATTAAGAAATTATGGGTTTTTTTCCGTTTTCACAAAAAGCCCCCCCACCCTCCTCCCCCTTGGTTCGATTTTGCCCAGTAACGTACTTGACCGAGATTTTATGCCCCTTGATTTTATGTATCAGTTTCGAAAAGATGCAGGAGTTGGAACTGCCTACTTCAAATAATATCTTGTTTGCAGGCGGAGCCGGAAGGGATTTTTTTTGTTTTTAATTTTTTTTGCTATAAGGGTTGGTCCTATAAAAAACTTGTCAATATAAAAGTTTTAGATAATATTAAGAGGATTTATAATATATTCAAGTGGATTTGATATCTTGTGAATGGACCAAGTTATGAATTTTTTTCTTCTAAAACACCCCCTTTTTCCCCCCTTGGGGCCATTTTTAATTATATAAAAAATCTGTCCTACATACATTTTCGGCCCTTCTCCTAGAAGTCATAATAACTTTAAATGGATTCGATACATATTCTAATTAAGAAATTATGGGTTTTTTTCCGTTTTCACAAAAAGCCCCCCCACCCTCCTCCCCCTTGGTTCGATTTTGCCCAGTAACGAACTTGACCGAGATTTTATGCCCCTTGATTTTATGTATCAGTTTCGAAAAGATGCAGGAGTTGGAACTGCCTACTTCAAATAATATCTTGTTTGCAGGCGGAGCCGGAAGGGATTTTTTTTGTTTTTAATTTTTTTTGCTATAAGGGTTGGTCCTATAAAAAACTTGTCAATATAAAAGTTTTAGATAATATTAAGAGGATTTATAATATATTCAAGTGGATTTGATATCTTGTGAATGGACCAAGTTATGAATTTTTTTCTTCTAAAACACCCCCTTTTTCCCCCCTTGGGGCCATTTTTAATTATATAAAAAATCTGTCCTACATACATTTTCGGCCCTTCTCCTAGAAGTCATAATAACTTTAAATGGATTCGATACATATTCTAATTAAGAAATTATGGGTTTTTTTCCGTTTTCACAAAAAGCCCCCCCACCCTCCTCCCCCTTGGTTCGATTTTGCCCATTCACGAACTTGACCGAGATTTTATAACCCTTGATTTTATGTATCAGTTTGGAAGAGATTTGTGTAGAATTTTTGCAGTTATCGTGTCCATAAAAAAGTGACATAGATAGATATATAAAGTTTTGAAGTCTGGGAGTCATGATCGGTGTAGATCTGCAAAAATTTTTCAAAAATTCCAACTTAGGTGAGAATGTAATTCTTACGAAAATCTACCTAAAATGCCTTAAAATTAAGTTCCAAATTGAGTAAAATGCTGTATTGTCATTGGAAGCATCATAATTTTTATAATGGTAACAAAGCAGGAAATGAAACACAAATTGATTGCAAAATTCCATCTTTCCATACTAAAACAGAGTTGAGTGTAAATAAAAGAGTGTAAATAATAAAACCATTCATTTTAATTGCAATGCTTAATAGATAAAAATAGAGTTTACGATTTAAGTGAATTCAGTAAGTCAATTAAAACTTATGAGGCATCATCTGAAAAATTCCATTTTCTAAAAGTCTTGATAATTCCATATTTTAGGCTTGTATCATAATTGTGATGCGATTAAAAAAAATATTCAAATAAACAGCTTCAAATAGTGCAATATTAAAACAGACTATCTTTTTAAAATAATGAGTAAAAAATTGAAAGAGATTTCTCAAAATAAATTATTTTCAGGAGGAAAATAAGGAACGTTCCACTAAAATAAATAATACAAAGGAAAACTCTATGCATACAAATAAAAATAATTATTATAAAACATAGACTAATACAGGGTTTGAAGTTAGATAAACGTAATTAATGGAAAAAAGAATCTATTCAATTCATAAGAAAGAATCTCAAGATCAGATTTCGAACGAATACTTACATCATTTAGATTAACACTCAAAGATAGAAGGCTGTTTTGATCAAAATTTCACAACAGCATTCAGTCTGTACAATTGGACATACAGTTAAGTCTAATCTCTTTCATCTCACAGTTACAACAGAAACCTAAAAAACACATGCATGTTTTAAAAATGTGTAAACTATAAATTAAAAGAAAGAAATAAATAATGCAAAATAAGAAATCATTATTAAAATGCATAGCAAAATAGTGTTGATACTATTTAAATGTATTTTTTATATTTTGTAGTTGTTAAATGCCCTGTTTTAAACCTTTCACAACCAATGCTCCTTGATTGTGCTTAAATCTAAATTTACAGACTAATGTCACATAATTACTGCTGCATGAACATATTTGCATAAAAATTTGAAATTTTTAACATTTTTATTTATTATTTTTCTTTTTTCAATGTTACTGACATATATCTTTTCAAAATCCTTTCACAAAATAAAAAAAGTTCAAACACTGATTTTTTTAAGCATGTACTGTGAAAATGCTTTTCAAAAAGAACATGAAACTCCGAGAAAGGGAGTCAAACTCACGCGTTTCAACTCAATGAGTTTGCGTACAACAGTGCACAAAAGTGAAGCAGCAACCAATGAAACAATTTCTAATCTAGCATGGCTTATTTATGTTATGTATTTTGATTTCTGTATTGAAAAAAATTGCTTCTCTCAATGTATGTATTCAATAGTGCAAATAGAAAGCAAATTGTTTGTGCTGTTGATACATTGATAGTTATTTCATGAAGATATAAAAATGTGACCATGTTTTTATAATGTAATTAAAGATTGCCAGAAAGTGCTTTTGAAAAATTTACTTTTCTCACCCAGTTCAACGCTGCTGTAACACAAATGTGCCCTTCAGCAAAGAAAGTAATACACCATGCATCAAGCATAGATTATGAAACACCTTCCAGAATACTTCAACAAACCGTCGCTGTTTAATAAGACATTTCAGACAATGCAAAACACGTTTGAAAAACCAGATTTCAGCAAAGTACTTCAATTCTTTTGTGCAGCCCTGTACAGATTATAATCTGTCTATACTCTATACAGACTACATTTCAGTTTAACACATTTGACAATTCACCTTCAGCAGTTTCAACCAACATTTGAATTCTTTTGTACAGCTCTGTATATTACCTTAAGATTTTTATGCATGCACCATAAAAATGTAAGCTAAACTTTAATTCAGGCAAAAACTACCAAAATCGCACTTCCAGAAATTATCATACATAGGCGGAGGA
Organism: Maratus michaelseni; assembly: GCA_963931845.1. Lineage (NCBI taxonomy): Eukaryota > Metazoa > Arthropoda > Arachnida > Araneae > Salticidae > Maratus > Maratus michaelseni. The sequence goes on from OZ007598.1 coordinate 316,407,093, forward strand.
CATATATCCAGTCTTATATGATTTATATTCCAATAAACATATCTTAGTATACTAAATACTAGCTAACCCGCCCGGCGTTGCACGGGCCAAAAATATTAATAATCTGTTCTATAAGGAAAGGGCATGTTTACAAACAAACAGTTCCATCAACCAATCTACCACTGCATTTTTGTCGCAGCTATCATTACAGGAAACGTCATGGCGACGTAGGCCAATCATATCATAGACCGGTTTAACATAGACCAATCAAATCCCTCCATCTCATGTGTGCTGTAGGAGCCATAAAGAACGAACAGGTTTTTCTCCCAAACCAACAGTAGTTTAACCAACAGGTCAGGTGCCCTTTCCTCATACGAAACTTAAACCATCGCCCCGTCGTAATCGGGTCCATAGTTCCACCTTCCACCGCCAGGGGGCGCAGTCTGTTCTGGAAGAGGCCTTTTCAGAACACTCAACCCAACCAAATTTCCTAGTAAAATTGAAATTTAACCACGGGTAAACATTGCCAAAATAGCGGAAATCGCGAAAGTTGGTTATGTAATCGATCGGTTTCTAATGGGAATTAAAGCGCTCGAATACGCCATCTGGTGGAAAAAAGATATAACTTCTCCCTTCAGGAAAATCCCTTGCAATCCCATTGCATTACATGCTTTTTTAATTTGTTCATAATGATTACTTTTTTGCGCAATTTCAGATTTCATGTGCTATTTGTGTTCTGTGTTTATATGGCAAAGTAAACATTATCCGAATTTGAATATCTAACACTTTTAAACGCGTTTACAATAAATAATGGTTTCAATGGCACTTTAGCATTAGTTAAAGGGACAATTTTCCTGTACCGACGGCTGCAATCAGTGCCTCTATAGGCCGTTTTAAGTCCCTAAAGGGTTAATGTAGATATTTTTTAAAACCCAATCATGCGTTTTGAAGAAAATGAACGCATCTTTGATCTGGAGTCTACTGTTTGTCCTTACTCACATTTCCTGAGTCAATGCTGATTTTTAAACCTGGACCAAAAAACGAAAATCGCGTGAGTGAGTTTTGGAAAGGATTTTTTTTTGGAGGGTTAAAATTAAAAATTTTCAAAACGGATACCAGATTTTAAAAAACAAAGGGATGTAGATTAGTTGAGGTATTTTTAGTTTTTCGTATCTTGTTTATAAACGCCAATTTGGATTTTTAAAGATAGGGGAAATAGTTAAAAAAGCGAAATTGACTTACGGTAAAAAACGTTTTTGAAAGGGTTAACGTGATTTTATTTTTAAACTAAAGGTTTCTGCCTAAATCCGACAGAACCTAGATGTCTTTAGGTGTGTTTGATTTTTGTTTGGTTATTTTAGAAAGCCGATGCCAGATTTTATATATCATAGAAAATCGGAATTCGCAAAAGAGAGTCCTGCGCACGAATATTTTTTGAAGGGTTAATATTTGTATTTTTCAAAAACAAATACAGATGTCGAAAAAGGAATAAATGTACATATTGTCTGGTATTTTTAGTTTTTCGTACCTTTCTCTGAATCGCCGATGCGAATTTTTAAAAATTGCCAAAATCGCAAAAATCACAAAACGGCATACAGAAAATATACTTTTTAGAAGGGTTAATTTTTGTATTTTTTAAAACCAAAGGGGGCTTTGGAAAGGGCAAAGTCAGTTCTTTAATTTGGTGACCTTCATTTTTCCGTATTTTTTGTATTTCGGTGGATGCAAGGCTCGGAAAATGGGAGAAAATAAAAAACATGAATTCGATGCTTTTTGATTTTTTTTTTTTTGAAAGGGTTAAATGTAAATTTTTTTCAAACCAACCAGATCGTTTGAGACATAAAAGTATTTTCTTTCAGAATATGTAGACGGTTTTTCTGTATTTCTAACCGTTTGCCCATGGTGAATTTAGAAAAAACTTAAAACAAAAACGGGATGTGTTGTGCTTTCTTTCTTCTATTCCGGAAGATACGGATATTGGTTTCTGTACATGCGCCAGCTAGCTTTTGAATAATGACGTTTTTATTTGTGATCTTTGATCAGTTTTTAATTAATAACTACTTTAATTTTCAAAATATTAAAATTCTGACGTAATGGTGCACCAGGAGAGGGTTTGGACTACCTATATCTAAATTTGCAGCCTTCTAGGTGGGCTGGATTTTCCTAGCCATCGCCAACAGACACACACACACAGAGCGAAACTTTCTTTTATTAGTATAGATATTTCACATTTGAAATGCATAACTGGATTTAAAAAAACCTTTAAGCAATTTATGCTAATACACAGTAATGCTTATGAATTCTTTTGTGTAGCCCTGTATATGATAAATACCACATAGTATGCAAAAATTTAGTTTAATGCATACCTAAGTGAAAGCGCACTTCCAACAATTATCACTTTTCGACAACACTTTAAATTCTTTTGTGTGTCCCTGTAAATAAACAATAGAAGCTATGCACATCCTATTATATATAACAAGTATCTTGTAGCAAACCTCATTAATGTATAGCAATTTCATTCTATTTGAAAAAGTGTAAGGCTGCAACCAGTTTTTCACCATAGACCGAATATTTTATGTGGTCCTGTAAATGATTGATAAATGCCCAGACATTGTAATCAATTTCATTGAGTCTGTAAGCATGATTAAAATACATCATAAATGATTGGTTCTTTTCAGTTTCTCCCTGTAGCTACAAATAGCATGTTTGATAGTAAGCATCTTGTCAATGATTTCAATGCATTTGAAATACCATTAAAATACAACATAATAGTTTAAGTTTAAACTTTAATAAATATACATGACAACAAAACGAGAGAGCAGGCATGTCAAACTCGTTTAATAAAATTTGTTCGTACAAAACACAGCCATGTCAATGAAATATTCTCGCAAAGTTCCCTAGTTAGTATTATGCACAGTTTATTTTTCGAAAAAATTCTCAAAATTACTTTTTATCTATAAAATTTATTGAATTTTCCAAATTGCATTTATTTTAAAAATTGATTGGTCTGTTAATCTTGATTATAACAAAGGCGTATCACCTTTTGTGTTTCCTTCACATTAAAAATAAAAATAAGCATATTTTGAATCAGGAAATTTATTTAATAAAATGGGGCGTACTTATTTGATTTAATTTATTAGAAACATTCTGGTTCAAATTAGGATTGACTTGAAAAATAGCAAACAAAAGGCTGAAATATAGAGAACTATAATAACTCAGAGCTATCCTATAAAAGTGCGCTGCCGAATATAGCTAAAATATGCCTAATTACATACTATACTTTAAAAAATCGGTCGATTGATGAATAATTACAGAAATTTGGAAACCCCATATCCATATATTTTCGCTCTAACATGGAATCGTACTGCAGTAATAATTTCTGAAGAATAAATTCAACATAAATCATTAGAGGTGTAGTAAATAGATTTAATTGAAATTAAAAAATCTGCTTTTGAATTCATTTGTTAGTATATTCTAAAATTTTCCACTCCCATGATTTTTGTAATAATGCCTGGCAATATTTAAAATGAAAAGCATTTTCCTTTTGAAAATTGTTTTATCAAAGTAATAAATTCTGTTTGAAAATGCTAATGCGAACAAATAACAAGATAACATTATGAAATTTGCCTTGAAGTAGTAGTTTGCACAGATGCTTTGTAATTTCAAATGAAAACTCAAGTACTTGAGCTAGGGGTCTTTGAGGGGCCCTTAATAATTCACATTCATAAAATAAAAATTGTAACCTTGTTTAACAGTTCCAAATTAACGGTTAAAACTTCATGATGGAAAACCATCAAATATCTTTATAAAAAGGTAGATTTGTTTATTTTCACTATCCATATTTCTAAGATATTTTCTGGAATGACGGTGATTAAGCATTTGCGTACAAATATAAGTTTATAAGCACTATAAGTTTTTAAGCACATATCCGGCTTTTATAAATCTATCCACTGTAGTGATGGGCCGATTCGAGATCTTTTAAGAATCGATACCTTAGTTTTCGAAAACTTTTCAGAATCGAAATCAGAATCGATTCTTTGTATTCAAATGTAGTAGCACTAATAACTACTCCAGACTTCATTCAAACAAATAAATGAGGGACGACATTTCGTCTGTTTCATTCTTCGAATGTTTATTCTATGTAAAATCGTTTGCTTTTTTTTATGATCACGTGTCAGATTCACATCAGTCTATTAGAAAAGTATGAGTAGCGCCTCTTTCAGCAAATGAAATGCTTATTTTTCGTACAAACGCTTCTCTTTTGTTTATGATAACGTTTTATAATTTACAGCTGCAGAACAATTTCTTTTCTTTTTAATCTTTTTGAGTCTTCATATAAATATTACGATTGTCATTATGAAAAAAAAAAAGGCAAGAATTTTTTGTCTGGATGACTCTATCCCATTGAACCCTACACCACCCCTCCCAGGGTAAGATAATTTTAGGTAGATTTCGAAGAAATACTACCTATTACATTCTCCCCTAAGTTGGAATTTTTGAAAAATTTTTGTAGATCTACGCTGATTATGGCTCCCAGAACCCCAAACCACCCCCAGTTGAAAACTTTATCTATCTATCTATCTATCTATCTGTGTCACTTTTTTATGGACACGATAACTCCCATAATTCTGCACAAATCTCTTCCAAACTAATACATAAAATCAAGGGACATAAAATCTCGGTCAAGTTCGTTAATGGGCAAAATCGAACCAAGAGGGGGGGGGGGATGAGGGGGCTTTTCGTGAAAACAGAAAAAACCCATAATTTCTTAATTATGATACGTATTGAATCCGTTTAAAGTTATTATTACTTCTAGGAAAAGGGCCGAAAATTTATGTGGGACAGATTTTTGATATCATTATAAATGGCCCCAAGGGTGGGGAAGGGGGGGGGGGGGGGGTTAGAAGAAAAAAATTCATGACATCGTCAATTCTGAAGATATCAAATCAGTTTAAATTTATTATAAATCCTCTTAATATTATCTAAAACTTTTATATTAACAAGTTTTTTATAAGACCAACCCTTATAGCCAAAAAAAAATAATAATTAAAACAAAAACAATTCCTGCCGGCTCCGCCTGCAAACAAGTTAGGTTTCAAAGTGGGCGTTTCCAAATGCTGCATCATGGCAAAAAGTTCATTTCTTTCACAATTCTTAACAAACAGGCGCCTCACGGTCTGTGCCTTCGAAATCTACCTGTGCCTGTAGGCAGATCCGTCAGGGATTTTTTTTATTTTGCTTTCCTGTTAATGCTCATGTGTTTCAAACTTATCTTAAAAAAAGGATTCAGGGAGGCGAAGCCCTTTGACGGAAAAAAGAACTGCTTCAATTTCCTTTTTAAAAACATGTTGGTAAAAAAAAACTTATTTATATTTAGTATTTCTTAATTGATAAATTATTGTATTGCTTTTTATGTTGATAAGTTTAAAAATTATCTTGCATGATAACTCTGACAAAAAAAAATCTTAGTTTAGATTATTTCCTGTTTATATTCTGCAATTTTAAAAGCAGACTAGACTGTGGGCCATTGCCACACGTGTTCCAAAATCTTGCCCGTCCCAATGTATAATTCTGCCGACGTCCATGTCTCTTAGTATTGCAAGTTATATCGGTACTTTTCGGTTAGCCGGGCGCCAGTGAAATGTATATATCTATATATACATATATATGTATACATACACACATATATGTATGTGTATATATATATGTATATATACATACATGCATATATAAATGTGTGTATGTATAGATATATGTTTATATATGTATACACTAGCCGCCACTGGTGACCAGTTTGGTCGCCCTTAAATGTATGTTAAGCATTGTAACAAATTATTTTTATTCATAATTTATTTTTTTCCTTAATCCCTCGCATAACTGGAAAAATCTAATAGATAAATCAAGAACTTTTGCGATCGCGGTAGCATTTCGCATATTTTTTGTTGTTATGTATTTCATCTTTCTTGACAAAAACCGCTTAACCCACTTAAGAATTTATGCTTCATGTCCGTTTGCTTATCACTTGCAATATGTTCGCTAATGCGGAGATTCTTAAACATATTTGGCGCAAAACAAAAATCGCGCCAGCCCCGGTGCATCCGTGACAGCTGTTTCAATTTAAAATACATGACGTTCACATTTTTCATTTAAAATAGAAAATAGGAAAATAATAATTATCATAAATCAAAACATTTGATTTCAAATTAAAGTATCGTTTCTAATTTGCACGCGCAAAAAATAAAAGCTGACAATTCTTTTCGAAATTTGATCCATTAAATATTATTACATGAGTTCAACTTACATCAAAAAAGATCCGGAAGTTGAGTTGTATGGAACAGAATTAAGGTAAACTTTGACTGTCTCACTGGTGCGGATTATTTTTTTTACGCCAGGCAGCGATCCAAAAATTCATGGTTTAATATTTTAAACATTCACAACGAATGAATCTTTTTTCTTTGTTTACTTTCATATGTAGAGAATTTTAACTGCGAACCTAATTTAAACTGAAGTTATTGCAGAATGTATACATAATTGAACGCAAGTCATCTCTCAAATATTAAATTATTTTGAACGATCTTTCTAAAAATGTAATTTTTATGCAGTTTTATTTGCAAAAATAATTTTGAATAAAAATGGCCGCCTGGCATATGAAAAAGTGAAACGGACATCCCGGAACTGTTGATGACAGTCACATGACTTACGGTTTTATTATATAGATAGATATATAAATTTCACTGGCGCCCGGCTAACCGAAAAGTACCGTTATATCTTATTATTTTCTAAGATTTAAAAGGCGAAGAACCGGCCCCCCCCTGCGTACGCCCGTAAAAGTAAGCTATTTTTCTTTAATTAGCGAAATCAAGATTTTTTTTTTTTTTTTTTACGAACGTACAATTTTATTTTCCATTATGAGTAATTATTTTGATCGTAAAATTTTTGAAAATTTAGTAAGAAAAGAATTATATTTACGTTTCTTAAATACAAATTCACAGAATGTTATTCATTATAATCGTTTTCTTAAATTAAAATCCATATGATCGATTTAACTAAAAGTATATATGTATATTAGTTGAATTGATTGTACGCTTGAAAAAATAAAACAAAATTTCAAAACTAAACGAACGCTGATCATCCTGCTAACCGCAAAATTCCAGAGAAAAGTATCAAACAGCGCCGAGTAGTCTAGCGTTCGCTGGCGCACCTTATGAAACCGTAGAAAACTCCAGCTATGAGAACTGAATACTGAATACAGTCGAAAACAGCAGTTTTCATCGCCGATATAGATGCCAGGTGACTTGTATTCGAATACTCCTGTCTGAAATCATGACCACTTGAGAACTTGGCTGAAACGAAAACACAGACATTTTGTATTCGAATACTCCCATCACTATGAAAATCACAGTTTTTGTTTTCGTTAATGACATAAATGCCAGGTGGCTTGTATTCGAATACTTTTTGTCCGAATCGAGATCACTTGAGAACTTGGCTGAATCGAAACCTCAGACATTTTGAATTCGAATACTCCCATCACTAATCCACTCTATATAAATATTTCTAGCAATGGTACCTATACTTGTACTGTTCTCAAGTTTCTTTAACTGCTCAAGACATCATTTCTTCAATTTCGTTGTGAATGATTTCGACTCGCAGGACATTTAATGCAATAAAGACAATAATTAGTTTTAAAGCAAATGTATTTTCTTGAAAAGACTTTGTGAATGCACTTTGATACTCTATTAAGAAATACCAGTTTCAATTCTGACAGTTTATCTTTCTTTATACTTTGTGCTATAACACCTCTTAATGTTACATTTTTTTCAAACTCCGCAACAGTGTCTGCATGCCACAAACATCAAATTTCAGTCTCCCTTTGAATATAATTGCACTGTAAATCATCTTTAAAAAAATCTGCAATGTTCATCTTCAATTTGCCATCTATATATTTAAAAAATCCTGAGAAAGCGCCCTCCCCCAAAAGAAATTTCGCCGCACACGTCAAGATCAACACCAAAAATTTTATCTAATTTTTTTTTTTTTCTTCCTTTGACGGATCAGAAAGGCGTGACGATTCTTTGATATATTGCAAACGTGTACAAACACAAAAGTAACATACACAACTTCAACTGTTGTCAATCTGAAAAAGCAATACAGTTGAACCTCAAAAATCCGGAATTGGACGGGCCGTGGCAATTCCGGATTTTCTGGATTTTGGAGATTTGTTAAAAATATTTTTTATGATAGTATAATAGCATACAAAATGCAATTTTTTTCCCCACTGCAAATAAACTATGATCAAATTGGCGAATTAAATATTAAAATAGGAATAATACAGTAAAATATAACATGTATGCTGAAATTAAATATACATATTAAAACACAATAAATTAAAATATAGTACACAATAGATAATACAGTATAGGATCTATTATCCAGCGTCCTGATTTCCAGAACGCTCTAGAAACAGAAACACTAAACGATCTGAAACCAAAAATTTCAATTAAAAAAATTGGTAGATTTTTTATTTTCTTTTTCACATTTTATTGAAGAGTTAACATGCTTTATTATTAAAAAAAAAATTTCCTCATACATATCAAGATACCGTAAAATCTCGTTACCCCCCCCCCCCCTTGCAAATGCGATAAAAAACTGTAAAATAATTAGTAATTAATTATTAACCATTAATTAACCATTTTTAGTTTAAAATGGAAGAAAAAGACAGATAAAAAAAATTGAAGCTCAATAAAGGTTTTCTTTTTTTTTTTTAAGTAGATTAAAAAAAAAAAAAAAAAACTATAATTTCATAAAACAAAATTTGATTTCTAACGATTTCGTCAAACAAAGATATAATGTCACTGTTATTTTCACAAAAAATGGGAGCTCTGACAAGGTCTGGAAAAAATGAGTTTGACGTCCAACCCGGCAAGAGTCTGCAAAAAAATATTAAGCCTGGGCGCGGCCCAGCCCGAGACTAATAAAAGAAGATTGGCCCGAGGCCGTGCAGATCTCTAATGTGTACACTTAAGGCGAAAATTGTTTTGAAAAGCAAGCCCTCATTTAATGCTTTTAGTCTTACTGTCTCAGTTACACTTTTAAACACATGCATTCATTAATTAACATTCATTCTTCACCTTTATTTACATTCATTTAATCTCAGTATAAAGTTCATAAACAGTACATATCAACGCTATATCTTTATTATAAAAACGTAATTACTATAAATATATATTCAACTTACCCATATTTCTCTAGTTCTCTGTTCAATATTAATAGTTCACTCTTTAAAAGCAGTTAATTTTTACTTTATAATAGCTGATAAATTATATTTATTTCATAAACATTCAAACGCCAAATTTCAGTTATTTTCATTCAAGGCATACGGCGATGGTCCATTGAGATGATAATCGAATAATCGATTGGCGTAGTATGCTTTTTTTCCGAGAGATGGCGCCAGACAAGTCATTGTCTGATTCGCCGATCTCGTGAGTATTCATGTTTTTAGCCATGCGTCACTTCTGTGATCTTTCTAGAAATGTGTTTTCATTTGAAAGTGTATGTTTGGCAAGGTATATATGCATTACCTTGGTTGTTTAATTCGGTTTTGTTTTGATTAACTAATCATTTTGTAAGCAGTCGTCTTAGGATGGCTGGAGTGTTGTGTCGTGTGCTGTATATTTAGAATGAAACGATTTCTAAATTCAGTTTATTAATGTGTTTCTGTTTTCAAGTCATTAACGATTACAGCCTATATGCTGAAATTTCACCTGCGGCGTTTACGACCATTTCTTTATTTTTTTGGTGCAATTTTTCGTCGTGCGGCGTATACGCCACTGCGACGTTTCTTCCAGAAATTACGGTATGTTCTTTTTTCGATCATTTTTATAACTTCACATCAGCAAAATCGTTAAAAATAAGAAAGAATTAATTACATATTCTTAAATTTCATACTTTCTTTTTTAAATGCCAAAATCCATCAAATTTTTTTTTTAATTTTAACCCTTTGAAATAAAATATTTTTTAAACATCGTCATTCTTTTTTACTTTCTCCTTCTTCCTTAGAACATGTTTTTGAAGATAGAAAATCTGATTTTCATGATAACAGGAAGCCTATGTCATCTAAAGGCTCATCCACAATTCGGCCAATCAGAGAGATCAAATCAGGAGAATGAACAAAGGGGGGAAGAACGGGGGAGAGAAAATGAATGAGAGAGGGTGGGGAAAAGAGTGAATAAGAAGGAAAAGTGATAGGTTTCTTTTACTGTTTATTAAGGCCATTCCCAGAATATTGTACTTAGCGTGCTTTATTTATTTATTGGAAAGGCTGCTTTTTTGGGATTATTTGAAAATTTTTAATTTCTATACAATTGCAGAGTATTGCAGAGTAGGGGCAAAAAAACGAATATTACGGTAATTATGTATTCCTTTATCTCCATTTTATGTATCTAAAATTATTTATTCATTAAAAAATACTCAAATAAAAATAAGGAACCTGACAAAATATTTTTTATGATGATTTTTTTTTTTAAACACTTCAACGTTTTCAAGGGTTAACCCCTTGAAGGGCACTGGTGTATTAAAAATAGCTGGATCTTTTAGTACTTATCAATTACATTAACTTACTATGTTTACATTAAATTACTACGTTTGTTGCCAAACATAATAGTTGGTGCCAAATGAAACATTTGGAGAAAACTAACATTGCTGGTGCAAAAGTGATCATTTAAAAAATATATAACATTTCAAAATGACAGATTTTCAGGAACCATTTCACTACATCAATAAAAATATGCACTTAAAACAAAAGAACAAATAAATATTATACACTAAAATAATAAAATAAAATATGATTTAACTGCAGACATGAAACTGTCCATGTCTCTTAGCACTGTAGTAAACGTTTCATTTTTTTAAAAATAAAGACAAACAAACTCTATGAGATAGTATCTATATTAAAAAAGGACAAACATGTCCGTGTGTAACGCTGACGTCATTTTGCGAATGGCAACACTTGAGGATGAAATTTCCATTTTGCAATTTTTGTTACTGCAATTTTTTTAATTTCTACACATCGCACATTTACAATTTTTACACCTTTATGTAGGGAAAAAAATCTACTTTCAAATGCAATTTGTTTGAAAATTGTATCGCAATTTAATCATTTATTATAGCAATTAAGTTAAATTTCAAGCATGATTTTTTTTTTTAAATCTATATCGCTTGCAGACGATTACAAAATATAAATTCATTTTCACATTAAACAATATAAAAAGTTCAGCATTTGTTTCCAGCTAATATTCAATAATGAAATTAAAACTTCATTGCAATAAATAAAATAGTATAAATAAAGCACAAATTTAATAGACATCTATTCGAAATAAGCGCTTAAAACCGTTGAAATTATCGGAATAATAATAATAAACAAACACTGCCGCAGATAGCAAAATTTTTAGCGATTTCTTCCGCTATTAACTTCTGGCTTGAGACCAATACGAAATTACCACTTTCAATAAATTAAAAATTTTATTTGAATAATTGACATATTTCATATAAAATACTCTTTGGTGTTGTTAGATGGCAATCTAAAAAATATTAAATGTAAAAATCTATTAGAGTTTTTAATAAAAAAAAAGGTTTTCACACATATTCTCAATCTTGCGATGCCCTAGTTGTAAATAAAGACGAACACAGTCTTTCATTTATTATGCAATGTTCCATAATCTCTCAACAGGTTGGATATGACATCTAGTGGTCAACAAAATTGTGATTTATGTGAATTACTGTGAAATGTTTGTTCACAGCCATCATCTAAAAAAAAAATTTTGTAAACTTTTTTTCAATGTATAATCAAAATGTATATATTTTTTAACTGCTAAAAGACGTAAAATAAAACTTTATAAACTCTGTAAAAAAATATTTTATTAGACTGTTGACATGTTTTGGCTCCATCAAAGCCAGTATCAAAACAAATAAGAAAATTTTTAAATGGCACGATTTATACCCTAATGATTTGAAACACCATACATACCATTTTTCCACATACTCTTTCGGATTATGCAAGCTAATTCCATTTTATTTCTTACTCTGATGTTTATTTCCATATTCATAACCATGGAGTCGCTCGAGCCACCATTTTGGTAAGTTAAAGGATGCTGCATCGTTACATGTTGAATTTTTGCGTGTTACTATCTCTATGGTTTCTCTTATAATGGATGGACAGTATAGACTGGAGGGGGAAAATTATGTTACTTTCATTGAAGTTTATTTGGATGGTTTGCTTCTCAATATAATCTTGCCAGGGCTGTGGTTTTTCTATTATAGTACATTATAGGCTCCTTTTTTTTCTATAACTAAATTTCATGTTAGCCATGTAAGTTTGGAATTTTAAAATAGTCTTATTTGTTTTGAAAATGGCTTTGATGGAACCAAAACATGCCAACAATCTAATGAAACTTTTCTTTTCACTGCTTATACAGTTTCTATTTTAACACCTTTTAGCAACTGAAAGAAGCAGGCTGTTATAATTTGTAGTATATTAATCAAAATGCAATTAAAACTAATCAACCGTTGAACCCGAGACTAAGGGGCTTCTATCCTACAACATATATAAAAACAAGTAATATAAAAAAAAGTCAATTCCTACTTAGGTCAATGAAGAAAAATTTTATTTTAGTTACTTTTTATTAAATAATTACAATTAATATAAATATATATATACATAGGACAGAATCACACTATTAAGTGGCAAAATAGAAATTAAATTCAATGAATGAATTAATATTTGAAAAAACAATATTAACATCAAGTGTCATCCACTACAAGTTTTAAAAAATGTATTTGATGAATAAAAAGTATTTTATTAATGATTGAAAATATGAAACTAAAATTAATTAATTTAATTTAATGAATGAATTAAATTTAATTAAAAACATAAGTTGGAAATTGTACGTCAAACGTGACAAATGAGGTGCATTCGTACTATAAGCTAGTTGTATAAATATTCCTGATTTTTAATTCTGTGTAATGAATTACATCGTTTGCAAATTAATTTCTGTCATAAAATAAGTATCTTGGTCGCTTGACAATTAAACATCGGTAGCTCCTATAACAAGATATAATTTTTATCCTATTACCTATAATTTTTATCTCAAACTATAATAAAGAAGTAAGTTTGTGTCTGAAGAGACCGCTGCACGCAGAGCTACAAAATTGGGTGGGAAGGTAGGTACCTTTATGCTTGTAGTTTTGTACCTCGAAGCCAGATTTTGGAATTTTTGAATAGATTTTTTTTAATTAAATTTTTTATGTGATTTTTAGCGTTTTTTCATGTTTTGATGCAATTTTTCCACATTAATAATGGGAATCCGGTTTCAATCTTTTAGCCCAATAAATTTGGCCAGAATGCTTGATTGGTTCGGTGGTTGTGTTTCCATTTCAACCTCAGAATCGTCATTTTTTTTTCTCTTTTTAGTTTGGAGAAAGTTGATAATTCTTTACAGATAAAAAATCATGATTTTAAATATGCGATTTTTAGTATTTTTTGACGTTTCGCTGCAATTTACCCACATTACTGAACGGAATATGGTTCCAATCTTTTAGCCCAATATAGTAAATTTTATCCTCTTTTCAATAATGTTTATGCAAAATTTGTACAACAATTTTTGATTTTTTTGCGATTTGTTTCCTTCAACAACAAGTAATTTTGCCCAGAATGCTTGATTGGTTCGGTGGTTGCTTCCATTTCAGCCTCAGATACACTCACAATCACCATTTTTTTTTACCCTTTTTAGCTTGGAGAAAGTTGATAATTCTTTACAGATAAAAAATCTTAATTTTAAGAGGGATTTGTGGATTATTTATTAACCCAATTTTTTTTTATTAGATTTTTTCTTTTAGTTTCATTTTTTAAATTTTTTTTCATGTTTTGCAGAGTTTTTTGTTTCAAATGACGCCACAAATTGCCCACTACAAGTCAAACATCACTGGAGAGCAGTTGTGACTGGTAGCTGATAGAATTGTAGGCAGAGATGAAAGTCAACCGGGCAATTGTGATTGGCAGATGAAAAGGTCGTCAGCTGATTGCGATTCGAACAGAGAGTTGTGAATTTTTACCATTTGTTTTATGTGAATTTTAGTTTTTTTCATGTATACGTCATTTATGTATTTGATTTTAGAAATTAACAACAATAACTTACTGTTTTTGTATGTTAAAAAAAAAAAAAAAAAAAAAAAAAGTCATTTTTTTTTTTTTTTTTAAAGTGAATAATTCCTAATTTTTCAATTTTTTAATTTTTAATAATCCCTCGTGTTGATAATTGGCTGTCATAAATCAACCCAACCCAACCCAGGTACTAGATAAACTTCGGTATAATTTTTTCATCCCTTGGTTACCACTATTTATGAATATTTTCTCGGGTTCTATGGGCCCAATTTCAATGAGAATTAGTTCATTCAACTTAACACGAACTAATTAAGATATAGAATGGAACTGAAAGATTTTGCAGCGCCTACTATACGGTGTCGTAGGCAGAAGGGACATGTGCCAAAGTTTCGATCGGAAAGAGTTTAATTTAGAACTGAGTGCACCCTTTAGTGGTGGGAAGTGAAACTAAACAATTTTGCATTTAAAATTTGTCCGATTCAAACAAAAGGCCCGATTTCAACGACAATTGATTCATTCAACTTAACATAAAATAATTAAGATATAGATAACTAATTAAGACATAGATTTCGCGCCCCCTGGTGGTGGAAAGTGGAACTAAAAAAAATTCCACGCTTGCACAGAACGCCTTTTATACGTTGTCATAAGCAGCAGGGACACATGCCGGACTTTCGTTCAGAAAGAGAACAGAATTAGAACAAAGTGCACCCTCTGGCGATGGAAAATGTAACTAAAAGATTTTGCATTTAATCTTGGCCGGATTCAAACGAAATCTTTTCTGACATTCTTCCGTGGTCTCCCAGGTACTAAATAAAATTCGGTATCATTTTTTCTGCCCTTGGTTACCACCATTTAGGAATATTAATATCCAGGGGTATTGATTTATTTTCTTGGGTTCTATGGGTCCAATTTCAACACGAATCGGTTCATTCAACTTAACAGGAACTAATTAAGATATAGCTAATTATTTCAGACTCAGATTTGGTACTCCCTGGCGGTGGAAAGAGGAACTAACAGATTTTTTTCGCATGCAAGGCACGCCTTCTCAGACCTGCCAACCTCTGAAAATGAGAAATAGTAGCACACCAAATTCAAATTTATTTGAAGGTTGCTTGGTTGGTGGCTGTTTTTTACGCTGTAAATTTTAAGCAAACAAATACTAATCAATTAAACGCATGTGTATATCCATAAGCACACAAAGTAGGAGACTCTTTTGTTTTTGCTAATTTTTTTATTGCGGGTGGGATTGATTAAACATAATTATTCCTATTCAATTAATGCTCTGTCCACTCCTAAACCAAATTTCTGAACTTCACAGTGAATTTTCTGAAAGATTCCAAGGTGGTTTGGGGGATTGGGTGATGGAACTACGGGTATATCTTCCAGAGAAAAATGTTTGAGTTAGAGTCCTTCATCAGGTCGAATAAGCTGATACAACCGGGAGTGGGGGCGTGTCCGCTCCCGCCACTTTTTTGGCGTCCCTTTGACGAAATTTGCATTTTTTCGCGATCTTTTGACGAAATTTGCAGTTTTTTTCGAGATCTGTTGATAAAATTTGCGGTTTTTTTTCGATATTTTTTGACGAAATTTGCCATTTTTCACAATGTTTTTTCATGGAATTTGCCGCTTTTACGCGATTCTCTGTTGAAAGTCATGTTTTTCCTGCAATTTGTTGACAAAATTTGTCGTTTTTTTCGCGATCTTTTGACGAAATTTGCCATTTTTCGCAATGTTTTTCACGAAATTTGTCGTTTTTTCGCCATCTTTTGATGAAATTTGCCGCTTTTCGCAATGTTTTGACAAAATTTGCCGTTTTTTGCGATTTTCTGACAAGTCACGTTTTACCCGTGATCTGTTGACAAAAATTTGTCGTTTTTTCGCGATCTTTTGACGAAATTTGCTGTTTTCCGTAATGTTTATGACGAAATTCACCCGTTTTTTCGCATCTTAACGAAATTTGGCGCTTTTTGCAATGTTTTTGACGAAATTTGCCATTTTTTCGCGATTCTCTGACGAAAGTCACATTTTTCCCGCAATCCTTTGACAAAATTGGCGACTTTTCTTCGAACGAAAGACGAGATTGATTTTTTTCGGCGATCATTTGCCGAAATACCAATACATTTAATGTTCGAATTTTCGGATTTATGACCAATGGTTTTTTTCTTTTTCTTTTTTTTTTTTTCGGAAATCATTGCCTTAATTTTTCGGAAAATTCGGACCAGAATCACCCCTAAAAGATCTTTTGACGAAATTCCCATTTTTTCAGTAATCAATCAGTTGAATGAAATTCACGTTTTTTCGGCGATACTTTGGCGAAATTTGCTTTTTCCCACCATTTTTTTTGACAAAATTCGCATTTTTTCAGCGATCCTGTAACGAAATTCGCATTTCTTAGCTCGATCTTGTGACGAATTTCGGGATTTTTCGTGCGATCCTGTGACGAAATTCATGATTTTTCAAGTGATCCTGTGACAAAATTCACGTTTTTTTTTTTTTTTTTTTTTTTTTTTTTGCAGAAAATCGTAGTTTTAGACAGATTTTCATAGCATCGTAGTTTGTGGCTCAAAATCGTAGCAACTACGATTTTTTCGTAGCAGTTGGCAGCTCTGCCTTCTACACGGTGCCGTAACCAGCAAGAACAAGTGCCGGAGTTTCATTCGGAAATAGGTTTATTTAGAACAGAATGTTCCACCTGGTGGTGGAAACTGGAACTAAAAGATATTGCAGCACGTGCGTAGCGGCGATACACGGTATCATAGGCAGAGGAGACACATGTTTGATAATTTGTTTAGACCAAAATGCATCTCTTGACGGTATAACTAAACGATTGTCCTGCACGTGCATCAATAATGGTTATTTTTATTGAAACCGCAAAAGAAACTTACCGATTTGATAGTCCCAGACAGCGAAAAAGTTTCATTTTCACTCATCCTGGAGTATTAAGAAAAGTATTGAAATATTTGAATCGAAACTCACAGTTTATTTTCCTGATTTCAAAAATGCGAATTTTGTGAAAATCAAACGATAACTTTTTTTTAAATTTTGACCGAAAACTGACCCGTTTTGAATCAAATGATCAGACATTTGAGGAGGCGATATTACATTTACTTCCGCTTTGGGTCCATCTCTCTATTTAATTTCCGAAAGACAAAGAGCTACCGATGGAAGGGTTTCGTGCAGCGATTTTTAAGAGTGATTTCCCATTTCGAATTATGTTTTGGCGGGACCGGGCAGTGTCGGTCGGATCTGCTAGTATCAATATAAAACTAAAATTAATTAATTAAATTTGATGAATGAATTAATATTTGAAAAACTGTATTAACATAAAGTGTCATCCACTACAAGTTTTTAAAAATGTATTTGAAGTTGAGTGGATGAATAAAAAGTATTTTATTAACGATTGAAAATTTGAACAAGATATATAAATATATAGAGAGTGTGAACTAATAGTAGGAATTGAAAAAAAAAATTCAAATAAACAACTTCAAATAGTGCACTATTAAAACAGATTATCGTTTAAAAATAACGAGTAAACAAATTGAAGGACATTTCTCGAAATAAATCATTTTCAGGAAAGAAATAATGAACATTTCACTAAAATAAATAATACAGATGAAATCTAAGCATAAAATTAAACAAATACTAAAATATACAAATAAAAATATAATTATTACAAAGTATAGATTATTACAGGGTGTGCAGTTAGATTAACATAAGTAATGGAAAAAGAATCAATTCAATTCATAAGAAATAGTCTCAAGATCAGATTTCGAAAGAATACTTACACTCAAAGACATCGACAGAGGGCTGTGTTGGTCAATTCTTCAAAATTTCACAACAGTATTCAGTGTTGTGTCCGTACAATTGGACACATAGTTAAGTCTCTTTCATTTAACAGTTTCAACAGAAAACTAAAAAACATATGCACGTTTTAAAAATGTGTAAACTATAAATTAAAAGGGAGAAATAAATAATGCGAAATATGAATTCATTATTAAAATGCATAACAAATTATTGTTAATACTATTTAAATGTTTTTTATACTTTGCAGTGGTTAAATGCCATGTTTAAAACCTTCCACAACCAAGAAAATTAGACAGTGCTCCTTGATTGTGTTTAAATCTAAATTACAGACTACTGTTACATAACTACTGCTCCATGAACATATTTGCATAAAAATGTTAAATTTTTAATCTTTTTATTTATTTATTTTTTTTTTTTATGTTTTTGGGTGAAAAGGTTACTGTACATCTTTTCAAAATTTGAAATCCTTTCATAAAATGAAAAAAAAAAATAATAATAAATACTCACTTTCTTAAGTATGAACTGTGCCAATGCTATTTTAAACACAAGTGGGTAAGTGTGATCAAAGATCGCTCAAAGGGTTTCGTAAACACTTTATCCTTTCTTTAATAAATCCAAATAAATTTCATTTTTGAAAAAAAAAAGGAAAAAAAAGTCATGTTTTTTATAAAGTAAAATTAATTGGTCTATTTTTATTGTTTTTTCAAATATCTGAACCGGTTTGATAGCGAGCTAAGTCCGCTATTTTACTCTGTCATAATAATATCTGTCATGTGGTCTAAATGCGATATTAAAAAAAATCGATTTCAAAATTAAACATGTTGTATAGAAACCTTTAAAATGTTAAAATAGGCCAAAATTTCCGTAATCGGGTTTTTATCATGATTCAATACGTTCCTCAAACTTATATATTTACTATTCTCTATTACTCATATTGATACTGTCTTTGTATTATTCTCAAACATTTGAAAAATCTGTTATGACATCAGATTAATTTTCTTTTTAATTCTCTAATGACGTCCTATTAAGCTGCTTTCCGTATTGACACATACTCAGACTCCTTGTATTATTGAGAAATGTTTGAAAATTTCTGTTTTATGACCAATATGACGTCCTATTAATCTTTTTTTTTTTTTTTTTCAGTTGGTGAAGCTTTTTATTTCCTTTTTAATTTTTCACGTAGAAATCTTTCAATAGAAAATTAATTATTGTAGAAAGAATTTTATTGTAGATTTTTAACTGTTGGCAAATGCTATAATGAAAAATGTTTCAATTGAATAGGAAAAGGATGTTAGATT
The DNA here is from genome assembly GCA_963931845.1 of Maratus michaelseni. Classification (NCBI taxonomy): domain Eukaryota; kingdom Metazoa; phylum Arthropoda; class Arachnida; order Araneae; family Salticidae; genus Maratus; species Maratus michaelseni. The sequence goes on from OZ007598.1 coordinate 316,426,329, forward strand.
TTTGGTTTTTTATCTCTCTATATTAAAATAATACGATTTTTTCAAATTTAATGATTTTGAGCTTTATAGTAGATATTCAACTATAAATACACAAAATTTCAAGTGTGTAAGTTAAATATTTTCTGAGAACCGGCTCTGTGATGGACAGACAACGAAGCAGGGGTTAATAGGGTTTCATGAGATGAACGAAACCCTAAAAAATGAAAAATCCAGTGTCAAGAGTAGATTTCTAACACATTCAGAAAATTGTAATGAAACTTCACCGTTAAATAAGGTGTGTGTGCGTGTTTGGGGAGGGTAAGCAGGTTACTCCAGAGATTGTGCGTGAAAGACACTATACATAAACACATCATCACACACACGTTATCTCAGTAGTATTCTAGACTGGAGTTTCGCTAGTTTGTAGGAAGTGGCATTTGAAGGGGAAAAACATGTTCCTCTTCAGAAAAATGTTTAAGAAATAATGAAAAAAATTGAATGAGTTTGAGTGCATGAACATGTTTGAACGCAGGAATTTTGACTTAATTTCTTGGATTTGTTATAATTTAACTCAACTAGCACTCATTTTTCCAAAAGTGCATTAAACTCAACTCAAAACTCTGAGAAAGCGAGTCAAACTCACGAGTTTCAACTCAATGAGTTTGTGTACAACACTGCACAAATGTGAAACAGCAACCAATGAAACAATTTCTAACCTTACATGGCTTATTTATGTTACATATGATTAAATTATTCATGGCTTATTTGTGAGCCAATATAGATTTGTAACAGCCATATAAATAGCTTATAAATAGAATTTTCTTGAAATTTTCCTCCATACTAAATCTTATCATTAATGTCTATTAATAGAACAGCCTTAAATAAGGCTGTTCTCAAATCCAAACTAGCTGCTTTATGGCATATTTTTAAATTCATTTTTGTTTGGAAACGCATGAAAATGGCAGCTGTTCTAATTCGGAAACTTTGTGATTGGAAGTCCTTTTCCAGTTTTTGGTAAAGGCAGAAAAAAGATTTTTCAGAAAATACTGTGGAAGTCAACTCATTCCATCATTTAAACAAGTACATTCTGTGAATTTACATATCACTTATTTCCATTCCATTAAGCAAAAATCACATGCAAAACGCCATTTGTTCACGGGTGATGACATCAAAGCTTCCAAGAGACTGCCGTGATAACAGTGATTAGGCAATCACAGAGCTAGAGTGTGAATGAATCACGTGTTTACTGGAAAGCCGGCATGAATTGATGCTTTTATGTACTTAACTGAAAACTTGGGGATGGTAAAAACATAAAGTATGTCATGTAAATAAAACTGGATTAAGATATATTTTAACTTTAAACTTTAATAAACATAACAAAAGAAGAACACTAGAGAGCATAAAAACAAAGAAATTAACCTTCACACACTTATCGACACTATCAGAAATTTCATCGTCAAGGAGTGGGTGAAAACACATTCCAACCAAAGATTTTTGGTAAGAGGACTTTTTACAAAAGGAATACATTACAAAAGGAATTTTTTCGAAAAGTGAAATTGGTTGAAAATTGGGGAGGGAGGGGGGTTATTTTTAGAGTTTTACAGTATTTTCCAAAGAAAATGATTGTAGTCTATGAGAAACATATTTGAATTTCATAGCCATTCAAGCTTTTTTACAAAGACAGTAGGTATAACAAATTCAATTTATTTATTATGTCCCTCTCCAAAAAAAAAAAAAAAAAAAAAAACTACATCTGATGACTATATTTTAATACTGTGTATCTTAACAAATTTCATGGTGATTAGCCAATTTTTACAAAGCTTAGAAAATGAATACGGAAAACAGACAAATAAACCACACAAGTTCGCCGTACACAAATCTCACCGACAACAGCTTTTGTTTTTTATCGGTATTAATTAGAAAGAATACTTTGGTGTTGAAATATTTTATGGTATTATTTCTTTTTCTTTTTTGTATTTTAAATGAAAGAGTGAAGGGCATGCATTTTAAATGTGTGTATTTTAAGGCTGTTCCCAAATCCAAAGGAAGTACTTTCTGACGCATATTTGTGAATTCATTTTTGTTTAGAAACATATGAAATTGATAGATGATCTTATTCAGAAACTTTATTATCAAAATGGGTTTTCCATATTTTGATAAAAACAGAAGATCTTTCAGAAAATACTGTCAAAGTTGGCATTTTGAACCAAAATTCCCAATTCTACAGTGCCAGAAAAGGGAATAACATGACAAAAATCACTTACAATTCAATAGATAATTTATTTATAAAAAAATGGAGTATTTTTTAATTCCAAATAGCTTTAATAGTCAGGCCTGCCAATTTTATGCCTTTGTGATTAAAAATCAGTCAGAAAATGTGTCCGAAAGTTTGCCGTTGTTAAGCAGGTCATTCGAGAACCATCTTAAATGAAAGTTATGTATATTAAATTAAGTGAGTGAAATGAAATGAATGCAATGCAACACAACACAGATTATGATGAGAACGCAAAATTTGGTGATTGCCCATTTAACATAAAAATTCCATAATAAACAAGTCTTTAAAAAAAAAAAAAAAAAAAAAAGTAAGTTTTAAAAATTGAAGAATTTGTTTAAAATTTACTTACGCATTTAAAATAAAAAATGTATAACTGTTGTTTGCATTACCTCCTTTCTTTAAAGTCAAAAAGCAAAACATTGAAGTTTTTAAACACGCAAATTTGAAAAACCTGACGCATATTTTGAAATTTGAAAGACATATTACGACAAAATTTCATATATTCACATCATATATAGAGATATAAAAATAAATACCATAGCATTAAATAGTTTGATATTTTATGTTAATAAGATTATACAGTAGAAGATCTTTATAATGCAAACCTAAAAACAGGAGGTTGTGCGTTATATAGCATCCTATGTGATGATTTAACACATCATCAAATTTAGTTTATAAAACATGGCCAAATAGGTGTGAAACATACCAAAATATATTAGAGTATCTTTATATTGCATTCTTTATTACCAGGAGTTGTGCAGATTATAATTTTTTGCAAAATATAGATCATTCCACACATTGTTCAATTTACTTTATAAACATTGTGCAAACATTCCTGTATCTAATCATAACAATTTTTTCAGTAATAAGCTCTGAATGAAAGAGATAAAGTTGAACTAATGTATCAAATTGAGTCTGCTACAGAATAGGAACTATTTATAATGTGGTAATGCAGGTGTTTCTTAACTGTAAAATTCATTGTTTACATTTGAGAAGTTGTGCGTTATACAGATCTTCTACTATATTACAATGTTTCATAAGAAATCCATACTTAATATTTCATAGCAATTTATTACAATGCTTTCACATGAATAATTTTTTTTTAATTTTTTAACACTTCTACTGTCTCACATGCACACATATATATATACACACATTTGTTTCTTATACTTTTTAATTCCTCTGCCCAAAACAGTACATAAATATTAAAGCAGGTATGAAAGGTATTCTCAAACCACTTAACAAATTTCCAACACTGAGACACCCTCCCCCCCTTCTTTTTTTTAAACAACTTTTTATGTAGCATCTCCATGTAGCTTCATCATTAGTAATGTACAGTTTCATATCATGGCCATTTTCACATAGTAGTTTGTGGTGTAAAATTTTCTAAAAAAAATCAAATTGCATCCATCTGAGTACTCGGTACATCAAGGATTGTTTCTATAGTTATAAAAGTAAATGCAGGCGATTAAAGAAAAAAAAAGCAATACATCATTCCATTAAAAAATACATATATATGTATATGAAAAATGTTCTGGAATATCAAGGAGAGAGCAATGGGATGCTGTTTCTTTGGGAACAAGATTTTACAACCTAACTTGGCGATATATCTCTGTTACTTGGCAATTCATCCTTGGAATTGCTATAACAAAGCGTCAGAACTTTTAATGATACAGTTCTTAAATCAAGAATTTCCTCGGACATTGAGAGTGAATTGGGAGAATTTCATTGGGCAATACTGTGCAAGCATTCATTACAGCAAATAAAAATAAATATCAGTACAGCAAATAAAGTAACTTTGTGACTAAAAGAAGAGGTGTTGTTTTTGTATAAAGTTAAGAAAAAATATTGGGTTAACAATAAAATAGGACAGCAATCAATGCTTGATAATTTTTTTTTTAACGATTGTATCATTTTTTTTAATGATTTTTCACAGAAATAATTATTTTTTCTACGACACACAATTATATGATCAATAATAATTTGATATGTATATAGAGAAGTAAGCTAAAGTTAACTAAAGCATATGAAAACATCAGCAACAATTAAATAAATATATAAAAATAGGATTATTTCACTTGTTGCATGGCAAAAAATACAAAGATTACAAAAACAGAAGGCTCTACGGAATAATTTGACCCAGAGGAATAGCAAAAATAAAAAACTATAGAAACAGTTTTGTAAAACTGTTACATACAGTACATAATGTAATAAAGTACATAATGTACAAAATAGTTTTCACACAAAATAAAAAAAAGGAAAAGAATGAAATAATTTAATTCCTAGCCTGTTTCCGGTCCATGAAAACTTATACCACTTTAAAAAAAATCCTTATTTAATCGTAGAATTTACGATTCAATAACAAAAACATTTCTTTTCAAAAACAGTTGTGGGAGGTGGAATCACCTATGTGTTAATCAAGCCTTATATGTCCCACAAAGTGCTTCCGTTCAAAAAAAATATATATATATTGAAATAGTTGCATTAACAGAACCTGATTATTTCAAATCATCACAATTTCCATTCATCACTCAGAACAAAATTTACTTTAATATGCAGTATAAAGAATAAATTATGAATTACAAGAAGTATTAAAGCTTCTTTTAAAGCTTTAAACTCGAATATGCATATGGAATAAGAATTTTTGAACATCATGCATGTCAATAAATTTAAGTTTCAAAAGTTTTGAAATTAGAAAATGAAAATCTATTATTAACTAAAATATTATAGAAAATATTTTTAAGAATTGAAATTCTTATTGAAATATTATAATAATAATATTATAATAATTATACTAGGACTTCCCTCAAAGGGATTAGTCTGAGTGATATTGCTGAGAACATAAAGTTAACAATTACCATATAAAGAAGATATCAACAAGAATCTAAGTGAATATACAGCATATGATAGAAAAGAGATAGATAAAGATACAACATATGAAAAATAGCAAATTAAATGATATAATTACAAAATATCATATATAAATTCATATACTGTTATGTTTTCATATGCATTTTTTTATAACATTTGGCAAATAATCTCATTTTCTTAAGCGGGAATTGCTCAAAACTTTTTTTAAAAAAACCCGCCGGATCTTTTAAAACGATATTTTTAAAGTCACATAATCAGATTTGCAGCCAATAGCGTATTTTAGCAAGCGTAGTTTAACGCAAATTTAATTTAATTTTTGCAACATTTTCTTTGTGACAAATATCTAAATAAAATATTAAATATTGAAATATTAAATCAAATATTTAATATTTGAATTAAAAAAATTTCCTTTGTTTATTTGTATAACTATTTATAGAAACTCGTATACTTCAAACCACAAGTCTAACTACTTGTATGTCTTAGCTGTGTCTCTCTCCGAACTCATCTGTCTACTGTCTCTCTACTCTTCTGTATACCCGTCTCAGTATCCGTCTGTCTTTCTACCCGACTCTTTAATCGTGTCTCTACCTGTCTCGCTTCCCGTTACACTACTCGTCTATCAACACGTCTGTCTGTCTATATACCCCTCTCTCTACCCGTCTGTCAAGTCGTCTCTGTACTCGTCTCTCTATCCACCACGCTACCCGTCTCCCTACCCATCTCACTACCCCTCTGTCAACCCTTTTTTGCACCTGCCTCGCTACCCGTCTGTCTATTCGTTTCGCTACCCGTTAGCTTATCTCTGTCGCTATCCGTCTCTCTACCCGTCTGTCTACCCGTTTGTTTACACGTCTATCTATCTCTCGCCAACTCTTCCCAATATTTAAACAATTTAGTAAACGGAAGCCGTTTATCTGTTATTAAATGCAAACAGGAGTAATTTATCTAAAGAGTGTAATTAGATGCAATTTTTTTAAATACATACATAAACCAGCATAATAATTCACCAGTTTTATTTTCATAGTAGTTTATGTCATTTGACAGTAAATCTCAACTTCTTCAACCCGAACTGCATCAAGCTTTTTAAAAAAGCCCCAAGGTCCGTATAACTGGGAAGGGGAATTGTCCTCAGGGCTATTAGATACATGTTATTAAGTTAAGTGAAAGTTTCGTAATCGGGTTCGCAGCCAATTTCTTATGTCAGAAAGGGTGGCTTCACGCCATTTTAAATTCATTTCTGTAACTTTCTTTTTCTTTTTTTGGTGGGTGGTTGGGGGGGGGGGGGGGGTTCCAAATATATATACTTAAATTCAAACTTTTGCCCCCATGTTAATATTAGTGTTGTTTGTATTATCAATTAATACTTTGTTGATCGAGCTTCATTCGAAACAAATGTAAAAGACTTCTACAGTTTTTTTTTCTAGGAGAAAGTTCCGTAATCGGGCCCTAAGCTAATTGGGGAATTTAATATCATTATTGTTTCTAACTCTTATAGAGTTAAAGCAATATTGTTGCTAGCATTACTCTTGTTTGTGACCAACCTCTTCTGTGTATCTGAATAGGGAAAAGTTCCGTATCATGTACTGGTTGGTGCCAAAGGCAGTTGTAGAATCTTACAAATTTTTCTAGAGAGCGGAAAAACATGTTTTTTAAAATATTTACAAATATACGTTTATTAAACCATGTTTTTGAGCCATTTTAAAAAATTAAGTACGGTGCTAAAATAAAATTTTATTGCCATTTTCGATATTTTAATAAGAAATGAAAATACATAACAAACAAATTTAACAAAACTAAGCCATTTTTGGGTACTTCTCTATTATCCCGTCGACCACTTTTCATAACAAAAAACTATCGCCAAACTAAGATTAAACGCCAAAAATACAGTCCCATTTACTTGATGCCAGAAGCATTATACGTATTTGTTATGCCATCAAGTGGTTTTTAATTCGACATTTGCGTGTATTTTTCATTATGTTTTACTGATTTATTAGTTATTTCATTCATTAAAGTAACAATTGTGTCCTTAAATTCTTATATTTTATTTATTTTGATATTTCAATGGCAACGTTCTCCCGTTTATTTAGCGTTACAGTTTGGCGATAGTTTTTTGTTATGAAAAGTGGTCGATGGGATAATAGAGAAGTACCCATTTTTTGTGATAAATAATTGTTATTGTCAAGGGGGCAAATTGTAAACAATTAATAAGCGAACTAAAAAAATTACCGGAAAAAACTTGTGGGAATCTCAAGAAAGAAATATCTGATATAAATAGCATTTAAAATCTTAAAATGGAGAAGTGGTCCGTATAAAAATGCAAAACATTATACACCTGATATAAGAATTTTTTATTTTTTTATATTTCCGAAAGCACAGATAAAAGGGTAAAAATCCCGGCACAGATGCCATATACTCACCACGTTGGCGCGATTTTTCCCCCGCCCCTTTGGCGAAAACTGTTTGTTGTGTTTGTTTACTTTTATTTTTTATTTTAATTCTATAGATTATTTTTATATGTATATCAATATTCATTTAGGCACAGATGTCATATACGCACCAGATTGGCGCGATTTTTCCCCCGCCAATTTGGCGAAAACTTTGTTTTTGAATATTAGTTACAAATACCATACAATAATAGCATGTAATTTTTTATTTCACTATAAAAATAAAATAACGTAATAAATGAAATAGCTCCTATTATTCAAAAATGGGAAATAAAAATAAATAAATGATAGTTTGATATAAATAAATATTGATATATATAATAAAAACAATTTATAGAATTAAAATAAAAAATAAAAGTTAATAAACAACAATTGAAACAAAATAACCGGGTTACCATGTGAGGCATAAAATTGCCATTTTGTTGCAATCGCGCCAATGTGGTGCGTATATGACATCCGCGCCTTTATTTATATCAAACTATTATTTATTTATTTTTATTTCCTTTTTTAAAATAATAGAAGCTGTTTCATTTATTACGTTATTTTATTTTTATATTGAAATAAAAAATCACGTGTACTATTTGTCACGCTATTTGTAACTAATATTCAAAAACAAAGTTTTCCCCAAGCTGGTGGAGGGAAAAATCGCGCCAACGTGGTGCGTATATGACATCTGTGCCTTGTTTCATTTCACATAGAGGTACTGCTCTATTATCCCGTTGACCACTTTTCATAACAAAAAACTATCGCCAAACTGTTAGATTAAACGCCAAAAATGCAGTCCCATTTACTTGATATCAGAAGCATTATACGTGTTTGTTACGTCATCAAGTGGTTTTTAACGCGACATTTGCGTGTATTTTTCATTATGTTTTACTGATTTATTAGTTATTTCATTCATTAAAATAACAATTGTGTCCTTAAATTCTTATATTTTATTTATTTATGTATTTTGATATTTCAATGACAACGTTCTCCCGTTTATTTGGCGATAGTTTTTTGTTATGAAAAGTGGTCGACGGGATAATAGAGAAGTACCCACATATGTATTGGTACTTTTATGTTAACTTGGCGCAGTTGATAAATCGCCAAATATTTTTCTCATAACATCTTCATATTGCATTCATTTCATTTAAATATAAATCTTTCACTGATTTCATTTGAAATACATACATTAAAAATACACGTCTTTCACTCATTTAATTTAAAATACACGCCTTTCACTAATTCCATTTAAAATACTAAAAAGGAAAAGAAAATAAGAAATAATGCCACAAATCGAAACCTTTTATTTAAACATCAAAGAATTGTTCCTAACATACACACGCGAAATAAAAAAGCTGCTAATGGTGTGATTTACGCCAAATCTCTAATACTAATACTACTCTTACTAATCTCTAATACTTTTCAAACAGAAAAAATTCCAGATTAACTTTCCATTTTTATTAAATTGAAATATATTTTATTGTGCTGAATATTAGTGCTTGCATATTTTTTTGCTCCATGTATTCCATGAACTTTTCAATTCCGATTGTCTACGAAAATCTCCCGCCGGTGAAAATGACGTACGCACAAAATTTAGTGACGTATGTACTTTAATTGTGCTTTTTTATCTATTTTTTTAATATAACTTCCAAACGGTGTGACACTTATTCTTGGTAATAAATAGACGACGTTGTCACCTTTATAGGTACCTGCTGTAAAAATTTGAACGAAATCCGTTAAATATTTTTTGAGTTATGCTTGACGAAAGGTTTTAATATCCATCGCAGCTATATATGGGGCAAAGTAATACTGCGCTGTGTATGAGTCTTCGTTGCACTCAGACAATTATAATTACCCCCCCCCCTCTTGAGTCCATTTTTAATGATATCAAAAATGTGTCCTACATAAATTTTTGGCCCTTTTCCTAGAAGTAATAATAACTTTAAACAGATTCGATACGTATCATAATTAAGAAGTTATGGGGGTTTTTCTGTTTTCACAAAAAGCTCAAGCCCACCCATCTTCCTCCCCCCCCTCCCCACCTCCCTGGTTCAATTTTGACTTAAATTTAACGAACTTAACTGAGATTTTATGCCCCTTGATTTTATGTATCTGTTTGGAAGAGATTTGTGCAGAATTATGAAGTTATTGTGTCCATAAAAAGTGATAGATAAAGTTTTGAACTGGGGGTGGTTTTGGGTCAGGATCGGTGTACATCTGCAAAAATTTTTCAGCAATTCCAACTTAGGAGAGAATGTAATAGGTGGTATTTCTTACGAAATCTACCTACCTGATAGTTAAAAAATTAGCCTATTATTTCAAGGCTTCATAATGATGAACCCTTTTAATGCAAAATACAATGTAAAAGAGGAGCAGCGCACTACTTAACTGCTCTGTAGTGGTCTTGAATTCTTTATTTTCATTTTACTCTAAATGAAGAGGAGCTTAGTCTATCTGACATTAGTTATTACACATCACTGTAAAAAAAAAATCATTTGGGAAAAATCGAAAAAAAAAAAAAAAAATTATTTTAGCAATTTGACATTTCATGAAATGTTTCCACGTAAGGCACGATTCAACTATAGATGGTTTTACTGTATTCCAATTTTGTCTCAGAAAACCTGTCCCAAACTTAGCTGGAAGAATAAGATTAAGCACATATTATCAAAAGAAAGTTTCAGACACATTTTTTAACACTTTCCAACCTAGTTGAAAAGTGTTTATTGACTTCGGTTTGTCTGGCCGTCTGTCCGTGCTCTAACTCCCATAAATACGGTCAGATTGCCCTGCAATTTTTATATGTTATTGTCGTTATTTATAGCATGTTTCCTATTTCACTTATAGTTTTTTTACAGGGACACTCAAAAGAATTCCGTTACATGAGTGTCTATGGGGAAAAATCATTTGCGGTTTATTTTAATGATGTTACACAATTTCAAACACATTGTAATTGATATATATAATGAAGGTGCATTGCAAGAAGCTTAATATGGAATAGGGTATGCATAGCACTTATAGTTACTTTACCAAAAGAATTCCGTTACATTACGTCTATAAAGAAAAATCGTTTGCGGTTTAATTAAATAATGTTTCACTATTTTAAACGCATTGAAATTCATATATATATCACTAAGGTGCATGACAAGAGGCTTACTACAGAATATAGTGTGTATAGCAGTCATCATTCATTGACAGGGACACACAAAAGAATTCTCTACTGTCTGTCAACAATAATTCCTGGAAGTGCGTTTTAAGTTGCTGAACACGATTTTAAATTGAACTCACTTTTTGTCTATTATTTGGTGTGTATAAATTTTGTAGATCCTATACAGGGCAGCACAAAAGTTTGCAAACACATTTCCGTTTGTTGACAGAAACTGCAGAAGGAGAATTTTAAACTGTGCTACGCGTTTCCTAACTAAACTAAAATTTAGCATCCAATGTAGTATACATACAAATCTATAGATCCTATACAGGGCTGAATAAAAGTATTCGGATATTTTTCCGAATATTGTATATGTTAGAAATTTATGTTGGGAATTCCTGAAATTATGTTTTTAAATATGTTATGCTTTTTCCAAATTGTTTACTGAGATGTTATCTTTCAGCTTATTAAACGGTAATGATTTGTAAAATTATTTTGGAAGCGTTGGAAAGTGTTACATAATCTATGCTTGATGCATGATTTTTCGTTCTTGTTTTCACCTAATCTCGCTTCTTGTGTGTAACCTATTTCTCACTCGCCTTTATTTTCGTGGAGGTGATTTTTCCAAGGAATTGGATAGATTTATCAGCAACCCATTGTGCTCTGCAAATGCCCCACTATGATACTGACAGATAGAAAAAAGAATGACGCATTCACTCTTTCATGGTATCTTTTCTTAAACATTTCGCAAAAAAGATATGGTAAGAGGAAAGAAAAAAAAAACATCATTTACAAACTACCTATCCAGGATTTCTAAAATGTTTTCAAAATGTAAAAACATAATTTAATTAACAGTTAATTGATATAGTTTTTTTTTTAATTATACACTATTTACTTTATTTTTTTCTACTTTTTAGGATTTAAAATGTTTTATTGTTGCAATTTCACAACCAGTTGGCCTTTTTTTGGCAAGCCTATCATTAAATCCTTGGTAGTGTTAACTCCTATACAATTGTAACTCTAAAGAATATTTAGCAATTTATCACCTGTAATGAAGCTAATATAGAAATGCTTTATAATTAAGTTCTAAATTTAATAAAATGTTGTGTTGTCACTGGACATAATTTTTATAATTCTAGCAAAGCAGGAAATGAATTAAAAATTGATTACAAAATTCCATCTTTACACACTACATACAAACAGAGTTGAGTTAAATAAAAGAATGTAAATAATTGGATAATACACAAGAAAGAAAAATCATGTGTCAAGCATAGATTATGAAACACAGCCAGAAAACTGTAGCAAAAGGTGAAAGAAGATATGCAAGTAAACAGTTTAGAAAACATATAACACATTGAAAAATAGAGTTTTCAAAATTACCTTCCAGCGTCAAAAAAGGAGTCAATTTATTTTGTGCAGCCCTGTATAGGATCAATAGATGGGGATATAATTTAGTTCAGTTAGAATATTCACATTTTGCAATTTCCACCCATCGATGGAAATGCACTCAAAATCTTTTGTACAGCCCTGTATATTATCTGAAGAGTTTTGTATACACCACCTATTAAGCTAAAAGGCAACCTAAAACTCATTCGCAACAATGACCAACCGTAAACGACAATGTATATTTTTATATTAAAATCATTAAAATTACAGACATTACATTACACTTTCATAAAACATTAAAAACATATTAAAATTGGACGTTTTGGATTTACATGAAAATCCCTCTGCAACAAACATTTTTCTTAACATAAGTCACAGTTAAAAATTATCAACAAATAGAAAATGCAACGTATCAAAATATCGAGGCCAAAGTTACAGTAACAGTTATAATAACACGGAGTATTCATTTGGGATTGCACCTGCTTCGTTATCTGTAATTTTCGTATACCATGCTTCTAAGAAAGTACGAGTTCTGTAGTCGCTGCATTCGGCATTTTGATATGTTGCATTTTCTATTTGTTGATATTTTTGAACTGTGACTTACGTTCAGAAAAATGTTTGTTGAAAAGGGATTTTCATGTAAATCCGAAACGTCCAATTTTAATATGTTTTTAATGCTTTATGAAAGTGTAATGTAATGTCTGTAATTTTAATGATTTTAATATATATGTTCAGACGTACATATAAATATGTTCAGATGTAATATTTTTGTTTACTTCAAATGTATCTTTTTCTTTGTGCATTCCCTGTGTATGAATTTATTTATATTCCACAAACTTCCATTAGTCTACCAAAGAGAGTTCAGCATGAAAATGCGTAAACACAATTAAAAACTACCTTTAAACAATTCACTCCCATAGTCTGTTAATACTTACAAATCCCCAGTATAGGAACAACCGAGTTTATAAACTCGGTACATACGTACTAAGAAAATATTTAGTTAAACTTAAAAACACAAACCAAAGCTGAAAACTCACTTATCACACATGTACACTTAACACGTCACTTATCACAGACTGTAAATATTGCCCATGTACTGTAACCGATATCTTTTGTGTGTCTCTGTAAATAAACGCAATGCATACAACACTTTAAAGAAAGCAATTTGCAATTTATAGTACACCTCAGTAATGCATATAATTTCCATTATGTTTGAAATAGTGAAATATCACTAAATGACACTGCAAATGATTTTTCCCATGGAAAAATGTGTAACAGAATTCTTTTGTTTCACCCTGTAAATAATTAATGTTCTGCACCGCATATTCTACAAAAAGCATGTTTTAATTTGCTTCATAATTATAAATCAATTTCATCATGTTTCAAATGACAAAGTGTCATCAAACTGCACACGAAACGATTATTTCCCATTGACTGCAATGTATCGGACAAACTTGTATAAAACCTAAAACTTTCTGCGCACATAAATATTGGGTTAAAAACTTTCTGCAAATTAATTTAATGTTTAATAAAATTACGTGTTATATTAGTCTGATGTTATGAATTAAAAACAGTTTAAAATAATTACCAATTATATTAAAAATTAATTAAAGAATAATTATTTTGGTTACAACATTTCAGACAACATTGAAACAAGCATTTCAGAGAGAAGAATCATCTAAGAGTTTCCTCACTCGATTCAGAGGAAAAACTCCCGCCTTCAGAAATGGGATCCATATTTCCATCGCCATGCTTATTTTGAGGTTTGACAAAAGCTGCAATTATTCATGTTTGATTTGCACTTCTTTTATCAACAGAACTCACTTGACTGTGCTTACGTTGTAATTTTCCTCATCACAATATATTTAAAATTAATTTTAACTTAAAGAATAATCCTGAAATTCAATAGAACGAATGTACAGGCCACACTAAGTACCACTTTGGAGAGAGTTTGATGGGGTGCTAAGATAGTGCTCCCGATGGCAGCTTTGGCTGTGTTTGGAGTTGTGAGTTGCCATTCGAAAGTAAACAATTTTAAACAGAATCTAATTTGAGAAAGAAAAAAAAACTTGTACCTAAAAATAATACATCATTTCATCTGTGTCATTTATGATATTTTTTTTTTCTATTATTATTTTTATTTCTATTTAAAAAAATTTCAGCCACAGAATTTTTTTTTTAGCTAGCCGCCAGTCAGTCATTGATGTTAATTATAATTTAATACATCTTGAAATAGTTAAAGTTAGCTTTAAATCATTTTAAAGAAATTCAATTTAAAATGTTTTCTAACACTATCAAAGTATTCGATTTAACTGCCACCGTCCGGCTAAAAATTCCTTGCAGCAACCGATGGAAAATCGATTGGCACCAAGCTCTAGTCAGTGAAAAAAAAAAATAATAATAAAAGCATCTGTGATGTCACAACGTTTTGCGTCTTTAAACTTTCAATTGTGCGCAAACAGTAAAAAAATTGTACATAAAATAAGGGAAAATTTATAATTTTTCAATATTTAAAAAAAAAAAAAAATTCTGCAAAGTTTTAATTTTGCATAAAATTTTCCGTGTGCGTCTATATTATACAACTCTGGTAACGGAAGACTTTTGACTGCCCCTGTAAAAAAACTATAACTGCTACACACTTCAGTTGAAATAGGAAACATGCACAATAACATACAAAAATTTCAGGGCAATTCGAGTCTATTGACGCGAGTTAGAGCACAGACAGACGACAGACAAATCGAAGTCATAAACACTTTTCAACTAGGTTGGAAAGTGTGAAAAAATAGGAGACCATTGATTTCAAAAGCTATGCTTCTACTATATATATAAAACACAAATGGAAATTTCGTTCTGTTCCTTTATAACTCAAGTTCTGCTGAATGGATTTTGATGGAAGTTCGATAGATATTTTTTCAGGGAAGGTTTTAGTATATAACACAACGTTCTACGTAGATTAGTTATAGAATTATGATGGAAAGTTCTGTTATTTTGAACAATAAGGTTACCATAGGTCTTTTTTTTTTTTTTTTTTTTTTTTTTGACGACCGTTATTGTTGGCGAAAGAACTGAAACGGCTATATCAGAAAATAATTCAAACACATAGAAAACTAAAAGAAAAATTCTCTTATTAATTTTACTTAAAATCCTCCCCCCCCCCCTCGCAAAAAAAGAGAAAGGAAAGAATGTTTTAATGAGGGATAATATTATAAAGCGAAAACATTTAATTTAAACCCAAAGGAATGTTTGTAATGCTTAAAAATATTCAATATTTGGCGATTTATCGTTTGCGTCAGGTTAACAAAATCTGATCATTTGATTAGATATTATATGAGTGACAATTTTTTTTTTTTTTTTTTGCCTTTCTATTAATTTATGATTTACATGTTATTTGTTTATTTACGATTTTGATTTTACCTTTGGCACCAAACAATGTGATTTTAAGCCAAAAATGTATAAGCGTGACATCAGCTTGAGCTTTATTAGCAATAATAGTGTTTTTTCGGGTATAGAAGATCCGTTTTAGAGTAATTTTTTTTATTCAAATGCAAATTATATAAATAGCAGTTATTGTTATAAATATGCAATCAAATATTTAAATTTTAGTGAATGTCTGCCACCCAAACACATATTGTAAAATAGTTAAATTTTAGACATTTAAAAATTTACTATGGAAACATGCCAGTTTGTTTTCACCAAACATATGATTTTTATAGCCGCGAATATTGTCTATTTTATTTTTGTTTTTATAATATATCGCCAATTTCACTTATAGAAATATATACTGTGTCAAAAGTTAGGAACTAAAGAATATTCTTAAGGAGATATGTGCAATTATGCATTATTACTATCACAAAAGGCAACATTTTGTAATAAAAATTGCGTGCTGAAATAAATTTTCGATGCTTTTTTTGATTCGTCATTGTTTTTAAAAGATATTGGACTAATCGTCCGTATTCCGGTCACATGCCAGTTGGCATTTTTACTACAGTGTTGGAAGTTTCGTTTATGTTTCAAAGTTACTTTGGATGACGATTCAGATTACAGAAGATTAGACGACTTTTGAAATTAGCGATTGCTAAATTTATGGGGTTTTTTTTCATTATGAAGCAAAGTTTTACCAAACTAGCAATGCTTCCAATGAATGTACGGAAAAACTTTATAATGTCTATGGTAGCGAATGGAATAAATAATATTTGTCGATTTATCATTTCAGCCTGGATAAGAAAAACGAGTAGGGGTCATTCCATGTCAATTCAACCACAAAAATGGGATTTGTACACCCATGGTCTCCGATTTTGATGAAACTTTGTATATTCAATAAACATATGGTATTAAATAACCCCCTAATTTTTTTTATCACTGACTTCAATACTTTTTTATTTACAGCCATTCAAAATTTCTGCAAATTCACCTTTTGCATATATCCGAGAAGCGCTACAAAAGCTGCACTTGGTTGTAAAAAAAATTCTATTTGGTTCCCAAACTTTTCAATTGTTTTCAAAATTTATTTACTTACCAACAAAAGTATGATAAATACAGAAAAAAAATACTAGAGAGCTGTAAATATTTATTTTGGTCCCCTAAAAAATAGTAATTTATTATTAATTTTTATTTTTGTTAGAAAAAACATGATTTTCTAAAAATGCAATATCAGGGAGAGGGACAGGCATAATCTTAGAACATTATTTTTTTAAATGAGCCTAAATGTATGTTCTATCTTATTCTGGAATAAAATTAGTGGTTTTTTAATTCCTTCTGAAGAAAAAAAAAAGTAAATCGCCCAATGCCATCAATAAAATGGCAACATCATGAATGTAATTTTAATTTCACATAACTGTAATGTAATTTTGGAATGTAGTTTAATAATTAAACATGTATTTAAATTAAATATTCATTTTTCTTAGTAATTTATTTTATAAATATATTTTTTATTTATTTATAGAACTTAAAATGACATGTTCTCAGTAGTTGTATTTTTCTTAATTGTTATGTATCGTGTGTGTTAGAAAGACTTTGCTAATGATTAATATTATTCTTCCTTGCAATCAATACAGTTTAAATGTTATTATAGAATTATTCAACAATTAGAAAGTTAAGCATTTTACTTTCAATTAAATCTGAATATAAACACAGGCTTACATGCACCATACACAAGCAAGAATACATCACAATGTCAAGGACATCGGGTCTCAAGTGTTTTTCTCTTTTGGGTTCTGGTTCAGCTAATATTCCTTTCTCTTTGACAAGTTTCTGACCTTTATGTCTTTTTTCGACCTTTTTTTATGTCTATGATGGTGATGCTGGAATCCTTAACAACTGAATTTGTTTTTTATTAAATTTTTCAAATGTTAGTTTGTTTTTTATGGTATTTGCTAATTTATCCATGTCTTCTGCCTTCTGTGCAACAAGGTCCTCTGCCATTGAATCTACTTCTGGAATTTTGATATCAAGAATTTCTTCAATTTTTTACTTTTAGCCTTTTTTTTTTTCAAATGAATGCAATTTCATTTTGTCATATGGTCTTACTTTTTTCTGCAAGAGCATGTAAATTTAATGGAGAACAATCTACATCTGCAAAAGATGAATTTAGTTTTTGTATGTCATCTTCTTTGCTGCTGCTTGCAATGGGAGTGTAATCTATGTCTTCAACTTCATATGGGCTGTCAGAATTTGTATCTGTTGTTGTACAGACATTTTTCATTCTGAAATGTACTTTTGAACAAAAGCATTGTCCTACATTGCCAGCATAATTTTTCTCCTGGCTTAACTTTAAGTCCCTTAAATAAAAGATCATTATGTTGCTGAAAATGCGGCCCAGTAGAGTTCAGCTTTATTAAAAAAATCAGCGACTAAGAAGTGCTTGTCATTCAAACGTTTGACAAGCCGCCAGCATTCCAAAAAAGAAAAACTTTTTCATAAAAAGTCACAGTTATATATATATGTATAAAAAAATACAGTTAATCCACTGAAGATTTTTAAAGCATATATCTAATTCAGGAAACTAACAGTAACTGAACAAAAGATAAAAAAAAAATCTCAAATGTTCTCTGCAAGCAAAGCAGAATTTGAGAAAGGACAGAATCAGATGCTCTTATTTAAAGCTTATTGTGAGTATTTTCATAAACCACCAATAAAAAAAAAAAAAGAAATTAAAAAAATCCCTGATGACTCGACCTACAGGCACAGGTAGATTTCGAAGACACAGACCGTGGGGCGTCTGTTTGTTGGGAATTGCGGAAGAAATTACCTTTTTGCCATGATGCGGTGATTGGAACTGCCCACTTCGAAACCTAACTTGTTTGCAGGCAGAGCCGGCATGGATTTTTTTTTTTTTTTTTTGCTATAAGGTGTGGTCCTATAAAAAAACTTGTCAATATAAAAGTTTTATATAATATTAAGGGGATTTGTAATAAATTTAAGCAGATTTGGTATCTTGAATTGACGAAGTTATGAATATTTTTCTTCTAAAACCCCCCTTCCCCCCCCCCTTGGGGCCATTTTTAATTATCTCAAAAATCTGTCCTACATAAATTTTCGGCCCTATTTTTAGAAGTAATAATAACTTTAAACGAATTCAATGTGTATCATAATTAAGAAATTATGAGGTTTTTTCTGTTTTCACAAAAAGCCCCCCTCCCTCGTTCGATTTTGCCAATTAACAAACTTGACCGAGATTTTATGCCCCTTGATTTTATGTATTAGTTTGGAAGATATTTATGCAAAATTTTTCGAGTTATCGCGTCCATAAAAAAGTGACATAGATAGATAGATAAAGTTTTGAACTGGGTGTGGTTTTGGGTTCTGGGAGTCATAATCGGCGTAGATCTGCAAAAATTTTTCAAAAATTCTAACTTAGGGGAGAATATAATAGGTAGTATTTCTTACGAAATCTACCTAAAATTGATGATGCACAATACTTTGAATGATTGCACCAGCTTTCTGGTTAATCCAAACATCTGCCTTGTAATATAAACAGGAAGCAACTAAGCATAAAGGGAAGATAAACTGGGCCAGTTTACATTTACAAACATATTGAAGATTCACTTTTTATATCAGAATATACAGAATTAATCCATTTTAAACAGTAATGATTTTAACTGTATAGTTAAACAAATTAATTTGTTCATAAACAGTTACTTTTTTAAATATATTTAATTTAGTTTTTAATTTTATAGGAATTATTCTTAGTTAAAAACCCTAATTTTGTAATTAATTAGCATAAATACTAATATGTGTTCTAAAGACCCATATAATCACATTTGATAATTAATTAGATCACACCTAAATATTATATCTATGTTTTCCTTGAAAATTTCATTTTGTCATTTGCAAAGCCAAGTGATGAAAAAAAAATCAAGCAGAGCATGTTTAATTATTGTTTTGTGTTATTGTTTAAATTCCTCTTTCATCAAAAAATTATAAATAAAAAAAAATTAATACAATTTTAAATAACATATTTAAGTAATGTTTTTAGCTTAATTACATTATATAACATAACTTTCTTAAAAATTAACAGAAATGTGGTATTGAAGTTTTCATGATGTTGCCATTTTATTGATGGCATTGGGTGATTTCTTTTTTTTTTTTTTCTTCAGAAGGAATTAAAAAACCACCAATTTTATTTCAGAATAAGATAGAACATATATTTAGGCTCATTTTTAAAAAAAATGCGTCAAGATTATACCTGTCCCTCTCCCTGATATTGCATTTTTAGAAAATCATGTTTTTTCTAACAAAAATTTAAATAAATAATAATTTATTATTTCTTAGGAAACCAAAATAAATATTTACAGCCCTCTAGTATTTTTTTATGTGTTTGCCATATTTTTGTAGGTAAGCAAATAAATTTTGAAAACAATTGAAAGGTTTGGGAACCAAATAGAATTTTTTTTACAACCAAGTGTAGTTTGTTTAGCGCTTCTCGGATATATGCAAAAAAGTGAATTGGAAGAAACTTTGAATAGCTGTAAATAAAAAAGTATTGAAGCCAGAGATAAAAAAAAATTAGGGGGTTATTTGATACCATATGTTTATTGAATACACCAAGTTTCATCAAAATTGGTGACCATGGGTGTACTGGTGTGGTTGAATTGACATGGAATGACCCGTAGCTAAAATTCTGATTAGATAATTTTTCGATCATTATAAAGCATTTTCGACTTACACACATCCCTAGCAACTAAGCATAGTGGCAAATGAATTTATTTCTGTGTGTTATTATGCTCTTTAGTGAAATGCAAAGAAAATATTCTGTTTAAGTATTCAGCAAAAAGATTATTACTAAACATTTTGCATAACTAACATTATCATTGTCAGTTTTGTATAAGGTATGGAATTTTGCTAATGAAAGATCGATAATTGAATTAACAGTAATTTGACATTATTTACTGGAACATAGTTTGGCGTGTCAGTAACTTCGTTTTGTAAGTAACTCTGGTACATTAGTAACCATATCGTTTCAAGCACTTCTAATGTTTGACGTCAAACTTGGATATCGACAAGATTATGGAAGATTAGGACGATTCTATTGGATGCAAACTAGAGGTTTATTCTTCTACCGGATTTAATCATCAGGTTTTTTTTTTTTTCAGGTTAACGGTTACACGAATGCAACTGGTCTAAAAAATGGAAAGACAGTGAAAATGGCGTCATTTTAATTTTTTTCAAACTATTCAGCTTTAAAAAAGCACTTTTTTATGTTTCACTAGTTTTTTTAAATAGGAAAGTTAAACACTGTTCTTTATGTGCAAACAATTTATTACGTTTTTGGCTGTATTTACTCGGCTGGAATCGAAAAAGGAAAAAAACGTCGCAGACTTGCCTGAAGAGGACGTATATTAACGCAATATAACATAACATAGAGTGAGATTGTACTTACGTTACCAGAACCTAACATAGGGACAAGAAAGAGGAACTGAGTTCAAGAACTTACAGACGAAAATGAATCACCTGAAATTATTTAAGTTCAATGGTCAATCTATGCAATCATTGTAATGCTCTCTTTTTAGTAGTATGTTGACTAGAGAACATTTTAGTTCCTGTTGCCATAATGGTCTTATGGTTATAATGGCCTCATTTCCCTACCAAACTCTACTACAAATGATCAACTAAATGAGTTGCTTCTTATTAGCCCAAATTTTGTCCAATGTATGATATAATATAACGCAATGTCGTTCGCATCGTTTACAGCAATATTGAAGGAAAAACCAGGTGAACGTCCCTATTGCTTTAAAATACATGCTCAGATCCACTGATATAATTCGTATGAAAATTTTGACTAGGGTAGCATCCGTAGGTGAAGATCCATATTCCTTTAAAATAAAAAGCCATTTCGTATGATTTAAGGTGCATTTATAAAAATGGCCCAGCGCAGCGGGCGTAGCATGCTAGTAATAGATAAAAATAGAATTTACAATTTAAGTGAATTCGGTAAGTTAAGAAGCTTTAATTTGTTTAGTTTAGTTAAAACTTATGAGGCATCATCTGGAAAATTCCCTAATTCTGAATTCTAAAAATCTTGATGATTCGATGGCTTTTTATCATAATTGTGATTAAAAATTATTCAAATAAACAATTTCAAATAGTGCAATATTAAAACAGATTATCTTTTAAAAATAACGAGTAAAAAAATTGAAGGACATTTCTCAAAATAAATTATTTTCAGGAGGGAAATAATGAACATCTCACTAAAATAAATAATACAGATGAAAACTTATTAACATAAAATTAAACAAATACTGTATATTTATACAAATAAAAATATAATTATTACAAAGTATAGATTATTACAGGGTGTGCAGTAACATAATTAAGATCAATAAGTAAGAATCAATTCAATTCATAAGAAATAGTCTCAAGATCAGATTTCTGAAGAATACTTACATCATTTAGATTAACACTTAAACACATCGACAGAGGGCTGTGTTGGTCAATTCTTCAAAATTTCACTTCAGTACAATTGGTACAAACAGTTTCAACAGAAAACTAAAAAACATATGCAAGTTTTAAAAATGTGTAAAAGGAAGAAATAAATAATGCAAAATAAGAATTCATTATTAAAATGCATAACAAATTATTGATGATACTATTTAAATGTTTTTTATACTTTGCAGTGGTTAAATGCCATGTTTAAAACCTTCCACAACCAAGAAAATTAGACAGTGCTCTTTGATTGTGTTTAAATCTAAATTACAGACTAATTTTACTGCTCCATGAACATATTTGCATAAAAATCATAAATTTTTAACCTTTTTATTTATTTATTTTATGTTTTTGGGTGATAATGTTATTGTACTGACATATCTTTTCGAAATTCAAAATCCTTTCATAAAATGAAAAAAAAAAAAAAAAAAAAAAAAAGCTTATACTTACTTTCTTAAGCATGAACTGGCACAGTTCATGTAAGTGATAAGTAAGTATAAATGGCAGGTGTTCTTATTCGGAAACTTTGTGATTGAAAGTCCTTTTCCAGAAAGAAGATTTTTCAGAAAATACTGTCAACTTATTTTATCATTTAAACAAGTACGTTCTGTGAATTTACATATCACGTATCCTGAAAGCAAACATTGTATGCAAAATGCCATTAGGACGTCAAAGCTTCCAAGAAACTGCCATGAACAGAGTGACTGACAGGGATTTGGCAATCACAGAGCTACAGTGTTAACTGGAAAGCCAGCATGAATTCACACTTCCATGTACTTTACTGTACGATGGTAGAAACGCAAGGTATGTCATGTAAATAAAACTGGATTAAGATATATTTTAATTTTAAGCATACATGACATAACAAAACAAGAACACTAGAGAGCATAAAAACAAAGAAATTAACCTTCACACACTTATCGACACTGTCAGAAATTTCATCGTCAAGGAGTGCGTGAACACACATTCCAACCAAAGATTTTTTGTAAGAGGGGTTTACAAAAGGAATTTTTTCAAAAAGTGAAATTGGTTGAAAATTGGAGAGGGGGGGGGGGGTTATTTGGGTAGGGGGGGGCTTATATTTGGGTGGGGGGGGGTATTTTTAGAGATTTACAGTATTTTCCAAAAAAAAATTATTGTAGTCTATGAGAAACATATTTGAATTTCATAGCCATTCAAGCTTTTTTATAAAGACAGTAGGTATAACAAATTCAATTTCCCTCTCAAAAAAAAAAAAAAAAAAAACAAAAAAAAAAAACATCTGATGACTATATTTTATTATAATGATGACTATAATACTGTGATTATAGTCATCATATACTTTGATGACTATAATACTGTGTATCTTAAAAATTTCATGGTGATTGGCCAATTCTTACAAAACTTAAGAAAAACAGACAAATAAACCATACAAGTTCGCCAGATACAAATCTCACCAATAGCAGCTTTTATTTTTTATGTGTGTTAATTAAAACAATGCTTTGATGTTGAAATAGTTTATGGTATTATTTATTTTTTGTATTTTAAATAAAATGAGTGAAGCGTGTGCATTTTAAGGCAGCTCCCAAATCCAAAGGAAGTACTTTTTGACGCAAATTTGTGAATTCATTTTTGTTTGGAAACGTATGAAATTGACAGATGATCTTATTCAGAAGCTTTGTGATCGAAATGAGTTTTCCATATTTTGATAAAAACAGAAGATCTTTCAGTAAATACTGTCAAGGTGTTTTGAGCCAAATTCCCGATTCTACAGTGCCAAAAATGGGGGGAAATGGGTCGTCACATGACAAAAATCACTTATAACTAGATATGTAATTTATTTATCAAAAAAAGAAAAAATTATTATTTTGATTCCAAATCGCTTCGATAGTTAGACCTGCCAATTTGCCTTTGTGTTTTAAAAATCAGTTAGAAAGTTTGACGTTTGTTAAGCAGGCCATTTGAGAACCACCTTAAATGAAATTTATGTATTTTAATCTCTATAATAAAACCATAAGTCATGTGACTGTCATCAACAGTTCCGGAATGTCCGTTTCACTTTTTCATATTCCAGGCGGCCATTTTTATTCAAAATTATTTTTTCGAATAAAACTGCATAAAAGTTACATTTTAAGAAAGATCGTTCAAAATAAATTAATATTTGAGAGATGACTTACGTTCAATTACTATGTATATATTCTCCAATAACTTCAGTTGAAATTAGCTTCGCAGTTCAAATTCTCTATCCATGAAAGTAAACAAAAAAAAAAAAGATTCATTCGTCGTGAAGGTTTAAAATATTAAACCATTAAACCATGGAGATAATCGTTCTTAAAGTTAGTTTTCCGTGAAACATTTTTTGGAGCGCTGGCTGGTGTCAAAAAAATAATTCGTACCAGTGACACAATCAAAGTTTACCATAATTATGTGCTATACAACTCAACTTCATTCTTTATCTTTTCTTGATGTAAGCTGAATGTAAACAAATACAACTCATGTAATGATATTTAATGAATCAAATTTCGAAACAAATTGTCAGTTAATTTGGTATTTATGTATTATATGTGAAAGGAAGAGAGACCACCGAAAATGATTGTTAATCACCAATCATATTTACCATTATTAATGACCAATCGCTTTCAAAACAGTAATTTAATATACATTTACAAAATACATAACATCATTAAGTACTTTTGTGTTATTTGGGCGCAAATCTCGCCAATAGAATTTTTAAAATCGCCAATACCAGCTTTTATTTTTTGCGTGTGCAAATTAGAAACGATACTTTTATTTTGAAATCAAATGTTCCGATGGAACAGCTGTCGTAGACGCACCGGGGCACTATATTAACTATAGAGTTGCAATATAGAGAGAAAAAACGGGTTGCTGTAATTAGAATTATAGGCGGTAATGTTGGTGTGACATATTTACGTGATTATCAAAAATGGCTTCCAAAAGTTCAATGTTTCACCAAACCATACTAGAAAATTACGTGTTATAATATGCACTCCGATTATGTCACATTATTCAAGACGTTTTAAATGAGAATAATGATAGATTTTCTTCTTGATTCTCCCGTAATCAAGTCTACAGCCAAAGTTAGCGAGAAACAAACAAACAAACAAAAAAATATTGGCAACAATATGGTTCAGTGTAAATGGTGGATATCATTAAAGACTTTCACAAAATAGACTGCATTGCACCAAATCGTATTAACTAAATTACGCCATTTGGCAATGGATCCAATTACGGAAAGCTACTTAATATGTTTAAGAATCTCCTCATTAGCAAGCATATTGCAACTGATAAGCAAGCGGATATGAAACATAAATGCTTAAGTTGGTTAAGCGGTTTTTGTCAAGAAAGATGAAATACATAACAACAAATAAAAAGAAAACTGCTCAGTTAAACTGAGGGCATTGAGTTCACAGGCTATTCACACTAATTGTATATTATACTCGTATTTCAAAGAATTTGAAATAAGCCCCTTGAAAAATAAAGAAATCGACAATATATTAAGGGGGGGTTATCCCCCCGTTACCCCCTCATAGTTAACTAATGAACCCCTTAAACTAATCAGGGAAGCCTCTTATTACAATGAATATAGATACCGTATTTTCCGGTAATAACGCCGCACCGAGTATAACGCCGCGGATAAATATTTATTTTTTACTTAGTGAACTAGTTTAACGCCGCACCGAGAATAACGCCGCACTCGTTTTAAAGTACAGTACAGTCTCTAAAATCCGGAATCGTTCCGGACATGGCTTTTCCGGATTTTAGAGATCCTGAAATAACAACCTAAAATTATAAGCAAAAATTATAAATAATAATCATAAAAAATCATAATACTTATAAAAAAATCCTGTAGTTATTTTTTTCCTTTAATTACCGAATCATTGGAGTTGTTTTCCGAATCATCGGCAGCTTTTCTTTTGTTTATCATACTGTTCCACTGTTTAGCAACGGAATTTTATCCACTATTGACAGAGAAATGTGTTTTCTTTTTTTACTAATTGCGGACATAATTTAATGCACTAGGATGAACTAAACAAAATTTAATATATATTAATAAATCTTAATGTAACTGAACGATCGCTGATCATATAAATAATCATGAATAAAATAAACCTCTCTCTAAAATTAATTTGAGAAAATGACTGGTACGGCCATCTATCGACAAAATGCCGAATATCAACTAGAATAGAAAAAATTTAACAAAATTGTTTGATGCTGCCATCTATGAACAAATTAAGAAGCAAAACTAACAAAATTATGGAGTCCGAATTTTGGAGGTTTCCGGATTTAAGATGTCTGGATTTTAAAGACTGGACTGTATCATAAAAGCAAGCTTATCAAGTTTAAAGGTCTTAATTTAGGCAATATAAAGTAATACACATAAAATTGAATAATCTTAAATAAAATAACTTACCTTGTAATATAAATCATATGCACGATGCTCACAGATGTCATTATCAATATAATTTATTTAAAAAAAATATATATCACATAAAACACTACAAATTAATTTTCAGTGTCTGAAAACCCATCAAAATCATCATCTTCGGTGTCGGTATGGAACAATTCCAAAACTTCAGGCGGCAAATGTTCATCAGTATCTGAACTGGACTCGTCGACGTCATCGAATTCTTTGTCATCAGAATGACTATCGAACCCATCGGTGCTATTTTGTTGGAATTCGGTAATCTCAGCTTTAAAAAAGGCTTTCTCTACCATATCCTTCGGAATTTTGTTCCAAGAGTTCAAAATTCACTCGCACACTTCAGAATTTGTTGCTTTTCGCATACGGCCTCCTTTTGTGAACGTGTGATTCTCTGCCGACATCCACGATTCCCAGTAGTGACGCATGTTGGCTTTAAATGAACGATTTATGGACAAATCCAAAGGTTGTAATATCTTTGTTAGTCCCCCTGGTACAATTGCCAGTCTTGTTTTTTCTTTGCCAAGGGTTTTTTTTGTTTCATCTGTAAGGTGAGCCCTCATTGAGTCCATAATCAGCAGAGAGTTTTTTTGAAAAATGAAATTTGGTCGTTTCCTCCAACATTTTTCTGCCCACTCCTTCATCACATCCTGGTTCATCCAGCCTTTTTCATTAGCGAGGACTACTATGCCTTTAGGGAAGTTTTCTTTTGGGATTGTTTTCCTCTTGAATATAACCATCGGAGGTAATTTATGTCCCGAGGATAAACATGAAAGCACCACGGTAAAGCCGTTTTTCTCGTTCCCAGTTGTGACGATAGGGACAGACTTTACACCGACAAAATCTGCTGAACGAGATGCGGGCATGTCAAACGAAATGGGGACCTCATCCATATTTCCTACCTCCGATGGCTTCAGTGCATATTTTTTCACTTCTTCTTTAACAAACTTTAGAAACAATTCTTTTTTCTTCTCCCAGTCATCGGGTAATTTCTGGCCAACAGTCGTCCGGGCTCTCATTGTCAACTTGTTTCTTCTAAAAAATCGGTTACACCATGATGGTCCACCTCTAAAATCATTTAGACCTTTGGCTACCGCCATCTGATTCGCTTTAATCCTTATTAGAACTGTTGATAAGGACCGGCCATTTTTTCTTTGATTCTCTATCCATTCACAAAGTTCTTTTTCCAAATCTGGCCACTGAGCTTTAGGCCCGCGACGTTGTGCTCGTTTCAGTTTTGGCATTTTTAATAGCACTTCTTCCTGCTTTCGCCACTCTCTAATTCTTTTCTCGTCAACATTCAGCTCTCGAGCTGTACATCTATTGCCATTCACTTTGGCTAACCCGATTGCATGTAACTTAAACTTTGCCGTATAACTTCGGCGCTTAGAATTTTCGGAAAACATAATGACCTTGTCTGAAGAGCTCCACGTGCTAACTATCAACTAACTAACGTCTTCTGTCCGTTCGCTTTCGCAGTAGAATCTAGAATGGGATGCGAAGTAAAGACAAGTTGAGCTGTTTGCCTCTTTTTATTGTTGAAAAATATTATGAACATGGTGTAAAATAGTTTCCCAGTCGGCGCCGGTGAAGAATGGAGGGAGAAAATGGGAGGAGTTATTCCTTATAGGGCATGCAGGACGCTCTGAGGCAAACTTCAGGAGAGCCATTGTGATTGGATGCGACGTCTAGTCAAAGTGCAGCTTTTTACTCCTGAAAATTACATCATTTATAAACACCCTGATATGTTTACGGCGTGCGAGACTTTTTTTTTTTCGTACAAGTACGATATAAGATTATGGATTATTTTTTTTAAACAAGATTTCTAGTAAATTTTTACATAACGATCG
The DNA here is from genome assembly GCA_963931845.1 of Maratus michaelseni. Taxonomy (NCBI): domain Eukaryota; kingdom Metazoa; phylum Arthropoda; class Arachnida; order Araneae; family Salticidae; genus Maratus; species Maratus michaelseni. The sequence goes on from OZ007598.1 coordinate 316,454,605, forward strand.
GCAGTAAATTTGGTGCTACTTACAAGCCGCACCTAGTTATTGGCTGCAGTTTTGTTTTCAAAACAGAAAAATCTAGTTTAACGCCGCGGCGTTATTACCGGAAAATACGGTATACAAAATTTGAAGAAAATCGGATAATGCTGCTTGGAAAACCCATTTATATAAATTAAGGGGGGATTGGGCCCCCGTCCCCCCCCCCCCTTTATACTTAACCAATCAATCCCGAAAACTAATCAGGGAAGCGTCTTAACCCAATGAACTTATAAACAAATTTTGAAGCAAATGAGATAATTCTGCATGAAAAACCCATTTATATAAATTAAGGGGGGGGAAACCCCCCCCCGTTCCCTCCCTTTATACTTAACCAATCAATCCCGAAAACTAATCAGGGAAGCGCCTTAACACAGTGAACCTATAAACAAAATTTGAAGGAAAACGGAATAATTCTGCAGGAAAAACCCATTTATATAAATTAAGGGGGGGATTTGCCCCCCGTCACCCCCCCCTTTATACTTAACCAATCAATCCCAACAAAAACCAATCAGGGAAGCCTTTTATTACAATGAATATATATATACAAAATTTGAAGAAAATCGGATAATGCTGCATGAAAAACCCATTTATCTAAATTAAGGGGGATTAGCCCCCCCCCCTTCCCCCTTTATACTTAACCAATGAACCCCCAAAAGTATTCAGAGAAGCGCATTATCACAATGAACCTATATACAAAATTTGAAGAAAATCGGATAATTCTGCTTGAAAAACCCATTTATATAAATTAACTGGGGATTGGCCCCCGTCCCCCCCTTTATACTTAACCAATCAATCCCGAAAACGAATCAGGGAAGCGTCTTAACCCAATGAACCTATAAACAAATTTTGAAGCAAATAGGATAATTCTGCATAAAAAACCCATTTATATAAATTAAGGGGGGGTTTAGCATCCCCCGTTCCCCCCTTTTATACTTAATCAGTCAATCCCAAAAACTAATCAGGGAAGCGTCTTAACCCAATGAACCTATAAAGAAATTTTGAAGTAAATGGGATAATTCTGCATGAAAAACCCATTTATATAAATTAAGGGGGAATTAGCCCCCCCCCCGTTCCCCCCTTTTATACTTAATCAGTCAATCCCGAAAACTAATCAGGGAAGCATCTTAACCCAATGAACTTATAAACAAATTTTGAAGCAAATGAGATAATTCTGCATGAAAAACCCATTTATATAAATTAAGGGGGGGGGGATTAGCCCCCCATTCCCCCCCTCCTTTATACTCAACCAATCAATCCCGAAAACTAATCAGGGAAGCGCCTTAACGCAGTGAACCTATAAACAAAATTTGAAGGAAAATGGAATAATTCTGCATGAAAAACCCATTTATATAAATTAAGGGGGGCGGGATTAGCCCCCCCATTCCCCCTTTAATACTTAACCAATCAATCCCGAAAACTAATCAGGGAAGTGCCTTAACACAGTGAACCTGAAAAAAAATTTGAAGGAAAACGGAATAATTCTGTATTAAAACCCCATTTATATAAATTAGGGGGGATTAGCCACCCCCCCGTTCCCCCCTTTATATTTAACCAATCAATCCCGAAAACTAATCAGGGAAGCGCCTTAACACAGTCAACCTATAAACAAAATTTGAAGGAAATCGGATATTTCTATGAAGAGTTATCGCGTTACGTACGTACATACGTACATACATACATACATACATACAGAACCGGCGGGCACATAAGCTCTCAGGCTTTGATAGCCTGTGAGTTAAAAATATGCGAAATGCTACCATGATCGCAAAAGTTTTTGATTTGTCTATTAGAATCTTCCGGTTTGGCGAAGGATTACGGAAAAAAAATAAATTATGAATAAAAGTAACGTGTTACAGTGCTTAACATACATTTAAGGGAGACCAAGTTTAAATGAATAAAAGGTTTATATTTGAAATCTGTTATGTCATGTATTTAAATTTAAGAGTAAAATATGTTTCATTTAAATATTTCCCTTTTCACATGACATACATTTGTTTTTACCATCCCCAAGCCTACATTAAATTACAAACGAACTCCATTGCTTCACGATGTTTTCGGGTAAACACGCGATTCATCCACAATCTATCTCTGTGCTTTCGGATCACTGTTGATCGCTGTTACTTGCTGTTACTTTCGACCCAGAGCTCTCGTCTGACGATCGCTGCTCTGATTGGTCGTAGTTTGACGTCATAGTCCGTGAAGCCAATGGAGTTTCGCGTACGTTTTTCTTTTCACAGAATGGCAGCAGCTGTATGCAAATTTTTCCAAAACAGACTAGTATATGTAGCAGATCAAGATGCTTGTATTTTGCCCACTTTTCTTCCTTGTCTGTTGTTGCTTTGCCTTGCTTTTTTTACGTAGCTCGCTTGAAAGCAGCACTTAGTTTTCTTGCCATGTAACTATACTTACGACGTCGTAGCTTGGCTACGTTTTGAAGGCTGCTGGCGGCTATTATTATTTTTTGATGAAAGTTTATTTTGATTTTATTTTTAAGTTTGTTCGGCGAAAGTAAAGCTGACGTTGGTTTGTCATTTGTAATTAATCATCAATAAAAGTCATCTTGTTGTTACTTCTGCTGTACTTATTAAGTCTTCCACATCCATGCATTTCCAAGCTTAAAGATTCCACTGCGTATTCTGCTTAATATAGTTAATTTATTGTGAAAAAGAGAACAGGGTTATGGGCCCAGACTCATAACCGGAATTTTAGTGGTTTTTTAAGGAAATGTGGAAGTGAAGAAACGGTGATAATTTTTCTGACTGTGGACTCTCTCTCTGGTTTGTTTTTGAAAGATGAACTTTTGTTTTGTGAATTTTCTTGCATGCTGTTGACCTTTTGAAAGCTTCAAGTTGCCGTGATAAAGAGACGGGGGCTGATGGAAAATAATCAAAACGTCACCCTGCTGACCGGCACCAATTGGGAAACTTGGAAGCATGAAGTTAAAGTTCTGTTGCTGCATTATGGAGCGTGGGAGTTCATTGAGAAAAAAGATGGAGAGGAGACATCCAAGAGTTTATCACCTGCTAAAACGGAAACAGCTAGTGGAGATGCTAAAAAATCTGATCTGACATGGAGAGAAAAACAAGAGGTGAAATTGAGGAAAAATAGAGCCTATACCATTGTTTACCAGTCCCTGAGTTCTGAATTTAAGCCTTTGATTTCAAGCACCACTGATGGAGCAGAGGCCTGGAAAATTCTTCATGACCATTTCGAGCCGACCACACGAGCAAGAATAATTCAGCTTCTTGATGTTTTCTTTAATACAAAGTATGTTCCTGGTGAAAACTTAGGTCTTTTTCTGTGTCGAGTGAAGCAAGCTGCTGAACGTCTTCGTGACATTGGTCATCAACTGCAGCCACTTTACTTGGGTTATCAGATGATTCGGAGCCTTCCAGATGAGTTTCAAGCTATTGTTCAAGCCATTTATAGGTGGACTGATGCTGAGTTCCTGCCTGAAAGAATACAAGCTGAGCTGTTGCTGGAGGAGAATCGCTTAAAGTTGTCTCAAAAGGACTTTTATAATGTGGCTTTTGCCAGTGAATCGTCTGTTAAACCAGGTAAATCTAGAAATTTTTATAAAAACAAAAGTAAAATTGGTCCTTGTTTTTATTGTAAAATGTATGGTCATTTAATTTCTAATTGTAAACTTAAATTAAGTAAATCTAGTAATGAAGCTTGTAATGATAAAAGTAATTCAGATGTTAATCGTAAAATTAATTTTCATAAATATGGTTCTGGAAATTTTAAATCTAATGTCAAAACTAAAAGTAATTTCCAAAATAAAAGTAATTTTCAAAGTAAAAATTTTTCAAGACCTTTGGAAACTAGTAATGTAGAATGTAAATCTCTTTTGAATTGTACCTTCTCTGAACTTGAATGTAGCTTAATTGAGCTTTCTCCTGAATTGTGCGAGGCTAATTCATCAGATCTGGGCTATGGAAATTCCCATTGGGTTTTTGACACTGCCGCTACAGCGCATTTTTGTAGCAATAGAAATTTATTTTTCACTTTTGAGCCAGTATCTGACTTGCACATGTCTCTTGCAATTGGGGAGAAAGAATGCCCAGTTGAGGGTAAGGGTACAATTCAGTTTTTGGTACGTTGTAAAAATGGAAAATTCAATCGTATTATCTTAAAAGATGTTTTATATAATCCTAACTTAAGAAGAAATTTGCTCTCTGGGGTAAAGCTTGAAAAACTGGGGATAAATTTTGTGGGTAAAAATGGTAAAGTTTTTGTTTATGACAAACATGGAAATGAACTTTTTTATGCTTTAAGGAAAAATGACCTGTATTTTCTGAAGCCATCAAAGTATATTACCAAATGTAAAGGAAATGACAATCCAGTCAATTTGTCAGCAAATCAAGTGGATAAAGTAAATGTTAATGAGTTGTGGCATGAACGTTTTTGCCATATTAACAGTGAATATTTAATTAACACCAGTAAACAAGAAAGTGTTAATGGTCTTCCTATGCTATCAAAATTGACTGAAGATTGTATTTCTTGTAAATTGGCTAAATCTAAAAGGGTCTCTTTTAAGTCTGTTGGTCAAATTCGTTCTAAAGTTCCTCTCCAGCTGCTGCATATGGATTTGTGTGGGCCGCTGCCAGTTTCATCTCATGGGGGTAGCAGGTATTTTTTATCTATAATAGATGATTTTTCTAGAAAAGTTACTGTATATGCCGTTAAGAATAAATCTGATGTTTTCGAGACATTTCTTAAGTATCAAAAGAGAGCCGAAAGGTTTTTAGATAAGAAAGTAGTCTCTGTTAGAACAGATGGGGGACTTGAATTCTGTAATGATGAATTTGATAACTTTCTGGAAAGTCAGGGCATTGCCCATGAGAAAACGAACCCGTATTCGCCCGAGATGAATGGTTGCGCGGAACGCTTCAATTTAACTGCCCTTGACGGTGTAAAAACCCTCTTAAATTCTAGTGGCTTGTCTCAGAAATTTTGGGCTGAAGCTCTTTTATGTTTCACGTATGTGTGGAACAGAGTTTGTCATAAAAATTTCAATAAAACCCCCTTTGAATTGTATTCGGGGAGAAAGCCTTCTGTTTCTCATCTCAAAAAATTCGGTTGCTTGGCTTATGTTGGTATACCCAAACAAAAAAGAAAGAAGCTCGATATGAGAGCCAAACTTGGCATTATGTGTGGTTATGCACAAACGACTAAAGGGTATTGCATTTGGATAATTGATGAGCAAAGAATTTTTGAAACTATAAATGTTAGGTTTGATGAGAGTAAAAGGGGGGTGGATGTCATAAAGAGTCCAAAACATAATTTTCGTTCTTTTTCCTATTTGAACTTCCCAGAGGATGGTGATATCTTTCCTATGATAGATGATTTAATCGAGTCAGAAAGTAGAAGTGATATCCCAGCCAAAGTAAAGGAAACTACTCTTAGCACTGTAAAAACTAGAAGTTCAATTAATCAAAATTCAAAAGACAGCCCAGATTTAATTCCTTGTGCATCCATTAATTGGGTACGTAGTGCTGTCCCTAGGAAAAATGAGCCCAGGACAGATATTTATTATGGCATTGAGGGAACTAAAGTTAAATTGAGATCTTTAAATGATACAATAAAGTACTGTGCAGAAAATAACATAAAATACGATTATGATTTTTTTGATTTCAGGGGGAAAAATAATCAATCTGGTAAAGTCTTAAATTTTTCAAATGAAGCTAATTTAATTGAATTAAAAATCCCTAGAAGTTACAAGGAAGCTGTTAAAACACCCGAAGCATCAGAGTGGGAAAAAGCAATGAACCAGGAAATGCAGGTCATGTATGACCGCAAAGTTTGGGATCTTGTTGAACCACCTAAAGATGCACAAATTTTAGGTAACAGATGGGTTTACACGGTTAAGAAAAATGAAAATAATGAAATTGTGAGATTTAAAGCACGTCTTGTAGCTCAGGGGTTTAGTCAAATAAAAGGTTTAAGTTATGATGAGGTTTTCAGTCCAGTAGTAAGTTTTTCAATTATAAGATTGTTTTTCACTATTTTTGTATGTCTTTTTAAATGGTTAAATGTTCAAGTAGATGTAAATAATGCTTATCTATATGCAGATCTGGATAAGATCATATATATGCAGCAGTCGGAGGGTTTCATTAGTGAAACAGGTAAAGTTTGTAAACTAAATAAAGCTTTATATGGCCTCCATCAAAGTGGTCGCCAATGGTTTTTTGAAATAGATGATGTACTTTTAAAACTAAATTTTATTAAACTTAACTGGTGCAACTGTGTTTATACTTATGAAAATAAACTTGTTCTTTTATTGTATGTAGATGACATGGTCATCTTCGGTAAAACAGAAAGTGATTTGGAACTTGGTGTAAGTTTGTTAAGAAAGTTTTTCAATCTGAAAGTTTTAGGGAAAACAAGAAAGCTATTAGGTATTGAATTTCAAGAAGTAAATGACAAGCTGTACATTCATCAAAATTCCTATATTGATAAAGTTTGTAGCTTGTATTCAAAATATAACATTCCTTTGAGTAATGTCCCAATACCTAAAGGGCTAGTTTTGTCAAAAATGGACTCTCCAGTAAATCAGAATGAAGTTAATGAGATGTCTGAATTCCCTTATAGAAATTTAATTGGTTGTTTAAGTTTTATTGCTGGTAGAACAAGGCCAGACATAATGTATGCTGTAAATCTTTTATCACAGTTCCAGTCTAACCCAGGTATGAAACACTGGCACAGTTTAATTAGATTACTCGGTTATTTGCAATACACTAAACATTTTAAATTGGAACTATCTAGAATTAAAGAGTTAAAAATTTCTTGCTATTCAGACTCTGATTTTGCTGCAAATAGAGATGATCGTGTTTCCATAGGAGGTTTTATTCTATTTTTAGATGAGTCACCAATTTCTTGGAAAACCTTTAAGCAGAAATGCATTAGCCTTTCAACTATGGAAGCCGAGTATGTAACTCTCACTGAAGCTGCAAAAGAGTTAATGTGGATTAAAAATGTTCTAGAAAATGAAAGTTTAAATTTAAATCTTAAAGAATGTTCATTGTTTTGTGATAATCAGGCAGCTATTGCTTTTTCTAATTCACCTGTTGAGAATCAAAGGACTAAACATATTCATATTAAATATTTATTTCTAAGAAATTTAGTTTATGATAAATTGTTTAAATTAAAGTATATTTCAAGTAAATTAAATTTAGCTGATCCTTTCACAAAACCTCAGGTTAAAGAACAATTAATGAAATTTTGTATGCAAGTTTTTGAAGTTTAAAATTTTTAAATTACAATTTTGGCCACTCTTTTCATTGCCATGCCCTTTTTGACATGACATTGATCAGACTGTTTCTTTTTCAGAAAAGTTTAAATATTTTTGAGAGTTAGAATTTTGAGATGTATGTTGTTAAAAAAAAAAAAAAAAAAAAAAAAAAAAAAATCTACAAATTTTGGTCGTTTTGATCAGTGCCTGGCCGGTGAGTTGTGTTTTCCCCGACCTGGTTATGATTGGACTGACTTTTTTTATGAATAAAGTATGTGTATATTTCATGTTTAAATTTTTGAATGTCTTTTCTTGAAGTTATTGTAAAGACTTGGGGATGTTAAAAAGGGGGCTGATTGTTATGTCATGTATTTAAATTTAAGAGTAAAATATGTTTCATTTAAATATTTCCCTTTTCACATGACATACATTTGTTTTTACCATCCCCAAGCCTACATTAAATTACAAACGAACTCCATTGCTTCACGATGTTTTCGGGTAAACACGCGATTCATCCACGATCTATCGCTGTGCTTTCGGATCACTGTTGATCGCTGTCACTTGCTGTTACTTTCGACCCAGAGCTCTCGTCTGACGATCGCTGCTCTGATTGGTCGTAGTTTGACGTCATAGTCCGTGAAGCCAATGGAGTTTCGCGTACGTTTTTCTTTTCACAGAATGGCAGCAGCTGTATGCAAATTTTTCCAAAACAGACTAGTATATGTAGCAGATCAAGATGCTTGTATTTTGCCCACTTTTCTTCCTTGTCTGTTGTTGCTTTGCCTTGCTTTTTTTACGTAGCTCGCTTAAAAGCAGCACTTAGTTTTCTTGCCATGTAACTATACTTACGACGTCGTAGCTTGGCTACGTTTTGAAGGCTGCTGGCGGCTATTATTATTTTTTGATGAAAGTTTATTTTGATTTTATTTTTAAGTTTGTTCGGCGAAAGTAAAGCTGACGTTGGTTTGTCATTTGTAATTAATCATCAATAAAAGTCATCTTGTTGTTACTTCTGCTGTACTTATTAAGTCTTCCACATCCATGCATTTCCAAGCTTAAAGATTCCACTGCGTATTCTGCTTAATATAGTTAATTTATTGTGAAAAAGAGAACAAAATCAAATAAATGCAACACAACACAACACAGATGATGACGAGGGGAACCCTATATTTGAGGATTTAATCACCTACGCCTACATAACATAAAAATACCATGATAAGCAAGCCTTTTACAAAAAAAAAAAAAAAAAGATTTTTAAAAAGTTTTAAAAATTGAAGAATCTGTTTGAAAATTATGCATTGAAAAAAAAAAAAATGTATGACTGTTTTTAATTGTCTTTAAAGTCAAAGAGCAAAACATTGAACTTTTTAAACACACAAATTTGAAAAACAATATGTTGGAGGAAGGACAAAATTTCATATATTCACATCATAAAAATAAATACCATAGCATTAAAAAATTTGATATTTTATGTTAATAAGATTACATTACAATGTTTCATAACAAATTCATACTTAATATATCATAACAATTTCATAAATTTTAAAGCAGGTATGAAGGGTATTATCGAACCACTAAACAAATTTCCAACACTGAGACACCACCTTTTTTTTCTTACAACTTTTTACGTTCTTCATATAGGCCATTATGGCCATTTTCATATATAGTTGTTTGTCGTGTAAAATCCTTCGCTTTTGAAGAAATCAGATTGCATCCGAGTACTCGATACATCAAAGATTGTTTCTAAAGTTATAAAAGTAAATGCAGATGATTAAAGAAAAAACAATACATCATTCAATTAAAAAATACATATATGCATATGAAAAATGGGTATTTCTCTATTATCCCGTTTTTCATAACAAAAAACTATTGCCAAACTGTAACGCCCAATAAACGGGAGAATGTTGCCATTGGAATATCAAAATAAATAAATAAATAAATAAAATATAAGAATTTAAGGACACAATTGTTATTTTAATGAATGAAATAACTCATAAATCAGTAAAACAGAATGAAAAATACAGGCAAACGTAGAATTAAACACCACTGGATGACCTAACAAACACGTAGAATGCTTCTGAGATCCAGTCAATGGGACTGCATTTTTGGCGTTTCATCTTACAGTTTGGCGATAGTTTTTTGTTATGAAATAACAAATAATAAATATGGTCAACGGGATAATAGAGAAGTACCGAAAAATATTCTGAAATATCAATGGGAGAGCAATAAGATGATAGCATAAACACATGCTGTTTCTTTGGGACTGGAAACCATTTGACAAGATTTTATAACCTAACTTGGCGATATATCTCTGTTACTTGGCAATTCATCCATAGAATTGCTAAAACTAAGAAGTGTCAGAACTTTTAATAATGTTGTTCTTAAATCAGGAATTTCCTCGGACATTGAGAATGAACAGGAAGAATTTCATTGGACAATACTGTGCAAACATTCAATACAGCAAATAAAGATAAATATCAATACAGCAAATAAAGTAACTTTGTGACTAAAGGAAGAGGTGTTGTTTTTGTATAAAGTTAAGAAAAAATCAATAAAATAGGACAGCAATCAATGCTTGATAAATAACAAGAGCGAAAAATCATGCATCAATCATAGATTATAAAACACTTGCAGAATACTGTAACGAAACTTCCCCGTTTTATAAGGTAAAATGTGATATCAGAGAAAACAATTTAGAAAATTAATGAAACATCTGAAAACGGAATTTGGGCAATTACCATCGGAAAAGAATTCAAATTCTTCTTGTGAATGCCTGTATAGGATCTAAATATTTGTGTATATAGAACGTATTATGTTAAAATTTTGTTCAGTTAGGAAACGCTTAACGGAGTCAAAAATTCCCTTGCGGCAATTTCCAACAAAAAATGGATATGTTTTCGAATTATTTTGTACAGCTTTGTATAGGATCTATATAAATTATACACCAAGTAATATGTAAAAAATGGTTCTATTTAAAAATGCACACCACAACTGAACACACACTTCCATCAAATATCGCTCATAGACAGTAATAACTGAACACTTTAGAGTGTCTCTGTATAGGAACATTAAATGTTATCCACACCAAACCATATTAAACAGTAAGCATGTTGTTCTGTACCCAAGTATAGGTGCAGATTCCCAAAATCTGGAAGGAGCCAGTGGGTCCTAAACCCAAAACATCCAGTGGCCACATTGTGAAACAAACACATAAAAAACAGTATTTTTTTTTTCAATTAAATTTGGACAATGGAATATTGAATCTTCCCACCATAATTGCATACAGTTTGTAGGAATAAATTTTGTAATGCAAGACCTGAATATTTTGTGAATAAACAATTTTCTAAAGTTTTTTGATCTATAAATAAACATCCTCCTCCCACCCACCCCCCCCCCCCCCCCAAAAAAAAAGGATTTTTTATAGCTGAACTAGGGGGCCTACCCCCTGTGAGCTACGCTCGCCAACCCCCGCTCAGACTTCGAGGCCTCTAAAAACATGACAGCGTGCTTTATTTTTAAAATATTGGTAAATCTGTAATTGGGTTGCCCTGCTTTTAACATTTTAATGGGACATTTTTCGATTATCATGGCCTCAGACACAGCTGTTGCGACAACTGACGACTGTTTTCGGGATTGATAAGTAAAATCAATTATTACTTGAAAACCAGCTTGTATAAAATGGTTAGGTTTAAATTGTGACTACCTCTCGGACTTTTATAACAACAATCTCTATTCTATTCTTCCTTTGCGTTTAAGGATGAGAAAAATTCCATCTGCTTGTGAATAACATTAAGAACCACGGTATTGAAAAGTACTATGTTATAGACATTTTCAGTAACAGGTTTTAATTTTCTCTCTATTTTAGTGCACCATCATGCATATTTTCATGTTATTTTAAATATGTAAATTATTTTTTTAATTAATATGTATATACGAATTTTCTAATAATTATTTATAATACAAAATTAATTAAATATTTTGTGCATGCATGCCTGCATTTATTCGGCATCAATTGATGAGATATTTAAACAAATTTGCTATCCGCGGTAATTTTACACCATGTTCTGTCACTTGAATATTGTCCATCAGAAAATCGGGTACTTTTCCATTATAGGATGCTTTGCTTTTAGGTTTGGCGTAATTCGAGCTTCAAAAAGGGATAGATTCGTTAATATACATAGATTTGTTGCCAAAAGTTATGAAAATAAACTCAATGAACTTTTGGTGCTTTTCTATTTTTGACGCTTTTTTAAAAAGCTTGGCGGAAAAAACCAAGCAGGATATTTTATTCTTCCGTTCAGTTGGGCAATTATTATTTTATATATTAGTTTCAAATATCCGAATTAATGATTTTATAAATTCGTTTAGTTAAATTTTACAAAAAAAATAACAAAATGATATCAATAAATAATAATTACTATTAATTCCTTTTCTTCCCTTTCTTTTGCGTTTACCTAAATGACATCATTTGGACGAATTTATTCAACATATTTTCAGTTTATAAATTAAATTAAATGCTGACAGACGATTGAATCCTGACGATGGAAATGTGATTTTTTTTTTCAAATTTTCCTGAAAAACATAATTTAATCACAATCTTGTCTTCATTATCGATTGAAATAAAAGATAAATTCAATTTCAATTTGAAAATGACGAATAAAAAGAAATCAATAATCCCTATCGGGATCCTTTTCAATTTTTTTCCCTTTTTTGTCACAAAAAAACTGAGTAATTAGTTGCCATCTTACAGAAATGTCATTAAAATTAGAAAAAAATTAATATCTCGAAAACTAATTCCAATTTCAAAATTCTATTACCAGTTTTGACATCCGCGGATTTTTATGAGCAATTGGTATTAATTTCACCATCAAGCGTTTAATATTTTATTAAATATAGCCTTGAAACATAATCAGTCGTTTCATAAAATCGTTTCATAAATTCGTTTCATAAAATCGTTTCACAAATTCGTTTCATTAGGATTTTATATATATAGGGTAGATATAAATGCTCAACTTAGGAAACTTGCATAAGAAAGTATGTCTATAAAAATGAAAATGAAAAATAAATATATATGAAAAAAATATGGAGAAGATTTATTTTCTATTAGGTTTCAGAATTTAATAAAATAAATTTAACAATTTCTGACATTTTCAAGGATGATGGAGAAAGATCGAATATTATAAGCCTCATTGCAACTTTTGTTGCAAGGGGATTTTTTTAAGGATTTATTAAAGAATTTTTTAAATCCCTATGGAGACAAAAAAAAAATAATAATTTTTGCGACCTATCGCCAATTTTCATGTTTTATTATCACAACTGCTGGCGAAATTCACGATTTTTTTTCTGCAATCGATTGATGAACTTCGCGGTTTTTTCGCGACCAATTGATGAAATTTGCATTTTTCCCCCCTCGAAATTCACGTTTTAATTTTATTTATTTATTTATTTTTTATCGAGACTAATTGGGGAAATTCGCGGTTTTATTTTGCGACCGATTAGCGAAATTCGCGGTTTTATTTCATCAGCAATTGATGAAATTCGTGGTTTTATTTGGCAAGCAATTGACGAAATTTGCAAAATTTTTCAGTGACCGATTTCACGAAAATCGCGACCGACTGAAGAAATTTTAGATTTCTTTTCATGACTGATTGGCGAATTGATTTGCGGAAATTTAAAAATAAATAAATAATGATAATTCGAGGAGTTTTGCTAATTCGTGGAAGAATGAACTCTGTGCCAATGGCATACCACAATAAGCCCGCGACAAAGTAAAATTTGTGCCGAGAAGAGAATAAATTTGTAGCTCTGGGATTTTTCAGATATGTTCTTACAAATTTATTCTCTTTTCGGTGCAAATTTTACTGTGTCGCGGGCTTATTGTGGCATGTCATTGGCACAGAGTTCATTCGCGACGCATATCAACATTTTTTTTTCCAGATTCTGCGGACATTGCAAATTTAACAAAAAAAAAAAAAAAAAAAACATTAAATTAGTGGAAAGGTGGCATTTATGTTCAATCATATTTTTTAATTAGTGGAAAGGTGGTTTCTTCTTTATTTCCTATCAAAGCCTGAGAGCTAATGTGCCCGCCCATTCTGTATGTATGTATGTATGTATGTATGTATGTATGTATGTATGTATGTATGTATGTATGTACGTAGCGTGATAACTCTTCATAGAAATATCCGTTTTGCTTCAAATTTTGGTTGTAGGTTCATTCTGATCAGACGCTTCCCCGATTAGTTTTTGGGGTTCGTTGGTTATAAAGAGTAAGTATAAAGTGGGAAAGGAAGATAATACCCCCTTAATTTAGATAAAATGGGTTTTTCATGCAGAATTAACAGATTTGCTTCAAATTTTGTATATAGGTTCATTGTGATAAGGCACTTCCCTGATTAGAGTCCATTTTTTTAGAAAAGGCGGTTAACCTTGAGAACCACCTTGACCAGTTGACGTGAAAATCGCATATGGAACTGTCTTTCTTCTTTATTTCCACATCGTTTCGACCTCGGGGAGAAAGATTTCTGAGGGGGATGTTGATCTCTACGAATTTTGTAAAGTGGCTCAGTTTTCACCAGGATTATATATATATCAATGAATATATATCATGATATATATCGGATATTTAATTTCAAAATATCATTAGGTTTTATATTTTCAATATTTTCATATATTTGATATTTATTTCCAAATATCATATCATTCTTTAAGATATCGTTTATATTTTCATTCAAAACATGTGTAAATGAATTTTTCAACTTTTATTGACTATGTATAGATAAAGAATTCCTCTGTCAGTATTACCCCCCCCCCCCCCCCCCGAAAAAATATTTTCTAAGCTTTATGTTTAAAGATAAATTTTTAAATGTAGAACCAACAGCGGTGGTATATTTTATATACCACTTAATTTTAATCCTCAAATGCAATTACGGTTTTATAATGTACGTGAGGAAAAGATTTTACTTATTTTCAATTTTGTCCGAAAACATCATTCAATCATTTCAACATTCTATCAACAGAAGTTCCTTATCCCCAGAAGTGTTAAGGCTACTTTATGACATGTGAATAACGCGTTATCTAGTCATAATTTTGTGAATTCGAAATGATTGTTATATCCAGGTTCTTGTTTATACATTTTTAAGAAGATATATGGATGTAAAATATATATTTTTTCTTTATATGTGTAAAAATGACAGATCAGATTTTACTTTTAAATGATTAATTTGTGAAATGTTCAGTTTAAAGATGGAAAAAGTTTGTGAAAAACCTATTTTTAGACAAAGAATTTTGTGAAGGTTCCTGTTTAAGGGAAATTAGTTTTGTGAAGGGTCCTGTTTTAGGGAAAATAGTTTTGTGAAGGGTCCTTTAAAGGACCCAATTTTTTCCTAAACAGATCCCTGAGAACAATACATTTTTTTTAAATATAAATATGTATTAAAGGTGTTTTCATTTTTCACTGCTTAAAAATTTTAATATTTGATACATTAATGGAGTTATTTTTAAGTAGAAATGAATGAAAATTGCAAGTATTATTGTTTAAGCACTAAAGAATTAAAATCGTTTTTTTTTCCCCCTTAAAAATGTGTTACATTTTGAATTGTATGTGACTGCTTTATCAAGACAATATTTCCATGATTATCGAGTCTCGAAAATCAGCTTAAAATGCGAACTATGAGAAAAAATTCTGCAAGATTCTTTGCATTTATTAAAAAAATGGGAAACTCTGATTTCTTGGTTTCCGGATAAAACATGCATATTTTGTATATTTACGAATATTTATGTTTATATTATGTTCATTATATTATTTTTACGAAATTTCATGCACTTGTGAAAGAAAATGAATTCGCGCATATATCAGAAAATAGTCAATTTGGATATGAGCTATAAAAACTGCTATGAAGACATGTGATTCTCCCCCCCCCCCCCCCCCCAAAAAAAA
Organism: Maratus michaelseni; assembly: GCA_963931845.1. NCBI lineage: Eukaryota > Metazoa > Arthropoda > Arachnida > Araneae > Salticidae > Maratus > Maratus michaelseni. The sequence continues at coordinate 316,469,811 of OZ007598.1, forward strand.
AAAGTACATAACCGAGATACATTTCTTAATCTTCAACACTACACCAATGTTATTCCAAATTTATTACATTTGCACTATACATTTCTACACTTAAAAAAAAGTTTTTGTATTGAGAAATTGATTAATTTACTAAAGCAAATCACCTTATTTTTTTCTTTAGAACATGAAAATGCTACATTGTTATATTATTACTTTTAACTAATAATGCTTATTAGGGTTGAACGTTTACCGTAGAAACAATTGGCAGCAAAATATTTTATACAACTATTTGTACATCATTTGCAATTGAAATCGACCGCAAAGTTAATTTTATTGAAATAGTGGTGTTAAAAGTTTTGGTAATATTTCTTTTTCGACAAACGTTCAATCCTACTGATTATATTAACTTTATTATATAGGTTTGTTATATACTACTTTTTTTTAAAATCTTACTATTTAAATTACCCCTTTTTTACATTATAATATAATTGTGTTGCGGCCTGCCGAACGTTTCAAATATATGTTTGCGTCCCGCGAGAAGAAAAAAGTTCAGTATGTCTGCTCTAAATGATGGGTTAGATCCGCCCCTGTCTCAAATACAGTGTGAAAAAAGATGACCAACTAGGAAATCTACACTCGAGTACAATAGATACGGCCTAAGGGAACGGGGAGGAAGGAAGAGGTCAATGAAGGGTAACCGCCAGCCTTCGTGAAACGCAGTATAGTTTTGGAGGTTCATTGGTTAAGTATAAAGGGGGAACGGGGGGATATTCCCCCTTAATTTCTTGTCGATTTCTTTATTTTTCGAGGGCATTATTCTTTGAAATAAGAGTATAATATACAATTAGTGTGAATAGCCTGTGAGCTCAGTGCCATCAATTTAACTGGGCACTTTTCTCTTTTTATTTAAAGTGGATTCAATAAATTAAGCATTAAGTTTATAATGTTCCTTAATTTGTTTAGTTTAATTAAAACTTATAAGCCAAAATCTAGAAAGTTCCATAATTCTGAATTTCTAAAAGAATGATTCCAGATTTTAGATTTCATTTGGTATTTGTAATTAAAATATGTAAAAAAAAATAATAATAATAATAACATCAAATATTGTAATATTAAGACAGATTATCTTATAAAAACAAGAGTAAAAAGAAAACTGAAGACAATTTCCCATAAAGAGAAATTATTTTCTGGAAGGAAATGATAAAAATTCCACAAAAATGAATACAAATGAAATATAGGCATATACAATTTGCAAATTTCATCTTGAGTAAAAAGAAAATTGCCACACATGAACTATCTATGGAACATGAAAATGGAAATAAATAAATAAAAATTATGATTATAAAACAGAGTTTGCAGTTAGATTAACATAACGAATGGAAAAGAATCAACTAAATTCATAGCAAATAGTCTCCAGTTCAGAGAGAATACTTACATCATTTAGAGTAAGGACTCAAAGACATCAATGTTGATTGAAATTTAACGAGTCCGTACAATTGGACATCTATTTAAGTCTAATCTTTCATTTTGCATTTTCAACAAAAATCTAAAAAACATATGCAAATTTTAAAATATACAATAAATTAAAAGGAAAAAATAAATAATGCAAAATAAGAATTCATTATAATATAATAAATTATAACACCTTGTAATAATATAGTTCTTTTAAATGCTAAAAGGTGCAAATTAACAACATAATAAAAATCAAAATAACTTTTATTAGATTGTTTTATAATTTTCGACACTCCGAGTCATTTTCAAAAACAAATGAGAATATTCCATAATGGCACAGGCTTCGAAGTTATTATCTTCATGTACTTTTTTTTTTAAATTACGCACGTTATCTTTTATTTTTACTGGGTTCTTTATTTTCATATCTATGACCATGGAGTCACTCGAGCCACAGTTTCGGTAAATTAAAAGATGCCGCATCGTTATCTATTGTATATTTGCGTGTTAGTATCTCTACGGTTTCTCTTATTATGGATGGATAGTATAGACTGGAGGGAAATATTATTTTACTTTCATTGAAATTTATTTGGATGGTTTCTTCTTGATAGAATCTTGCCAGCACTGTCGTTTTTCTATTATACTTAATATCAGCTATAGGCTCTTTTTTTCTGTCATTAAATTTCCTGCTGGTCATGCCTATGAAGTAATTCTTGAATCCGTCTTCTTTAATAAAAGGTGTTTTATATACACCTGAATAATTCTCAAAATTAATTGGGTCAATTTTTCTGCAAATGATATTCTTTAATATACTGTCTGAGGGGGTTTGGCTATTAAGCAGATATTGAAACATTTAACAATGAAAGTAAAATAATATTTCCCTCCAGTCTATACTATCCATCCATAATAAGAGAAACCATAGAGATACTAACACGCAAAAATACAATAGGTAACAATGCGGCATCTTTTAATTTACCGAAACTGTGGCTCGAGTGACTCCATGGTCACAGATATGGAAATAAACAATCAAGTAAAAATAAAAGATAATGTGCGTAATTAAAAAAAATGTACATGAAAATAATAACTTCAAAGCCCGTGCAATAATGGATTATCATTTGTTTTTGAAAATGACTCGAAATGAGTTGAAACATGTAAAACAACCTAATAAAAGTTATTTTAATTTGTATTATGTTGTTAATTTACACCTTTTAGCATTTAAAAGAACTAAGAATTCATTATTAAAATACATAGTGTTGATTACTATATTTAAATGTATTTTTTATATTGTGCAGTGGTTAAATGCCATGTTTTAAATCTCCCACAATCAAGAAAATTAGACAATGCTGTTTGAGAAAACTTAAATCTAAAATTACAGACTAATGTTACATAATTATTGCCGCGTGAATATTTTCATAAAAATGAAAAAAAAAAATTAACCTTTATTTACATTTTTTTGGTGATAAAATCTTATTGACATATCTTTTTAAAAATCAAAAGCTTTTCCCAAAATGCAAAAGGGGAAAAAAAAAAGAAAAGAAAAGAAAGAAAAAATGGTACTTCTGTATTATCCCGTCGACCACTTTACATAAAAAAAAACTATCGCCAAACTGTAAGATGAAATGCCAAAAATGCAGTCCCATTGACTGGATGTCAGAAGCATTATAAAGGTGTTTGTTATGTCATCCAGTGGTTTTTAATTCGACATTTGCGTGTATTTTTCATTCTGTTTTACTGATTTTTTATGAGTTATTTCATTCATTAAAATAACAATTGTGTCCCTAAATTCTTATATTTTATTTATTTATTTTGATATTCCAATGGCAACGTTCTCCCGTTTATTTGGCGTTTCAGTTTGGCGATAGTTTTTTGTAATGAAAAGTGGTCGACGGGATAATACAGAAGTACCGAAAAAACTAACACAGTTTTAACCACAATCTCATTTTTAACTGGTATAGTTCATAGTTATGAACTGTGCCAGTATACTATTTTTGAAGAGGATAATTCTTTTTTATACAGACCTTGGCATAGCTGAGACTTAAGAAAGTGTGATTTTGAACACTTTTCAATACTATAAACACAAAAGTGAAATGGTGACCAATGAAAAATTTTGTAATTCTACATGGCTTATTTGTGTTACATATTAAATGATTAAATTATTTATGGCTTATTTATGTATAGAAACAAATTGCTTCGCAATGTATGTATTCAATGGTGTAAGTATAAAGCAAACTGTTTGTGCATTTGATACACTGATAGTTATTTCATTAAGATATAACGATCTGGCGATGTTTTTATAATGTAATATAATCAAAGGTTGCCAGAAAGTACTTTTGAAAATTTTACTTTTCTCACCCAATTCAACCTTGCTGTTTCATCTACAACACTAATGTGCACTTATAACAAAGAAGTATCTAAACTAGTCGTTGGGGGCCACCGTAATACTCACCCATCATGGATATGCATAATGTAAAATATTAAAATAAAAATGTGTAAACTACGTATAAAATGCATTGCAATTCAAATAAAATCGTGGGTTGATGACGTCACAAAATTTAAAGGCTCGATTACTGAATTGCTTGAAAGAGGTTTTTCCTTATAACTCCAAAAATAATAATCCTATTAACTAGCGGTTTATTGCATCTGATTAGGCGTCAAATTTCTAATTAAAATATATCTTTGAAGTGAAATTTGGATGAAATACAGGGTCATGAAAAATCGAAGATTGTGGAAAACAGGATTCCAAATATCTCGGCAACTAATTATCCGATCGACTTCATGCTTTATTCAAAATTTATGTTTTTTTATTGTCTTTTATATTCATTTCTTAAAATATACAATTTCGAAATTTTTTATATACCTTTCATCAGAACGAATATTTCGAGAGTCCGAAAAAAATTGTTCCGGTTAATCGAGGTTATTGAAATGAAATAGGCTTCTTCCCATTATTACATACTAAGTACATACCAAATTGCAAGTCTCTATCTCAATTTTTTCGGGAGATAGAGCGTTTACAGACACACACACACAGACGGACGGCAAAAAAATTTTTCTAAAAATATGTTTTTCGGAATCTCCAGTGTCTGAAACGTGTAAATCCGTCAGAAAAAATTTTTCGATTTTCAAAACGATTACAAGACTTACCCTATACTACGTATGATGGGTAAGTAAAAAAAACCAATGGGTACTTACGTATTATCCGTGCCAGTTTTAAGCCAACTGTGCCAGGCATGGAGCCAATATTACAAATTATAGTAACCCTTATATTTTTTTCCTTGCTACATGGTACTTCCCTGGGAATAATCTACTTTTTAGCACTTTCCAACCTAGTTGAAAAGTGCTTATGACTTCGGTTTGTCTGGCCGTCTGTCCGTGCTCTAACTCCCGTAAATATGCTCGGATTGCTCTGCAATTTTTATATGTTATTGTCGTTATCTATGGCACGTTCCCTATTTCAACTGAAGTGTGTAGCACTTATAGTTTTCTTACAGGGACACTCAAAAGAATTCCGTTACATTGCGGTCTATGGGGAAAAATCATTTGCGGTTTATTTTAAAAATGTTTCACTATTGTAAACGCATTGAAATTTATATAGATCACTAAGATGCATTAGAAGAAGCTTAATATGGAATAGTAGGTGTATAGCACTTAGAGTTACTTTACAGGGACAGTCAAAATAATTCCGTTACATTACGTCTATGGAGAAAAATCGTCTGCGGCTTATTTAAATAATGTTGCACTATTTTAAACGCATTGAAGTTTATATATATTACTAAGGTGCATTACAAGAGGCTTACTACAGAATAGTGTGTGTATAGCAGTCATCGTTCATTTACAGGGACACACAAAAGAATTATCTACTGTCTGTTAACAATAATTCCTGGAAGTGCGTTTTAAGTTACTAAACGCGATTTTAATCTTAACTAGCTTTTTGTCTATTATGTGGTGTGTATAAATTCTGTAGATCCTATACAGGGCACAAAAGTTCGTGAACACATTTCCGTTTATTGACAGAAACTCCAGAAGGAGAATTTAAACGGTGCTACGCGTTTCCTAACTAAACTAAAATTTAGCATCCTATGTATATATACAAATCTATAGATCCTATACAGGGCTACATAAAAGTATTCGGATATTTTTCCGAATATTGTATATATTGAAAATTCCTGAAATTACGTTTTTAAATATGTTATGCGTTTTCCAAATTGTTTACTTAGATGTCATCTTTCAGCTTATTAAACGGTAATGATTTGTAAAATTATTTTAGAAGCGTTGGAAAGTGCTACATAATCTATGCTTGACGCATGATTTTTCGTTCTTGTTTAAATAGGGGGGTCATTTCTATACATAGTAAAATTAACAAATAGTTAGTTTATTTTAGATATTGCATTTATCAGTAAATATAAATATTTTATTTGACAAATTTATTAAGATAGATATAAAAAAGATACTATTAGGAGTAAGAAACAACATTTTTATACACATTTCATCAAAATTACGTAAAACGGTAATGATCAATGTAAACAAATGGATCAAATGGTTGGCACGGTAACTGTTGACTCGTAATTATGTTTTAATGTTATTTTCTATACTGTTTCATAATCTTTTTGTTTATTTACTTGATGTGCTTTTGAACTTATTTTTATTCATAGATAATTTTAAATCTTGTATTTGGAATTATGTATATAAAGGATTTACCACGAACGGAAACAGAAGCTTTTGCTTAACCAATTTTCATATTAAGAAAATTAAACATGATTAACAGAATGAACTTTCTAAAATATGCTATATTATTTACCATTTCTTATATTATTTATTATTCTTTCTTATTTACTGTGTTATTTACCACTTATTAATTTTACTAAAATAATGTTATTTACTATTTTTAACAATGTTAAAAATTTAATAAACATATATTACATTTTATTTATTTCATATTAGTTACCATTTTTAACAATGTTATTTGATAATGTTAAATTACTGTGTTTGAAAACATGATTGGCAATGATAAACAAGATTGGTACTTGGCAATCATTTTTGGCAATCCATCTCCTGTCACAGATAATACATAAGTACCCACCAATGCACCCTATAAAAAGGACGCAAGAAAAGTATGTGAGAAAGGATGACTATTTTCAAAAGAAAAATCATTGAAACACATTTTGGTACTTACGTATTATCCGTGCCAGGAGATTGATCGCCAAAAATGGTTGCCAAGTACCAATCTTGTTTATCGTTGCCAATTATGTTTTCAAACGCAGTCATTTAACATTATCAAATAACATTGTTAAAAATGGTAATTAAAATAAAATAAATAAAATGTAATATATGTTTATTAAATTTATAACATTGTTAAAAATAGTAAATTACATCATTTTAGTAAAATTAATAAATGGTAAATAGCATAGTAAATAAGAAAGAATAGACTATAGATTATTTCCAGGCATGTACCATGTAGCAAGAAAAAAATATAAGGGTTACTATAATTAGTAATATTGGTTCCATGCTTGGCGCAGTTGGCTTAAAACTGGCCCGGATAATATGTAAGTACCCACATTTTTTTTAAAGACAATAGTGTAACAAATTCAATTCATTTATTATGTCCCTCCCTCTCGAAAAAACTGCATCTGATAAGATGACTACTTTAAATATGTAAAATAATGCTGTGTATCTTAACAAATTTCATGGGGATTGACCAATTTTTAAAAAAGTTAGAAAATGAATACAGGAAAATAAACCAATACAAGTTAGACAGACAGACACAAATATCACCAATAGCAGTTTTGATTTTTGACACGTGTTAATTAGAAACAATGCTTTGATGTTGAAATAAAATGCTTTAGTTTATGGTATTATTTATTTTCATTTTTTGTATTTTAAATGAAATGAGCAACAGGTGTATGAATTTTAAATGAATGAATTTTAAATGAAAATTTTATATTTGAAATGAATTATGGAGATGAGAACAATATATTTGGTGATTTATTACTCACACCCAGCTAACATAAAAGAAGGTACTTCTCTATTATCCCGTCAATCACTTTTCATAACAAAAAAACATCGCCAAACTGTAACACAAAATAAACGGAAGAATGTTGCCATTGGAATATCAAAATAAATAAAATATAAGAATTTTAGGATACAATTGTTATTTTAATTAATGAAATAACTAATAAATCAGTAACATAATGAAAAATACACGCAAATGTCGAATTAAAAACTACTTGATGACATAACAAACACACGTACAATGCTTCTGACATCAAGTAAATGGGACTGCATTTTTGGCGTTTCATCTTGCAGTTTACGCACTAGTTTTTTGTTATGAAAAGTGTTTGACGGGATAATAGAGAAGTACCTAAAAAAATACCATGAGAACAAGCCTTCCTTCCCCCCCCCCCCCCAAAAAAAAAAAATGAATAAATAAAAAAAAAAATAAAAAAAAATTTTAAAGTTTTGAAAATTCAAGAATCTGTTTGAAAGTTATGCATCGAAAATAAAAAAAATATATACACTGTTTAACTGCATTTACTTTGAAGTATATAAGTTTACACAAGCAAAACTTTGAACCATAAATCCAGAAAACAATATGTTGAAAATATATCTTATGACAAAATTTCAGAACAGCCGTCATAGACGCACTGTGATTTTTGTTTTGTGCCATTTTGGTGAGAAAATCCTGTTTTCTGGTACCTGTTAGGACTTGTTAATTTTATTTCATTATGAAACAGTTTATTTTATTATAAAAAACATACAATTTTATTATAAAACACACACAACTTTTATTATAAACACACACAAACTGCTTTATTATAAAACACACACAATCTGCTCTACTGGGTTACCATATGAAGTGAAATCTTACCAAAATCGCTTAGGTAAATTCCCTTAGGCACAAAATAGCCAATTTGGCGTCAAAAAAGATACCTGGAGCGTCTGCGACAGCTGTACCAGGATTTCTTATACTATTCACAACTTTAAAATAAATATTAGATAAAATACTTTACATTTCCATTCTCTATCAAGTGAATTAAAATCTTTGTTCTGAAAAATCCAAGAAGTGTGTTACTAACGTGGGTTGTATGTAATGTAAATAACAGCTAACATTTTTTGATGGAGTTTGTTGTAACAAGAAATGCAACAATATCATCACAATGACACAATTGCTGTTGATAATAGATCTAAACATATATAATGCTTTTATCTACTAGCAAGCTACGCTGGTCAATTTCTTATAACAAACTTTTAATCCAACAAAATATTGACATTTCATAATTCACTTTTATATTTTAACAGAATAATAAGGCTACTATAATTTGTGACTCGTGCTATAGCCAGTCTACACGCCAGGACACGTCGCCCTTATCATTATCTTTTTACGCATGAAGGTTTCGCTATGGTACTCCATTGTGAAATTTGGTAATTTTTCAAATTCGATATTTGAAAAATGGCATAATCATTAGATTTGAAATTTATATCGAGAAATATACAATTTTTTACCTTTCAAACGCAGTTTGCCTAACAATTTTCTGACAAATACTTTTCGAGCTACTATTTTTTTTTCAGTAACTTCAAATGTTTCATTTTCCGAGATAAATCTGTGGCAACAATTGCGAAAAACCCAGTTGTCAGAAACGCATAGTTTTTTATTAAAGAGGCTGTTGGAGCAGGGATTGTCACCATCACTTTTGAAATCGGTTCTGTTGTTCCAGAGATTCCATAGAAATTGTAATTTAGAATGTTTTTAGAACGCTTTTCGCTCATTTCACCCTTTTAAATTTCAAATTTTTTTATTTTGTTTTTAGAGAGCATTTACATCTTATAAGTAAATACAATGCCAAATTTCATATTTCTAGCTTCTTCAGTATAAAAAAAAAATTGCAATTTTAGAACGTTTTTCGCTCCTGCACCCCCCCCCCCCCTGGGGTTAGTGACACCGACATAAAATATAGCCTATGTTGAAGCAGGGGTTGTCACCATCACTTTTGAAATCAGTTCGGCAGTTCTAGAGAGTCCATAGAAATTGTAATTTAGAATGGTTTTAGAACGCTTTTCGCTCATTTCACCCATTTAAATTTCGAATTTTTTTTTAAATTTTGTTCTTAGAGAGCATTTAAATCTTATAAGTAACTACAATGCCAAATTTCAAATTTCTAGCTCTTTCAGTATAAAAAAAAATCGCAATTTTAGAACGTTTTTCGCTCCTGCACCCCCCTGGAGTTAGTGACACCGACATAAAATATAGCCTATGTTGGAGCAGGAGTTGTCACAATCAATTTGCCACCATCATTTTTGAAATCGGTTCGGTAGTTCCAGAGATTCCATAGAAATTGTAATTTAGAATGTTTTTAGAACGCTTTTCGCTCATTTCAGCCTTTTAAATTTCGATTTTTTTTTTTATTATTATTATTCTTAGAGAGCATTTACATTTTACCAGAGGGCCCGTGCGAAGATTTCGCACTGAAATCTAATATTTTTTAGGTACTTCTCTATTATCCCGTCGACCACTTTTCATAACAAAAAACTATCGCCAAACTGTAAGATTAAACGCCAAAAATGCAGTCTCATTTACTTGATGTCAGAATCATTATGCGTGTTTGTTACGTCATCTAGCGGTTTTACATTCAACATTTGCGTGTATTTTTCATTATGTTTTACTGATTTAGTAGTTATTTTATTAATTAAAATAACAATTGTGTCCTTAAATTCTTATATTTTATTTATTTATTTATTTATTTATTTATTTATTTACTTATTTTTTGATATTCCAATGGCAACGTTCTCCCGTTTATTTGGCGATAGTTTTTTGTTATGAAAAGTGGTCGACGGGATAATAGAAAAGTATCATTTTTTATCAATATGTAATATTTATTAGATGCAGGTTTAAACTTCTAAAGAAAAAGCAAGGATAAAAATATCTGCAAACAACATTTAGTTGTTAGTCAAGCCAGAATATCATCTCATTTACTCCATCAAAGTTAGACTAAAAACTGATCCAAGATTGCTAAAGGCACGCGCGCGAAAAAAAAATTAACAATCGTATTCTGACTGTATTAGAGGATGACGTCAGCCGCTTCGGGAAAACCATGGAACTTAGAAATATAAATCTAAACATTTCAATTTCAATTTCGCTTTTTAATCATAAGTATAAAATAAACCCGTGCGGTGTTTTTTATAATAATTGCTATGAGCATCATATAATGTGGTATTTTATTTTTTTGGCAACAATAATTTCAGGAAAATCTTTCATTTCTTTTATGAAAGCAATGCCGATTTAATTTTTATTTTTCAACAAATTTTAATCAAAAACATGTTTTAACGAATTGTTAAGTGGGCTATGTCAGAAGTCGGTTCTAAAACCTTTCATATGGTATCTCATTCGTTGTTCTGCGTTTCATATTTTCTTAGAAAAAGGGATGTTGACAGGAGAAATAATATATAAGGATAAGTAACTCAAATTTCAAATTTCTAGCTTCTTCAGTATAAACAAAATCGCAATTTTAGAACGTTTTTCGCTCCTGCACCCCCCTGGGGATAGTGGCACGTACAAAAAATATATCCTATGTTGGAACAGGGGTTGTCACCATCCATTTGCTACCATCACTTTTGAAATCAGTTTGGTAGTTTCAGAGATTCCATAGAAATTGTAATTTAGAATGTTTTTAGAACGCTTTTCGCTCATTTCACCCTTTTAAATTTCGAATTTTTTTTTATTTTGTTCTTAGAGAGCATTTACATCTTAAAAGTAACTACAACGCCAAATTTCAAATCGGTTCGGTAGTTCTAGAGATTCTATAGAAATTGTAATTTAGAATGTTTTTAGAACGCTTTTCGCTCATTTCACCCTTTTAAATTTCGAATTTTTTTTATTTTGTTCTTAGAAAGCATTTATATCTTATAAGTAACTACAACGCCAAATTTCAAATCGTTTCGGTAGTTCTAGAGATTCCATAGAAATTGTAATTTAGAATGTTTTTAGAACGCTTTTCGCTCATTTCACCCTTTTAAATTTTCGAATTTTTTTTTATTTTGTTCTTAGAGACCATTTACATCTTATAAGTAACTACAACGCCAAATTTCAAATCGGTTCGGTAGTTCTAGAGATTCCATAGTAATTGTAATTTAGAATGTTTTTAGAACGCTTTTCGCTCATTTCACCCTTTTAAATTTCGAATTTTTTTTATTTTGTTTTTAGAGATTATTTACATCTTATAAGTAACTACAACGCAAAATTTCAAATTTCTAGCTGCTTCAGTATAGAAAAGATTGCAATTTTAGAATGTTTTTCGCTCCTGCATCCCCCTGGGGTAGTGGCACCGACATAAAATATAGCCTATGTTGGAGCAGGGGTTGTCACCATCTATTTGTCGCCATCACTTTTGAAATCGGTTCGGTAGTTCCAGAGATTACCCCCTACAAACAAACAAACAAATAATCTTTACTCCTTTATAATATTAGTATAGATAGTATGTTTGTCAAAGTAGTTGGCTTTCTGAATCTTTTGGCATAAGGCCATTTTTAATCTACCATGACTGCAAAAAGGGAATTAAATTATACAGCAAATGGGTCATTCCATGTCAAATCAACACACCTATTTTACCTCACCATCTCAGATTTTAATGAACTGTAGCACATAGTTAGTATTTATATAGACTAAGAAAAATACGAAATATTTTTGAAAAATATCAGTTTGTTTTGAAAAATATGGCTATTTAAACTTCTCAAAAATTGTCAAAAAATGCTAGTCCGCTAGATTTTCAAATTGTCATAAAATCTTTCCTAATTAAGATAGAAAGGTGAAATAAGTGTCATAATGCAGCGTTTTTAATAGACTTTAATATGATATGCAACATAATAGAGGTTGTAAAATAAAAATATTTCAAAATTTAAATTTTAATTTTAAAATTTAAGTTATGAAAAAAACATTTTTTTTAAAAACTTCAAAAAATTATAGAAGATAGGTTGTATTATTGTAAAATAGTATCCAAAGTTTGAAAATGGGACAACAATGGGTTCATAGAGAAAATAATTTTTTTAAAAAGGCATTTTTCATCAATTTCAAGTATGATATAATAATGCATAAAAATTTGGGGAGCATTTCCGTTCTCTGTACCCCCCGCCAACTTGGATATTTTTTTCGCCAGTCTTGGCGAAAGCACGGAGCTGACGAGAGCTGGCGCCATCTAGTGTTTTTATTGCAAAAAATGACATTTTTGGTTTGCGATTTTTTTTTTTTTGCCGTAATGCATGCTTGAGCACTGGAAAACATGAATGGAAATAGATGTTTTTTACGATCGATAATATAAATTAATATTTAAATAAATAAAAATTCCTATTTTCCCGTGAAAATCTGTTTAAAATAAAATTAATTAATAAATGTTATTACTTCGAAATCGAAAATATAAATTAATATTTAAATAAATAAAATTTCCTATTTTCCCATGAAAATCTGTTTAAAATAAAATAAAATAAAAATTCCTAAATATAAATTAATATTTAAATAAATAAAATTTCCTATTTTCCCGTGAAAATCTGTTTAAAATAAAATAAAATAAAAATTCCTATTTCCGAAGTCGAAAATATAAATTAATATTTAAATAAAATTGAATAAAAATTTCTATTTTCTCGTGAAAATCAAATTCCTAGTTTCCTGTGAAATTAAATTTTTTTTTATGTTAAATTACTTTTAAGTCGGAAATATAACCCATCCTTTTCTGGAAAATGTAACTCATATTTGAATTTTCTTCGAAGTTTACTAAAAACGAAAACACTCTTTTTCTCTAGCTGGAAGGAAACGAAGAAAAGTATAAAGAGGTTGCCGAATGCAGAACGATAGTACTCGCCGAACCACCCAGCGGAAGTTATCGCGACCTAGCTTGGCGGCTTGGCGAAGGGTTACAGAGAACGGAAGCATCCCCAAAATTTGACTTTGATACAATATTCAACAGGATAAATTTTGACAAAAAAAATAAAAATTCAAAATTTAAATTTTATTTTTAAAATTTAAATTGCAAAAAAACATTTGTTTTTAATTTTTTCAAAAAATTATAGAAGTAAAATAAGAGAATAGTAGAACAGGAAGAATGTAAAATGGAACAACAATGAGTTCATAGAAAAAAAAAATAAGAAAGGAATTTTTCATCAGTTTCAAATATGATACAAATACAATAGTCCATAAAAAGTTGACTTTAATATGATATGCAACAAAATATAGTTTAAGAATTTTTTTTTTAAATTTTAATTGTAAATTTGTTTTTCCTCCCAAACAATTATATAAAATACATTCAATTAATGTAAAATAGTATACAGAGTTTGAAAATGGGACAACAATGGGTTCATAGGGAAAATAATTTTGAAAAGGCATTTTTTATCAATTTCAAATATGGCACAATACAATATGATATAATATGATGCACTACAATAGTTCAAATATAAACGTTGTACAAAATTGCCAAATTCTTTATGAAGTAACATAAGACCTTACCAATTCATGTCCTTTTGTTATTGTACACCTCTTGCTATTGAATTTAATTGGATAATGACTTGTTAGTTTTCAAAATGTCATTTTGTGATAAAACATATATTCTTCCAGTTGGTGTCAGAGGATAAACTGAACACAAAACATCCATTAAAGGTATCCATAGCACATCTGGCTTGCTAGGATAAGAAAATGATGGAGACGGCCCATGTGGATGCAAAAATGTAACCTTAAGTTCATCATGTTCTTTATCTTGATCCATGATGTAAGCAAGCCACCAATGCTTGTCATATACAGCAGTAATATACCCATTGCAGTCTTCTAACCCAAGTTTCTCTTTAGACGTTGAAACAATCACTTTTGATGATATTGCAGATTCAGAAAATGTTTTTAACAAATATATTTGATGTACTGAATTTATCAGGGATAAAGGCATGATATTGTTGAGTTCCTTTAATAGTAACTGCCTGATTGAACACCTATCTTTTAAAAATATTTCTGAATCAATGTGATCTTCCTGTGTTGAAAATGCAAAGCTTATTTTTGAAGAAAACTTTGATGCTGCCCATTCATATAACTGAAGAGGTGTTAAAATCTGGTTTTCATAAGGCCATTGTAAGCTGGCTCTTGCTGCCTCTCTCTTAATTATGCCACCCAAGTCCATTACAAGGCCCTTTCCCATGAGCTGTGGCTGAAAAGTGCCATCCAGCTTCAATTTTGAAATCTTCTTTGTGAAAACACAGATTGGAGAATTTTTTTTTTTTTTTTTATTGGGCGGCACATCCATCTGAAAAATAAAAAATCTTTCTAGGGGATTCTTGAAATTTATTTGCCAGAAACTGAATTAGTTTTTTTTTTTTTTTTTTGGAAGGTGTAGACAGCAACAGTATTATGCTCCAAACAGTCTGAAATTACAACATAGTTTAAGTGCTCAACCTTACTTTCTCTTTTGCACTATATACATATTGAATAACCATGCTGTTAATTTTCTGAAAAATCAAGCATTACTGTGATTTCAGATTTTTTCAAATTTACTTTTACCTGATTCATAAAAGATGATTGTAGTCTTGCAATGAAATCATGTCTGACTAAGATTGGCAGCTTGTTACAAAATAAGTCAATAAATTCTTCTGATAGTTTCTGCAGAGTCTCTAAATTGTAGCGAGCTACAGAAATCCACTGTCAGAATGTGATTTTTTCAAATAAATTCTCCTCAAATGATTTTTGTAAAATATTACTTATTTCAAAATTACCAGGACAGGATGGGCATTCAGACATATTGCAGTCTATTGATGGTGGATTGCACAACATTTTTGCTATGCAATGCCTTAAGTTGTCAATTCACCATTAGTAATTACACCCAATTTTGCACTTTCAAGCAGTTTTTCAATATTGTTTTACAGATTTTTTTTTTTTTTTTTTTTTTGCTTGTATTATATAACCCCAATTTAGTAGAAATTACTCTTTTAAAGTATTATTTTTAGTATGAACCTATTGCTGTCCCATTTTCAAACTGTGTATACTATTTTACATTAATAGAATGTACTTTCTATAATTGTTTGGGGAAAGAAATAAAAAAAAAATTCACAATTAAAATTTGAAAGTTAATTTTTTTTTCTTTAACAAACTATATTCTGTTGCATATCATATTAAAGTCAACTTTTTATGGCTTATTGTATTTGTATCATATTTGAAATTGATGAAAAATTCTTCTTTTTTTTCTATGAACCCACTGTTGTCCCATTTTACATTCTTCCTGTTCTACTATTCTCTTATTTTACTTTTACAATTTTTTGAAAAAATTAAAAAACATTTTTTTTTTTTTTTTTTTTTTTTTGCAATTTAAATTTAAAAAATAATTAAAATTTTGAATTTTTATTCTTTTAACAAAATGTATCCTGTTGAATATTGTATTAAAGTCAAATTTTTATGGATTATTGTATCATACTTGAAATCGATGAAAAATGCCTTCTTTAAAAAAATATTTTCCCTATGAACCCATTGTTGTCCCATTTTCAAACTTCAGATACTATTTTACAATAATACAAGCTATCTTCTATAATTTTTTGAAGTTTTTTAAAAAAACGTTTTTTTCACAATTTAAATTTTAAAATTTAAATTTAAATTTTGAAATATTTTTTTTTTACAACCTCTATCATGTTGCATATCATATTAAAGTCTATTAAAAATGCTGCATTATGATACTTATTGCACCTTTCTATCTTAATTAGGAAAGATTTTATGACAATTTGAAAATCTAGCGGACTAGCATTTTTTGAGAAGTTTAAATAGCCATATTTTCAAAACAAACTGATATTTTTCAAAAATATTTCGTATTTTTCTTAGTCTATATCAATACTAACTATGTGCCACAGTTCATTAAAATCTGAGATGGTGAGGTAAAATTTCTTCAAAAAGTGTGTTGATTTGACAAATACAACAAAAGAAAAGGGACAACATTCTCAATTCTTGTCTCGGATGGTGAAATACTATAAAATGCCTCTGATCAACTCATTAATAAAACTATTACATTCCTATATTGCATAACAAAATAGCAATATTTCAATTTATAGCAGTAGTGAAAAAAAAATACTTTTCTGTTATCTGGTCACCAGTGATATATGTGTATACATGTATCATAAAGCTATGTGGGTATATAAAATATATATATATGCACCCGGCTAACAGAAAATTACCAAAAAAAGTAAATAAACAATATTTCAACATCAGTAGTAATGAAAAATATCAGATTCTGACAAAATCATAGATTCGACATGTTCACTGAAATGATACTGTTCTCTGCAAAATAATTTGTAATTTAAATAAATGCTGTAAAATTAAATTTTAGATATAATGAACATTTAAATGGGTTTTTATAGACTTGTATAAGTCAAATTTTCTCTTACAATCAGAATAAAATTGTACTATTTTTTATTTTTGAATAAGTAAACTGACGAACGATTGTTCTTTAAGTCAGCTGATAAGTAGATCAAACTATTCATTATGATCCTCAAATAAAAAAAATATACAACTTTATCAATAACTTTAAGGGACTTATTTTTTTTAATGATTAGTTACACTAATCACAATTCGTTACACTACTCAATTAGTTACACAAATGAATGCTAAGATTATCCGATTGATTACTTACTGCTGGTTTATTACTTCCAAAACCACAGCTGAATGTAACTTCATAATTTTCTCAAAGCAAAACTTTGGTACAATTTTAGAAATTTATCACTTAAATGTCCATATCAACCGATTCTTCAGAATCTTTAGTTAAATGATTACATATTAAGTAATTCAAGCAGATTAACGATTTGATGTAGACAATATTAAAATGCAGCTGATACTCAGTAAAATAATTTATGCAAAGTTAAAAGTATTCTAAATATTACATGCAGAAATACATTCACATACATACATACATACATACACGTGTTGTTTACATTAGTGTTCAAAGACAATTTTAAAAATAGAAAACAAAAAATTAGTATATATTTACCTTCTGTCTTCGACCATCCATCCCTGTTAAAAGAAATGGTATGTCGTATCATGTCAATGTACGAATGACTCATCGTATCGATACACGGACGGAGATGACTGCAAATGCTCCTAAAATTTTATTATAATGAGGGCAGTGCTTACAGCTGATTATTAAGTTGATTTCAATCAAGAAAAAGGAAATTGGGAGGAAAATACTGAATAGTATTATTACTTACCACACAATAAATGCGTGTTTTAATTAGTTTGTTTACTGCTTTATTCTCACACTGGAATACTTTCTGTTATTTCAATTCGTTGAGCATTTTAATTTTTTTTTATGCTATGGACCACTTTTAGTAGAATCATTATTTAGTGGTTGGTTTTCCAAAACTGTAAGAGATTATAGATAAAACAATGCACCCCACAAAAAAAAAATTAAATTAAAAAGTTAAATGATTACATATCAAGTAATTCAGCAGATTAACGATTTGATGTAGACAATAATATATATTGTGCACATATATATGTAACTTTTTTTGTATTTTTAAAAATTCGAATTTCAATAATATGTAAGTATGTTTTTACTATGGACTGCTCACCATTATTTAGGAAGTTATCATCAATCAAAAAGTTTACAAAAATTTCTGTGCGATAAACATATTGACATATTGCACTATTAATATTCCGCGCCTTTCCCTCGTGGGCTTTAGATCCTATTTATCAGCGTGTTTTTAGTGATCACCTACAATTCTATGTAGAAATTTCAACAATTGAAGCACATGGGTTCGACAATACACAGTCTACATAGCTTTGGTTAGTTGATTGGCAGGTACTGAGACTTATGCTACTTCCCTTAGAATGTTGAATAATTATCATTGTTTTTCTTAATACAACAAGAATTCTCTCATCATTTCCTCTTTAAAACATCTTAAAACTCATCATTTCCTCTTTAAAACATCTTAAAACACATCTCTCCTACTGTAGTATTTACGAATTCACGTTTTTCTAAAAACAATTCTCAGGAATATATCTATAATTTTTTTCTGGTATCAGTGGAATTTAAAGTCTTTTTTTTATATGCAATCTTCTATTACCGACGTCATATTTCTGTGATTGCTATATAAAAATATATTGAACACTTTACTTCATCTGTATAAAGTATTCATCAATGGAATTCTTCTCATAAAATTTTAATGAGGTAGATTTTAGGATTTCTACTTCTAGTTCGTCTTGAACGTTGTAACTATACATGAAACTATAGGCGCCATTTTAATTTTTTGGGAGGGAGGGTGGCAAGGGAGTTCAACTATCTTTCAGTTAAGCAAAAGATTCTTTTGATTTTGTTGTGCACAGTTGCGAAGCAATTGATGTTTTATTTTCAGATATATATTTTTTTAATTGTCCAAAGTAGTCGTCATTAACGATAACTGTGTGACATTTGAGAACGTTACAACAGATCTCTTTAATAAATATTGATTGTTATATAGTATTAAATATTACTGATCATAATTATGTGCTTAAAGTGTTTTTTTTAAAGCTAATGTTTCTATTTAAATAAAATCTGACAGTTTAGCTTTTGTCTAAATTCGGGAAATTAATTTTCAGTCTGATGTAGACTGATACACTCTAAAATATCAAAGTCTTTGGGAGGGGGAGGCAACCGCTCCCCTGTTATCTGTTTATTTTTATTGAAATGTGTTTTCATTTCAATTAAAGTACGATGCATTTTCATTGTTGAAAAAAAAATCTTAACAGCGGAAAGGCAAGTGCTTCGTACTTTTTACATACTACAGAATGTTACGCATAAAAATTCTAAATTATTAGTTTTATGAAACATTAGCAAAACCAAAGAGAACAAATTTTCCCTTGTTTTTAATATTTTACCGAATTATATAATTGCTACGAAAGAAAATAGATTACAATTATCATGAACATTTAAAACTGGGGCTGGCTATGTTTTTGTTTTTTTTAATATCTCTTATTTCACATTTCTTTAATGATGTCAAAACAGAACCAAATTTTCAAGGAACAGAACAAAAAAAGAAAGTATCTTTCACTGATATATGTATTTCGGAAGTATCTCGCTTAATTAATACATATAAAATAATTTATTTACGTCATTATTTTCTGTATTATTAGCTCAATTTATCTTAATTTTACATAATTTAAAGTATTTCCGAAGCCCCGCCCAATCCGTGCAATAAATTGAATAATTTCACGTTCGAGAAATATCGACTCATACCAGAAGAAGTTGAGAGCAAAAAGTATAAGTAACAGCAGGGGAGTTATAGCATTATTATGTATATAATCAAACACATAAGTCTTATACAGTATGTGTGAGTCGACGGCTCAGTGAATGAGTCGACGGCTCAGTGGATGAGTCCACGGCTCAATTCAAAGGGAGTCGTCACGCAGTTAGCCAATGGAGAGCGTCGGTAGCAGTTCCTTTCCATTCTACACGTTTCACGGGATTTTAAATCGTGTGTTTCTATACATAGTTTTCTTTATCGAATACTATAAAAAGTATTATAGTTATATTATATATACTATTGTATAATCTAACTATTATCACATTTTAAACATGTGTAAACATCTTACTATATATACTTGTACTCTTTTTCGTTCATTCTGGGCAGTAGGGCGTCGAATTTTTAGTTTACTCTCTCTGATCCATAAATCTAACAATAACAAAAATAATAATTTAACCTCCTCATAACCCAGCATTTATTTTTAAAATTTTTGATACTTCAATTATGAAATTATATTAACAAACTAAAAACTAAGAAAGATTGACAAGTAAAAAAAAAAATGTGTTTTGTGCATAAAATTCCATGTATCCTATAAGATACATGGGGACTCAATAAGTATAATTTTTTACAGTTTGGTATGAAATTTTTGACTGGAGAAGACAATGAAAAATATGGAATAATTAGGCATAAAATAATTTTTTATTATTAATGAACTCTACAAATGGTATTTTAACATGCAGAAAATTATTTACATTTACATTATTATTTTGTTTACTTTTTTGCATTTTTAAAAATAAAGTAACAATTCCGGGATTTTACCAATTTTTTGGGTCGGAAAGGCATCTAGGGGCTATATATGTATATAGAAAGGCTATTTTTAGGCCTAAATCGGGTCTAAAATCAATTTCCCTGAAGCAGACGATATTTGAGCCGATTTCGGTAACCACCGGAAGTTGCAGATTTTCGGGGATTTTACCAATTTTTTGGGTCGGAAAGGCATCTAGGGGCTATATATGTATATAGAAAGGCTATTTTTAGGCCTAAATCGGGTCTAAAATCAATTTCCCTGAAGCAGACGATATTTGAGCCGATTTCGGTAACCACCGGAAGTTGCAGATTTTCGGGGATTTTACCAATTTTTTGGGTCGGAAAGGCATCTAGGGGCTATATATGTATATAGAAAGGCTATTTTTAGGCCTAAATCGGGTCTAAAATCAATTTCCCTGAAGCAGACGATATTTGAGCCGATTTCGGTAACCACCGGAAGTTGCAGATTTTCGGGGATTTTACCAATTTTTTGGGTCGGAAAGGCATCTAGGGGCTATATATGTATATAGAAAGGCTATTTTTAGGCCTAAATCGGGTCTAAAATCAATTTCCCTGAAGCAGACGATATTTGAGCCGATTTCGGTAACCACCGGAAGTTGCAGATTTTCGGGGATTTTACCAATTTTTTGGGTCGGAAAGGCATCTAGGGGCTATATATGTATATAGAAAGGCTATTTTTAGGCCTAAATCGGGTCTAAAATCAATTTCCCTGAAGCAGACGATATTTGAGCCGATTTCGGTAACCACCGGAAGTTGCAGATTTTCGGGGATTTTACCAATTTTTTGGGTCGGAAAGGCATCTAGGGGCTATATATGTATATAGAAAGGCTATTTTTAGGCCTAAATCGGGTCTAAAATCAATTTCCCTGAAGCAGACGATATTTGAGCCGATTTCGGTAACCACCGGAAGTTGCAGATTTTCGGGGATTTTACCAATTTTTTGGGTCGGAAAGGCATCTAGGGGCTATATATGTATATAGAAAGGCTATTTTTAGGCCTAAATCGGGTCTAAAATCAATTTCCCTGAAGCAGACGATATTTGAGCCGATTTCGGTAACCACCGGAAGTTGCAGATTTTCGGGGATTTTACCAATTTTTTGGGTCGGAAAGGCATCTAGGGGCTATATATGTATATAGAAAGGCTATTTTTAGGCCTAAATCGGGTCTAAAATCAATTTCCCTGAAGCAGACGATATTTGAGCCGATTTCGGTAACCACCGGAAGTTGCAGATTTTCGGGGATTTTACCAATTTTTTGGGTCGGAAAGGCATCTAGGGGCTATATATGTATATAGAAAGGCTATTTTTAGGCCTAAATCGGGTCTAAAATCAATTTCCCTGAAGCAGACGATATTTGAGCCGATTTCGGTAACCACCGGAAGTTGCAGATTTTCGGGGATTTTACCAATTTTTTGGGTCGGAAAGGCATCTAGGGGCTATATATGTATATAGAAAGGCTATTTTTAGGCCTAAATCGGGTCTAAAATCAATTTCCCTGAAGCAGACGATATTTGAGCCGATTTCGGTAACCACCGGAAGTTGCAGATTTTCGGGGATTTTACCAATTTTTTGGGTCGGAAAGGCATCTAGGGGCTATATATGTATATAGAAAGGCTATTTTTAGGCCTAAATCGGGTCTAAAATCAATTTCCCTGAAGCAGACGATATTTGAGCCGATTTCGGTAACCACCGGAAGTTGCAGATTTTCGGGGATTTTACCAATTTTTTGGGTCGGAAAGGCATCTAGGGGCTATATATGTATATAGAAAGGCTATTTTTAGGCCTAAATCGGGTCTAAAATCAATTTCCCTGAAGCAGACGATATTTGAGCCGATTTCGGTAACCACCGGAAGTTGCAGATTTTCGGGGATTTTACCAATTTTTTGGGTCGGAAAGGCATCTAGGGGCTATATATGTATATAGAAAGGCTATTTTTAGGCCTAAATCGGGTCTAAAATCAATTTCCCTGAAGCAGACGATATTTGAGCCGATTTCGGTAACCACCGGAAGTTGCAGATTTTCGGGGATTTTACCAATTTTTTGGGTCGGAAAGGCATCTAGGGGCTATATATGTATATAGAAAGGCTATTTTTAGGCCTAAATCGGGTCTAAAATCAATTTCCCTGAAGCAGACGATATTTGAGCCGATTTCGGTAACCACCGGAAGTTGCAGATTTTCGGGGATTTTACCAATTTTTTGGGTCGGAAAGGCATCTAGGGGCTATATATGTATATAGAAAGGCTATTTTTAGGCCTAAATCGGGTCTAAAATCAATTTCCCTGAAGCAGACGATATTTGAGCCGATTTCGGTAACCACCGGAAGTTGCAGATTTTCGGGGATTTTACCAATTTTTTGGGTCGGAAAGGCATCTAGGGGCTATATATGTATATAGAAAGGCTATTTTTAGGCCTAAATCGGGTCTAAAATCAATTTCCCTGAAGCAGACGATATTTGAGCCGATTTCGGTAACCACCGGAAGTTGCAGATTTTCGGGGATTTTACCAATTTTTTGGGTCGGAAAGGCATCTAGGGGCTATATATGTATATAGAAAGGCTATTTTTAGGCCTAAATCGGGTCTAAAATCAATTTCCCTGAAGCAGACGATATTTGAGCCGATTTCGGTAACCACCGGAAGTTGCAGATTTTCGGGGATTTTACCAATTTTTTGGGTCGGAAAGGCATCTAGGGGCTATATATGTATATAGAAAGGCTATTTTTAGGCCTAAATCGGGTCTAAAATCAATTTCCCTGAAGCAGACGATATTTGAGCCGATTTCGGTAACCACCGGAAGTTGCAGATTTTCGGGGATTTTACCAATTTTTTGGGTCGGAAAGGCATCTAGGGGCTATATATGTATATAGAAAGGCTATTTTTAGGCCTAAATCGGGTCTAAAATCAATTTCCCTGAAGCAGACGATATTTGAGCCGATTTCGGTAACCACCGGAAGTTGCAGATTTTCGGGGATTTTACCAATTTTTTGGGTCGGAAAGGCATCTAGGGGCTATATATGTATATAGAAAGGCTATTTTTAGGCCTAAATCGGGTCTAAAATCAATTTCCCTGAAGCAGACGATATTTGAGCCGATTTCGGTAACCACCGGAAGTTGCAGATTTTCGGGGATTTTACCAATTTTTTGGGTCGGAAAGGCATCTAGGGGCTATATATGTATATAGAAAGGCTATTTTTAGGCCTAAATCGGGTCTAAAATCAATTTCCCTGAAGCAGACGATATTTGAGCCGATTTCGGTAACCACCGGAAGTTGCAGATTTTCGGGGATTTTACCAATTTTTTGGGTCGGAAAGGCATCTAGGGGCTATATATGTATATAGAAAGGCTATTTTTAGGCCTAAATCGGGTCTAAAATCAATTTCCCTGAAGCAGACGATATTTGAGCCGATTTCGGTAACCACCGGAAGTTGCAGATTTTCGGGGATTTTACCAATTTTTTGGGTCGGAAAGGCATCTAGGGGCTATATATGTATATAGAAAGGCTATTTTTAGGCCTAAATCGGGTCTAAAATCAATTTCCCTGAAGCAGACGATATTTGAGCCGATTTCGGTAACCACCGGAAGTTGCAGATTTTCGGGGATTTTACCAATTTTTTGGGTCGGAAAGGCATCTAGGGGCTATATATGTATATAGAAAGGCTATTTTTAGGCCTAAATCGGGTCTAAAATCAATTTCCCTGAAGCAGACGATATTTGAGCCGATTTCGGTAACCACCGGAAGTTGCAGATTTTCGGGGATTTTACCAATTTTTTGGGTCGGAAAGGCATCTAGGGGCTATATATGTATATAGAAAGGCTATTTTTAGGCCTAAATCGGGTCTAAAATCAATTTCCCTGAAGCAGACGATATTTGAGCCGATTTCGGTAACCACCGGAAGTTGCAGATTTTCGGGGATTTTACCAATTTTTTGGGTCGGAAAGGCATCTAGGGGCTATATATGTATATAGAAAGGCTATTTTTAGGCCTAAATCGGGTCTAAAATCAATTTCCCTGAAGCAGACGATATTTGAGCCGATTTCGGTAACCACCGGAAGTTGCAGATTTTCGGGGATTTTACCAATTTTTTGGGTCGGAAAGGCATCTAGGGGCTATATATGTATATAGAAAGGCTATTTTTAGGCCTAAATCGGGTCTAAAATCAATTTCCCTGAAGCAGACGATATTTGAGCCGATTTCGGTAACCACCGGAAGTTGCAGATTTTCGGGGATTTGACCAATTTTTTGGGTCGGAAAGGCATCTAGGGGCTATATATGTATATAGAAAGGCTATTTTTAGGCCTAAATCGGGTCTAAAATCAATTTCCCTGAAGCAGACGATATTTGAGCCGATTTCGGTAACCACCGGAAGTTGCAGATTTTCGGGGATTTTACCAATTTTTTGGGTCGGAAAGGCATCTAGGGGCTATATATGTATATAGAAAGGCTATTTTTAGGCCTAAATCGGGTCTAAAATCAATTTCCCTGAAGCAGACGATATTTGAGCCGATTTCGGTAACCACCGGAAGTTGCAGATTTTCGGGGATTTGACCAATTTTTTGGGTCGGAAAGGCATCTAGGGGCTATATATGTATATAGAAAGGCTATTTTTAGGCCTAAATCGGGTCTAAAATCAATTTCCCTGAAGCAGACGATATTTGAGCCGATTTCGGTAACCACCGGAAGTTGCAGATTTTCGGGGATTTTACCAATTTTTTGGGTCGGAAAGGCATCTAGGGGCTATATATGTATATAGAAAGGCTATTTTTAGGCCTAAATCGGGTCTAAAATCAATTTCCCTGAAGCAGACGATATTTGAGCCGATTTCGGTAACCACCGGAAGTTGCAGATTTTCGGGGATTTTACCAATTTTTTGGGTCGGAAAGGCATCTAGGGGCTATATATGTATATAGAAAGGCTATTTTTAGGCCTAAATCGGGTCTAAAATCAATTTCCCTGAAGCAGACGATATTTGAGCCGATTTCGGTAACCACCGGAAGTTGCAGATTTTCGGGGATTTTACCAATTTTTTGGGTCGGAAAGGCATCTAGGGGCTATATATGTATATAGAAAGGCTATTTTTAGGCCTAAATCGGGTCTAAAATCAATTTCCCTGAAGCAGACGATATTTGAGCCGATTTCGGTAACCACCGGAAGTTGCAGATTTTCGGGGATTTTACCAATTTTTTGGGTCGGAAAGGCATCTAGGGGCTATATATGTATATAGAAAGGCTATTTTTAGGCCTAAATCGGGTCTAAAATCAATTTCCCTGAAGCAGACGATATTTGAGCCGATTTCGGTAACCACCGGAAGTTGCAGATTTTCGGGGATTTTACCAATTTTTTGGGTCGGAAAGGCATCTAGGGGCTATATATGTATATAGAAAGGCTATTTTTAGGCCTAAATCGGGTCTAAAATCAATTTCCCTGAAGCAGACGATATTTGAGCCGATTTCGGTAACCACCGGAAGTTGCAGATTTTCGGGGATTTTACCAATTTTTTGGGTCGGAAAGGCATCTAGGGGCTATATATGTATATAGAAAGGCTATTTTTAGGCCTAAATCGGGTCTAAAATCAATTTCCCTGAAGCAGACGATATTTGAGCCGATTTCGGTAACCACCGGAAGTTGCAGATTTTCGGGGATTTTACCAATTTTTTGGGTCGGAAAGGCATCTAGGGGCTATATATGTATATAGAAAGGCTATTTTTAGGCCTAAATCGGGTCTAAAATCAATTTCCCTGAAGCAGACGATATTTGAGCCGATTTCGGTAACCACCGGAAGTTGCAGATTTTCGGGGATTTGACCAATTTTTTGGGTCGGAAAGGCATCTAGGGGCTATATATGTATATAGAAAGGCTATTTTTAGGCCTAAATCGGGTCTAAAATCAATTTCCCTGAAGCAGACGATATTTGAGCCGATTTCGGTAACCACCGGAAGTTGCAGATTTTCGGGGATTTGACCAATTTTTTGGGTCGGAAAGGCATCTAGGGGCTATATATGTATATAGAAAGGCTATTTTTAGGCCTAAATCGGGTCTAAAATCAATTTCCCTGAAGCAGACGATATTTGAGCCGATTTCGGTAACCACCGGAAGTTGCAGATTTTCGGGGATTTTACCAATTTTTTGGGTCGGAAAGGCATCTAGGGGCTATATATGTATATAGAAAGGCTATTTTTAGGCCTAAATCGGGTCTAAAATCAATTTCCCTGAAGCAGACGATATTTGAGCCGATTTCGGTAACCACCGGAAGTTGCAGATTTTCGGGGATTTGACCAATTTTTTGGGTCGGAAAGGCATCTAGGGGCTATATATGTATATAGAAAGGCTATTTTTAGGCCTAAATCGGGTCTAAAATCAATTTCCCTGAAGCAGACGATATTTGAGCCGATTTCGGTAACCACCGGAAGTTGCAGATTTTCGGGGATTTTACCAATTTTTTGGGTCGGAAAGGCATCTAGGGGCTATATATGTATATAGAAAGGCTATTTTTAGGCCTAAATCGGGTCTAAAATCAATTTCCCTGAAGCAGACGATATTTGAGCCGATTTCGGTAACCACCGGAAGTTGCAGATTTTCGGGGATTTTACCAATTTTTTGGGTCGGAAAGGCATCTAGGGGCTATATATGTATATAGAAAGGCTATTTTTAGGCCTAAATCGGGTCTAAAATCAATTTCCCTGAAGCAGACGATATTTGAGCCGATTTCGGTAACCACCGGAAGTTGCAGATTTTCGGGGATTTTACCAATTTTTTGGGTCGGAAAGGCATCTAGGGGCTATATATGTATATAGAAAGGCTATTTTTAGGCCTAAATCGGGTCTAAAATCAATTTCCCTGAAGCAGACGATATTTGAGCCGATTTCGGTAACCACCGGAAGTTGCAGATTTTCGGGGATTTTACCAATTTTTTGGGTCGGAAAGGCATCTAGGGGCTATATATGTATATAGAAAGGCTATTTTTAGGCCTAAATCGGGTCTAAAATCAATTTCCCTGAAGCAGACGATATTTGAGCCGATTTCGGTAACCACCGGAAGTTGCAGATTTTCGGGGATTTTACCAATTTTTTGGGTCGGAAAGGCATCTAGGGGCTATATATGTATATAGAAAGGCTATTTTTAGGCCTAAATCGGGTCTAAAATCAATTTCCCTGAAGCAGACGATATTTGAGCCGATTTCGGTAACCACCGGAAGTTGCAGATTTTCGGGGATTTTACCAATTTTTTGGGTCGGAAAGGCATCTAGGGGCTATATATGTATATAGAAAGGCTATTTTTAGGCCTAAATCGGGTCTAAAATCAATTTCCCTGAAGCAGACGATATTTGAGCCGATTTCGGTAACCACCGGAAGTTGCAGATTTTCGGGGATTTTACCAATTTTTTGGGTCGGAAAGGCATCTAGGGGCTATATATGTATATAGAAAGGCTATTTTTAGGCCTAAATCGGGTCTAAAATCAATTTCCCTGAAGCAGACGATATTTGAGCCGATTTCGGTAACCACCGGAAGTTGCAGATTTTCGGGGATTTTACCAATTTTTTGGGTCGGAAAGGCATCTAGGGGCTATATATGTATATAGAAAGGCTATTTTTAGGCCTAAATCGGGTCTAAAATCAATTTCCCTGAAGCAGACGATATTTGAGCCGATTTCGGTAACCACCGGAAGTTGCAGATTTTCGGGGATTTTACCAATTTTTTGGGTCGGAAAGGCATCTAGGGGCTATATATGTATATAGAAAGGCTATTTTTAGGCCTAAATCGGGTCTAAAATCAATTTCCCTGAAGCAGACGATATTTGAGCCGATTTCGGTAACCACCGGAAGTTGCAGATTTTCGGGGATTTTACCAATTTTTTGGGTCGGAAAGGCATCTAGGGGCTATATATGTATATAGAAAGGCTATTTTTAGGCCTAAATCGGGTCTAAAATCAATTTCCCTGAAGCAGACGATATTTGAGCCGATTTCGGTAACCACCGGAAGTTGCAGATTTTCGGGGATTTTACCAATTTTTTGGGTCGGAAAGGCATCTAGGGGCTATATATGTATATAGAAAGGCTATTTTTAGGCCTAAATCGGGTCTAAAATCAATTTCCCTGAAGCAGACGATATTTGAGCCGATTTCGGTAACCACCGGAAGTTGCAGATTTTCGGGGATTTTACCAATTTTTTGGGTCGGAAAGGCATCTAGGGGCTATATATGTATATAGAAAGGCTATTTTTAGGCCTAAATCGGGTCTAAAATCAATTTCCCTGAAGCAGACGATATTTGAGCCGATTTCGGTAACCACCGGAAGTTGCAGATTTTCGGGGATTTTACCAATTTTTTGGGTCGGAAAGGCATCTAGGGGCTATATATGTATATAGAAAGGCTATTTTTAGGCCTAAATCGGGTCTAAAATCAATTTCCCTGAAGCAGACGATATTTGAGCCGATTTCGGTAACCACCGGAAGTTGCAGATTTTCGGGGATTTTACCAATTTTTTGGGTCGGAAAGGCATCTAGGGGCTATATATGTATATAGAAAGGCTATTTTTAGGCCTAAATCGGGTCTAAAATCAATTTCCCTGAAGCAGACGATATTTGAGCCGATTTCGGTAACCACCGGAAGTTGCAGATTTTCGGGGATTTTACCAATTTTTTGGGTCGGAAAGGCATCTAGGGGCTATATATGTATATAGAAAGGCTATTTTTAGGCCTAAATCGGGTCTAAAATCAATTTCCCTGAAGCAGACGATATTTGAGCCGATTTCGGTAACCACCGGAAGTTGCAGATTTTCGGGGATTTTACCAATTTTTTGGGTCGGAAAGGCATCTAGGGGCTATATATGTATATAGAAAGGCTATTTTTAGGCCTAAATCGGGTCTAAAATCAATTTCCCTGAAGCAGACGATATTTGAGCCGATTTCGGTAACCACCGGAAGTTGCAGATTTTCGGGGATTTTACCAATTTTTTGGGTCGGAAAGGCATCTAGGGGCTATATATGTATATAGAAAGGCTATTTTTAGGCCTAAATCGGGTCTAAAATCAATTTCCCTGAAGCAGACGATATTTGAGCCGATTTCGGTAACCACCGGAAGTTGCAGATTTTCGGGGATTTTACCAATTTTTTGGGTCGGAAAGGCATCTAGGGGCTATATATGTATATAGAAAGGCTATTTTTAGGCCTAAATCGGGTCTAAAATCAATTTCCCTGAAGCAGACGATATTTGAGCCGATTTCGGTAACCACCGGAAGTTGCAGATTTTCGGGGATTTTACCAATTTTTTGGGTCGGAAAGGCATCTAGGGGCTATATATGTATATAGAAAGGCTATTTTTAGGCCTAAATCGGGTCTAAAATCAATTTCCCTGAAGCAGACGATATTTGAGCCGATTTCGGTAACCACCGGAAGTTGCAGATTTTCGGGGATTTTACCAATTTTTTGGGTCGGAAAGGCATCTAGGGGCTATATATGTATATAGAAAGGCTATTTTTAGGCCTAAATCGGGTCTAAAATCAATTTCCCTGAAGCAGACGATATTTGAGCCGATTTCGGTAACCACCGGAAGTTGCAGATTTTCGGGGATTTTACCAATTTTTTGGGTCGGAAAGGCATCTAGGGGCTATATATGTATATAGAAAGGCTATTTTTAGGCCTAAATCGGGTCTAAAATCAATTTCCCTGAAGCAGACGATATTTGAGCCGATTTCGGTAACCACCGGAAGTTGCAGATTTTCGGGGATTTTACCAATTTTTTGGGTCGGAAAGGCATCTAGGGGCTATATATGTATATAGAAAGGCTATTTTTAGGCCTAAATCGGGTCTAAAATCAATTTCCCTGAAGCAGACGATATTTGAGCCGATTTCGGTAACCACCGGAAGTTGCAGATTTTCGGGGATTTTACCAATTTTTTGGGTCGGAAAGGCATCTAGGGGCTATATATGTATATAGAAAGGCTATTTTTAGGCCTAAATCGGGTCTAAAATCAATTTCCCTGAAGCAGACGATATTTGAGCCGATTTCGGTAACCACCGGAAGTTGCAGATTTTCGGGGATTTTACCAATTTTTTGGGTCGGAAAGGCATCTAGGGGCTATATATGTATATAGAAAGGCTATTTTTAGGCCTAAATCGGGTCTAAAATCAATTTCCCTGAAGCAGACGATATTTGAGCCGATTTCGGTAACCACCGGAAGTTGCAGATTTTCGGGGATTTTACCAATTTTTTGGGTCGGAAAGGCATCTAGGGGCTATATATGTATATAGAAAGGCTATTTTTAGGCCTAAATCGGGTCTAAAATCAATTTCCCTGAAGCAGACGATATTTGAGCCGATTTCGGTAACCACCGGAAGTTGCAGATTTTCGGGGATTTTACCAATTTTTTGGGTCGGAAAGGCATCTAGGGGCTATATATGTATATAGAAAGGCTATTTTTAGGCCTAAATCGGGTCTAAAATCAATTTCCCTGAAGCAGACGATATTTGAGCCGATTTCGGTAACCACCGGAAGTTGCAGATTTTCGGGGATTTTACCAATTTTTTGGGTCGGAAAGGCATCTAGGGGCTATATATGTATATAGAAAGGCTATTTTTAGGCCTAAATCGGGTCTAAAATCAATTTCCCTGAAGCAGACGATATTTGAGCCGATTTCGGTAACCACCGGAAGTTGCAGATTTTCGGGGATTTGACCAATTTTTTGGGTCGGAAAGGCATCTAGGGGCTATATATGTATATAGAAAGGCTATTTTTAGGCCTAAATCGGGTCTAAAATCAATTTCCCTGAAGCAGACGATATTTGAGCCGATTTCGGTAACCACCGGAAGTTGCAGATTTTCGGGGATTTTACCAATTTTTTGGGTCGGAAAGGCATCTAGGGGCTATATATGTATATAGAAAGGCTATTTTTAGGCCTAAATCGGGTCTAAAATCAATTTCCCTGAAGCAGACGATATTTGAGCCGATTTCGGTAACCACCGGAAGTTGCAGATTTTCGGGGATTTTACCAATTTTTTGGGTCGGAAAGGCATCTAGGGGCTATATATGTATATAGAAAGGCTATTTTTAGGCCTAAATCGGGTCTAAAATCAATTTCCCTGAAGCAGACGATATTTGAGCCGATTTCGGTAACCACCGGAAGTTGCAGATTTTCGGGGATTTTACCAATTTTTTGGGTCGGAAAGGCATCTAGGGGCTATATATGTATATAGAAAGGCTATTTTTAGGCCTAAATCGGGTCTAAAATCAATTTCCCTGAAGCAGACGATATTTGAGCCGATTTCGGTAACCACCGGAAGTTGCAGATTTTCGGGGATTTTACCAATTTTTTGGGTCGGAAAGGCATCTAGGGGCTATATATGTATATAGAAAGGCTATTTTTAGGCCTAAATCGGGTCTAAAATCAATTTCCCTGAAGCAGACGATATTTGAGCCGATTTCGGTAACCACCGGAAGTTGCAGATTTTCGGGGATTTTACCAATTTTTTGGGTCGGAAAGGCATCTAGGGGCTATATATGTATATAGAAAGGCTATTTTTAGGCCTAAATCGGGTCTAAAATCAATTTCCCTGAAGCAGACGATATTTGAGCCGATTTCGGTAACCACCGGAAGTTGCAGATTTTCGGGGATTTTACCAATTTTTTGGGTCGGAAAGGCATCTAGGGGCTATATATGTATATAGAAAGGCTATTTTTAGGCCTAAATCGGGTCTAAAATCAATTTCCCTGAAGCAGACGATATTTGAGCCGATTTCGGTAACCACCGGAAGTTGCAGATTTTCGGGGATTTTACCAATTTTTTGGGTCGGAAAGGCATCTAGGGGCTATATATGTATATAGAAAGGCTATTTTTAGGCCTAAATCGGGTCTAAAATCAATTTCCCTGAAGCAGACGATATTTGAGCCGATTTCGGTAACCACCGGAAGTTGCAGATTTTCGGGGATTTTACCAATTTTTTGGGTCGGAAAGGCATCTAGGGGCTATATATGTATATAGAAAGGCTATTTTTAGGCCTAAATCGGGTCTAAAATCAATTTCCCTGAAGCAGACGATATTTGAGCCGATTTCGGTAACCACCGGAAGTTGCAGATTTTCGGGGATTTTACCAATTTTTTGGGTCGGAAAGGCATCTAGGGGCTATATATGTATATAGAAAGGCTATTTTTAGGCCTAAATCGGGTCTAAAATCAATTTCCCTGAAGCAGACGATATTTGAGCCGATTTCGGTAACCACCGGAAGTTGCAGATTTTCGGGGATTTTACCAATTTTTTGGGTCGGAAAGGCATCTAGGGGCTATATATGTATATAGAAAGGCTATTTTTAGGCCTAAATCGGGTCTAAAATCAATTTCCCTGAAGCAGACGATATTTGAGCCGATTTCGGTAACCACCGGAAGTTGCAGATTTTCGGGGATTTTACCAATTTTTTGGGTCGGAAAGGCATCTAGGGGCTATATATGTATATAGAAAGGCTATTTTTAGGCCTAAATCGGGTCTAAAATCAATTTCCCTGAAGCAGACGATATTTGAGCCGATTTCGGTAACCACCGGAAGTTGCAGATTTTCGGGGATTTTACCAATTTTTTGGGTCGGAAAGGCATCTAGGGGCTATATATGTATATAGAAAGGCTATTTTTAGGCCTAAATCGGGTCTAAAATCAATTTCCCTGAAGCAGACGATATTTGAGCCGATTTCGGTAACCACCGGAAGTTGCAGATTTTCGGGGATTTTACCAATTTTTTGGGTCGGAAAGGCATCTAGGGGCTATATATGTATATAGAAAGGCTATTTTTAGGCCTAAATCGGGTCTAAAATCAATTTCCCTGAAGCAGACGATATTTGAGCCGATTTCGGTAACCACCGGAAGTTGCAGATTTTCGGGGATTTTACCAATTTTTTGGGTCGGAAAGGCATCTAGGGGCTATATATGTATATAGAAAGGCTATTTTTAGGCCTAAATCGGGTCTAAAATCAATTTCCCTGAAGCAGACGATATTTGAGCCGATTTCGGTAACCACCGGAAGTTGCAGATTTTCGGGGATTTTACCAATTTTTTGGGTCGGAAAGGCATCTAGGGGCTATATATGTATATAGAAAGGCTATTTTTAGGCCTAAATCGGGTCTAAAATCAATTTCCCTGAAGCAGACGATATTTGAGCCGATTTCGGTAACCACCGGAAGTTGCAGATTTTCGGGGATTTTACCAATTTTTTGGGTCGGAAAGGCATCTAGGGGCTATATATGTATATAGAAAGGCTATTTTTAGGCCTAAATCGGGTCTAAAATCAATTTCCCTGAAGCAGACGATATTTGAGCCGATTTCGGTAACCACCGGAAGTTGCAGATTTTCGGGGATTTTACCAATTTTTTGGGTCGGAAAGGCATCTAGGGGCTATATATGTATATAGAAAGGCTATTTTTAGGCCTAAATCGGGTCTAAAATCAATTTCCCTGAAGCAGACGATATTTGAGCCGATTTCGGTAACCACCGGAAGTTGCAGATTTTCGGGGATTTTACCAATTTTTTGGGTCGGAAAGGCATCTAGGGGCTATATATGTATATAGAAAGGCTATTTTTAGGCCTAAATCGGGTCTAAAATCAATTTCCCTGAAGCAGACGATATTTGAGCCGATTTCGGTAACCACCGGAAGTTGCAGATTTTCGGGGATTTTACCAATTTTTTGGGTCGGAAAGGCATCTAGGGGCTATATATGTATATAGAAAGGCTATTTTTAGGCCTAAATCGGGTCTAAAATCAATTTCCCTGAAGCAGACGATATTTGAGCCGATTTCGGTAACCACCGGAAGTTGCAGATTTTCGGGGATTTTACCAATTTTTTGGGTCGGAAAGGCATCTAGGGGCTATATATGTATATAGAAAGGCTATTTTTAGGCCTAAATCGGGTCTAAAATCAATTTCCCTGAAGCAGACGATATTTGAGCCGATTTCGGTAACCACCGGAAGTTGCAGATTTTCGGGGATTTTACCAATTTTTTGGGTCGGAAAGGCATCTAGGGGCTATATATGTATATAGAAAGGCTATTTTTAGGCCTAAATCGGGTCTAAAATCAATTTCCCTGAAGCAGACGATATTTGAGCCGATTTCGGTAACCACCGGAAGTTGCAGATTTTCGGGGATTTTACCAATTTTTTGGGTCGGAAAGGCATCTAGGGGCTATATATGTATATAGAAAGGCTATTTTTAGGCCTAAATCGGGTCTAAAATCAATTTCCCTGAAGCAGACGATATTTGAGCCGATTTCGGTAACCACCGGAAGTTGCAGATTTTCGGGGATTTTACCAATTTTTTGGGTCGGAAAGGCATCTAGGGGCTATATATGTATATAGAAAGGCTATTTTTAGGCCTAAATCGGGTCTAAAATCAATTTCCCTGAAGCAGACGATATTTGAGCCGATTTCGGTAACCACCGGAAGTTGCAGATTTTCGGGGATTTTACCAATTTTTTGGGTCGGAAAGGCATCTAGGGGCTATATATGTATATAGAAAGGCTATTTTTAGGCCTAAATCGGGTCTAAAATCAATTTCCCTGAAGCAGACGATATTTGAGCCGATTTCGGTAACCACCGGAAGTTGCAGATTTTCGGGGATTTTACCAATTTTTTGGGTCGGAAAGGCATCTAGGGGCTATATATGTATATAGAAAGGCTATTTTTAGGCCTAAATCGGGTCTAAAATCAATTTCCCTGAAGCAGACGATATTTGAGCCGATTTCGGTAACCACCGGAAGTTGCAGATTTTCGGGGATTTTACCAATTTTTTGGGTCGGAAAGGCATCTAGGGGCTATATATGTATATAGAAAGGCTATTTTTAGGCCTAAATCGGGTCTAAAATCAATTTCCCTGAAGCAGACGATATTTGAGCCGATTTCGGTAACCACCGGAAGTTGCAGATTTTCGGGGATTTTACCAATTTTTTGGGTCGGAAAGGCATCTAGGGGCTATATATGTATATAGAAAGGCTATTTTTAGGCCTAAATCGGGTCTAAAATCAATTTCCCTGAAGCAGACGATATTTGAGCCGATTTCGGTAACCACCGGAAGTTGCAGATTTTCGGGGATTTTACCAATTTTTTGGGTCGGAAAGGCATCTAGGGGCTATATATGTATATAGAAAGGCTATTTTTAGGCCTAAATCGGGTCTAAAATCAATTTCCCTGAAGCAGACGATATTTGAGCCGATTTCGGTAACCACCGGAAGTTGCAGATTTTCGGGGATTTTACCAATTTTTTGGGTCGGAAAGGCATCTAGGGGCTATATATGTATATAGAAAGGCTATTTTTAGGCCTAAATCGGGTCTAAAATCAATTTCCCTGAAGCAGACGATATTTGAGCCGATTTCGGTAACCACCGGAAGTTGCAGATTTTCGGGGATTTTACCAATTTTTTGGGTCGGAAAGGCATCTAGGGGCTATATATGTATATAGAAAGGCTATTTTTAGGCCTAAATCGGGTCTAAAATCAATTTCCCTGAAGCAGACGATATTTGAGCCGATTTCGGTAACCACCGGAAGTTGCAGATTTTCGGGGATTTTACCAATTTTTTGGGTCGGAAAGGCATCTAGGGGCTATATATGTATATAGAAAGGCTATTTTTAGGCCTAAATCGGGTCTAAAATCAATTTCCCTGAAGCAGACGATATTTGAGCCGATTTCGGTAACCACCGGAAGTTGCAGATTTTCGGGGATTTTACCAATTTTTTGGGTCGGAAAGGCATCTAGGGGCTATATATGTATATAGAAAGGCTATTTTTAGGCCTAAATCGGGTCTAAAATCAATTTCCCTGAAGCAGACGATATTTGAGCCGATTTCGGTAACCACCGGAAGTTGCAGATTTTCGGGGATTTTACCAATTTTTTGGGTCGGAAAGGCATCTAGGGGCTATATATGTATATAGAAAGGCTATTTTTAGGCCTAAATCGGGTCTAAAATCAATTTCCCTGAAGCAGACGATATTTGAGCCGATTTCGGTAACCACCGGAAGTTGCAGATTTTCGGGGATTTTACCAATTTTTTGGGTCGGAAAGGCATCTAGGGGCTATATATGTATATAGAAAGGCTATTTTTAGGCCTAAATCGGGTCTAAAATCAATTTCCCTGAAGCAGACGATATTTGAGCCGATTTCGGTAACCACCGGAAGTTGCAGATTTTCGGGGATTTTACCAATTTTTTGGGTCGGAAAGGCATCTAGGGGCTATATATGTATATAGAAAGGCTATTTTTAGGCCTAAATCGGGTCTAAAATCAATTTCCCTGAAGCAGACGATATTTGAGCCGATTTCGGTAACCACCGGAAGTTGCAGATTTTCGGGGATTTTACCAATTTTTTGGGTCGGAAAGGCATCTAGGGGCTATATATGTATATAGAAAGGCTATTTTTAGGCCTAAATCGGGTCTAAAATCAATTTCCCTGAAGCAGACGATATTTGAGCCGATTTCGGTAACCACCGGAAGTTGCAGATTTTCGGGGATTTTACCAATTTTTTGGGTCGGAAAGGCATCTAGGGGCTATATATGTATATAGAAAGGCTATTTTTAGGCCTAAATCGGGTCTAAAATCAATTTCCCTGAAGCAGACGATATTTGAGCCGATTTCGGTAACCACCGGAAGTTGCAGATTTTCGGGGATTTTACCAATTTTTTGGGTCGGAAAGGCATCTAGGGGCTATATATGTATATAGAAAGGCTATTTTTAGGCCTAAATCGGGTCTAAAATCAATTTCCCTGAAGCAGACGATATTTGAGCCGATTTCGGTAACCACCGGAAGTTGCAGATTTTCGGGGATTTTACCAATTTTTTGGGTCGGAAAGGCATCTAGGGGCTATATATGTATATAGAAAGGCTATTTTTAGGCCTAAATCGGGTCTAAAATCAATTTCCCTGAAGCAGACGATATTTGAGCCGATTTCGGTAACCACCGGAAGTTGCAGATTTTCGGGGATTTTACCAATTTTTTGGGTCGGAAAGGCATCTAGGGGCTATATATGTATATAGAAAGGCTATTTTTAGGCCTAAATCGGGTCTAAAATCAATTTCCCTGAAGCAGACGATATTTGAGCCGATTTCGGTAACCACCGGAAGTTGCAGATTTTCGGGGATTTTACCAATTTTTTGGGTCGGAAAGGCATCTAGGGGCTATATATGTATATAGAAAGGCTATTTTTAGGCCTAAATCGGGTCTAAAATCAATTTCCCTGAAGCAGACGATATTTGAGCCGATTTCGGTAACCACCGGAAGTTGCAGATTTTCGGGGATTTTACCAATTTTTTGGGTCGGAAAGGCATCTAGGGGCTATATATGTATATAGAAAGGCTATTTTTAGGCCTAAATCGGGTCTAAAATCAATTTCCCTGAAGCAGACGATATTTGAGCCGATTTCGGTAACCACCGGAAGTTGCAGATTTTCGGGGATTTTACCAATTTTTTGGGTCGGAAAGGCATCTAGGGGCTATATATGTATATAGAAAGGCTATTTTTAGGCCTAAATCGGGTCTAAAATCAATTTCCCTGAAGCAGACGATATTTGAGCCGATTTCGGTAACCACCGGAAGTTGCAGATTTTCGGGGATTTGACCAATTTTTTGGGTCGGAAAGGCATCTAGGGGCTATATATGTATATAGAAAGGCTATTTTTAGGCCTAAATCGGGTCTAAAATCAATTTCCCTGAAGCAGACGATATTTGAGCCGATTTCGGTAACCACCGGAAGTTGCAGATTTTCGGGGATTTTACCAATTTTTTGGGTCGGAAAGGCATCTAGGGGCTATATATGTATATAGAAAGGCTATTTTTAGGCCTAAATCGGGTCTAAAATCAATTTCCCTGAAGCAGACGATATTTGAGCCGATTTCGGTAACCACCGGAAGTTGCAGATTTTCGGGGATTTTACCAATTTTTTGGGTCGGAAAGGCATCTAGGGGCTATATATGTATATAGAAAGGCTATTTTTAGGCCTAAATCGGGTCTAAAATCAATTTCCCTGAAGCAGACGATATTTGAGCCGATTTCGGTAACCACCGGAAGTTGCAGATTTTCGGGGATTTTACCAATTTTTTGGGTCGGAAAGGCATCTAGGGGCTATATATGTATATAGAAAGGCTATTTTTAGGCCTAAATCGGGTCTAAAATCAATTTCCCTGAAGCAGACGATATTTGAGCCGATTTCGGTAACCACCGGAAGTTGCAGATTTTCGGGGATTTTACCAATTTTTTGGGTCGGAAAGGCATCTAGGGGCTATATATGTATATAGAAAGGCTATTTTTAGGCCTAAATCGGGTCTAAAATCAATTTCCCTGAAGCAGACGATATTTGAGCCGATTTCGGTAACCACCGGAAGTTGCAGATTTTCGGGGATTTTACCAATTTTTTGGGTCGGAAAGGCATCTAGGGGCTATATATGTATATAGAAAGGCTATTTTTAGGCCTAAATCGGGTCTAAAATCAATTTCCCTGAAGCAGACGATATTTGAGCCGATTTCGGTAACCACCGGAAGTTGCAGATTTTCGGGGATTTTACCAATTTTTTGGGTCGGAAAGGCATCTAGGGGCTATATATGTATATAGAAAGGCTATTTTTAGGCCTAAATCGGGTCTAAAATCAATTTCCCTGAAGCAGACGATATTTGAGCCGATTTCGGTAACCACCGGAAGTTGCAGATTTTCGGGGATTTTACCAATTTTTTGGGTCGGAAAGGCATCTAGGGGCTATATATGTATATAGAAAGGCTATTTTTAGGCCTAAATCGGGTCTAAAATCAATTTCCCTGAAGCAGACGATATTTGAGCCGATTTCGGTAACCACCGGAAGTTGCAGATTTTCGGGGATTTTACCAATTTTTTGGGTCGGAAAGGCATCTAGGGGCTATATATGTATATAGAAAGGCTATTTTTAGGCCTAAATCGGGTCTAAAATCAATTTCCCTGAAGCAGACGATATTTGAGCCGATTTCGGTAACCACCGGAAGTTGCAGATTTTCGGGGATTTTACCAATTTTTTGGGTCGGAAAGGCATCTAGGGGCTATATATGTATATAGAAAGGCTATTTTTAGGCCTAAATCGGGTCTAAAATCAATTTCCCTGAAGCAGACGATATTTGAGCCGATTTCGGTAACCACCGGAAGTTGCAGATTTTCGGGGATTTTACCAATTTTTTGGGTCGGAAAGGCATCTAGGGGCTATATATGTATATAGAAAGGCTATTTTTAGGCCTAAATCGGGTCTAAAATCAATTTCCCTGAAGCAGACGATATTTGAGCCGATTTCGGTAACCACCGGAAGTTGCAGATTTTCGGGGATTTTACCAATTTTTTGGGTCGGAAAGGCATCTAGGGGCTATATATGTATATAGAAAGGCTATTTTTAGGCCTAAATCGGGTCTAAAATCAATTTCCCTGAAGCAGACGATATTTGAGCCGATTTCGGTAACCACCGGAAGTTGCAGATTTTCGGGGATTTTACCAATTTTTTGGGTCGGAAAGGCATCTAGGGGCTATATATGTATATAGAAAGGCTATTTTTAGGCCTAAATCGGGTCTAAAATCAATTTCCCTGAAGCAGACGATATTTGAGCCGATTTCGGTAACCACCGGAAGTTGCAGATTTTCGGGGATTTTACCAATTTTTTGGGTCGGAAAGGCATCTAGGGGCTATATATGTATATAGAAAGGCTATTTTTAGGCCTAAATCGGGTCTAAAATCAATTTCCCTGAAGCAGACGATATTTGAGCCGATTTCGGTAACCACCGGAAGTTGCAGATTTTCGGGGATTTTACCAATTTTTTGGGTCGGAAAGGCATCTAGGGGCTATATATGTATATAGAAAGGCTATTTTTAGGCCTAAATCGGGTCTAAAATCAATTTCCCTGAAGCAGACGATATTTGAGCCGATTTCGGTAACCACCGGAAGTTGCAGATTTTCGGGGATTTTACCAATTTTTTGGGTCGGAAAGGCATCTAGGGGCTATATATGTATATAGAAAGGCTATTTTTAGGCCTAAATCGGGTCTAAAATCAATTTCCCTGAAGCAGACGATATTTGAGCCGATTTCGGTAACCACCGGAAGTTGCAGATTTTCGGGGATTTTACCAATTTTTTGGGTCGGAAAGGCATCTAGGGGCTATATATGTATATAGAAAGGCTATTTTTAGGCCTAAATCGGGTCTAAAATCAATTTCCCTGAAGCAGACGATATTTGAGCCGATTTCGGTAACCACCGGAAGTTGCAGATTTTCGGGGATTTTACCAATTTTTTGGGTCGGAAAGGCATCTAGGGGCTATATATGTATATAGAAAGGCTATTTTTAGGCCTAAATCGGGTCTAAAATCAATTTCCCTGAAGCAGACGATATTTGAGCCGATTTCGGTAACCACCGGAAGTTGCAGATTTTCGGGGATTTTACCAATTTTTTGGGTCGGAAAGGCATCTAGGGGCTATATATGTATATAGAAAGGCTATTTTTAGGCCTAAATCGGGTCTAAAATCAATTTCCCTGAAGCAGACGATATTTGAGCCGATTTCGGTAACCACCGGAAGTTGCAGATTTTCGGGGATTTTACCAATTTTTTGGGTCGGAAAGGCATCTAGGGGCTATATATGTATATAGAAAGGCTATTTTTAGGCCTAAATCGGGTCTAAAATCAATTTCCCTGAAGCAGACGATATTTGAGCCGATTTCGGTAACCACCGGAAGTTGCAGATTTTCGGGGATTTTACCAATTTTTTGGGTCGGAAAGGCATCTAGGGGCTATATATGTATATAGAAAGGCTATTTTTAGGCCTAAATCGGGTCTAAAATCAATTTCCCTGAAGCAGACGATATTTGAGCCGATTTCGGTAACCACCGGAAGTTGCAGATTTTCGGGGATTTTACCAATTTTTTGGGTCGGAAAGGCATCTAGGGGCTATATATGTATATAGAAAGGCTATTTTTAGGCCTAAATCGGGTCTAAAATCAATTTCCCTGAAGCAGACGATATTTGAGCCGATTTCGGTAACCACCGGAAGTTGCAGATTTTCGGGGATTTTACCAATTTTTTGGGTCGGAAAGGCATCTAGGGGCTATATATGTATATAGAAAGGCTATTTTTAGGCCTAAATCGGGTCTAAAATCAATTTCCCTGAAGCAGACGATATTTGAGCCGATTTCGGTAACCACCGGAAGTTGCAGATTTTCGGGGATTTTACCAATTTTTTGGGTCGGAAAGGCATCTAGGGGCTATATATGTATATAGAAAGGCTATTTTTAGGCCTAAATCGGGTCTAAAATCAATTTCCCTGAAGCAGACGATATTTGAGCCGATTTCGGTAACCACCGGAAGTTGCAGATTTTCGGGGATTTTACCAATTTTTTGGGTCGGAAAGGCATCTAGGGGCTATATATGTATATAGAAAGGCTATTTTTAGGCCTAAATCGGGTCTAAAATCAATTTCCCTGAAGCAGACGATATTTGAGCCGATTTCGGTAACCACCGGAAGTTGCAGATTTTCGGGGATTTTACCAATTTTTTGGGTCGGAAAGGCATCTAGGGGCTATATATGTATATAGAAAGGCTATTTTTAGGCCTAAATCGGGTCTAAAATCAATTTCCCTGAAGCAGACGATATTTGAGCCGATTTCGGTAACCACCGGAAGTTGCAGATTTTCGGGGATTTTACCAATTTTTTGGGTCGGAAAGGCATCTAGGGGCTATATATGTATATAGAAAGG
This sequence comes from Maratus michaelseni, assembly GCA_963931845.1. Taxonomy (NCBI): domain Eukaryota; kingdom Metazoa; phylum Arthropoda; class Arachnida; order Araneae; family Salticidae; genus Maratus; species Maratus michaelseni. The sequence goes on from OZ007598.1 coordinate 316,511,986, forward strand.
CTATTTTTAGGCCTAAATCGGGTCTAAAATCAATTTCCCTGAAGCAGACGATATTTGAGCCGATTTCGGTAACCACCGGAAGTTGCAGATTTTCGGGGATTTTACCAATTTTTTGGGTCGGAAAGGCATCTAGGGGCTATATATGTATATAGAAAGGCTATTTTTAGGCCTAAATCGGGTCTAAAATCAATTTCCCTGAAGCAGACGATATTTGAGCCGATTTCGGTAACCACCGGAAGTTGCAGATTTTCGGGGATTTTACCAATTTTTTGGGTCGGAAAGGCATCTAGGGGCTATATATGTATATAGAAAGGCTATTTTTAGGCCTAAATCGGGTCTAAAATCAATTTCCCTGAAGCAGACGATATTTGAGCCGATTTCGGTAACCACCGGAAGTTGCAGATTTTCGGGGATTTTACCAATTTTTTGGGTCGGAAAGGCATCTAGGGGCTATATATGTATATAGAAAGGCTATTTTTAGGCCTAAATCGGGTCTAAAATCAATTTCCCTGAAGCAGACGATATTTGAGCCGATTTCGGTAACCACCGGAAGTTGCAGATTTTCGGGGATTTTACCAATTTTTTGGGTCGGAAAGGCATCTAGGGGCTATATATGTATATAGAAAGGCTATTTTTAGGCCTAAATCGGGTCTAAAATCAATTTCCCTGAAGCAGACGATATTTGAGCCGATTTCGGTAACCACCGGAAGTTGCAGATTTTCGGGGATTTTACCAATTTTTTGGGTCGGAAAGGCATCTAGGGGCTATATATGTATATAGAAAGGCTATTTTTAGGCCTAAATCGGGTCTAAAATCAATTTCCCTGAAGCAGACGATATTTGAGCCGATTTCGGTAACCACCGGAAGTTGCAGATTTTCGGGGATTTTACCAATTTTTTGGGTCGGAAAGGCATCTAGGGGCTATATATGTATATAGAAAGGCTATTTTTAGGCCTAAATCGGGTCTAAAATCAATTTCCCTGAAGCAGACGATATTTGAGCCGATTTCGGTAACCACCGGAAGTTGCAGATTTTCGGGGATTTTACCAATTTTTTGGGTCGGAAAGGCATCTAGGGGCTATATATGTATATAGAAAGGCTATTTTTAGGCCTAAATCGGGTCTAAAATCAATTTCCCTGAAGCAGACGATATTTGAGCCGATTTCGGTAACCACCGGAAGTTGCAGATTTTCGGGGATTTTACCAATTTTTTGGGTCGGAAAGGCATCTAGGGGCTATATATGTATATAGAAAGGCTATTTTTAGGCCTAAATCGGGTCTAAAATCAATTTCCCTGAAGCAGACGATATTTGAGCCGATTTCGGTAACCACCGGAAGTTGCAGATTTTCGGGGATTTTACCAATTTTTTGGGTCGGAAAGGCATCTAGGGGCTATATATGTATATAGAAAGGCTATTTTTAGGCCTAAATCGGGTCTAAAATCAATTTCCCTGAAGCAGACGATATTTGAGCCGATTTCGGTAACCACCGGAAGTTGCAGATTTTCGGGGATTTTACCAATTTTTTGGGTCGGAAAGGCATCTAGGGGCTATATATGTATATAGAAAGGCTATTTTTAGGCCTAAATCGGGTCTAAAATCAATTTCCCTGAAGCAGACGATATTTGAGCCGATTTCGGTAACCACCGGAAGTTGCAGATTTTCGGGGATTTTACCAATTTTTTGGGTCGGAAAGGCATCTAGGGGCTATATATGTATATAGAAAGGCTATTTTTAGGCCTAAATCGGGTCTAAAATCAATTTCCCTGAAGCAGACGATATTTGAGCCGATTTCGGTAACCACCGGAAGTTGCAGATTTTCGGGGATTTTACCAATTTTTTGGGTCGGAAAGGCATCTAGGGGCTATATATGTATATAGAAAGGCTATTTTTAGGCCTAAATCGGGTCTAAAATCAATTTCCCTGAAGCAGACGATATTTGAGCCGATTTCGGTAACCACCGGAAGTTGCAGATTTTCGGGGATTTTACCAATTTTTTGGGTCGGAAAGGCATCTAGGGGCTATATATGTATATAGAAAGGCTATTTTTAGGCCTAAATCGGGTCTAAAATCAATTTCCCTGAAGCAGACGATATTTGAGCCGATTTCGGTAACCACCGGAAGTTGCAGATTTTCGGGGATTTTACCAATTTTTTGGGTCGGAAAGGCATCTAGGGGCTATATATGTATATAGAAAGGCTATTTTTAGGCCTAAATCGGGTCTAAAATCAATTTCCCTGAAGCAGACGATATTTGAGCCGATTTCGGTAACCACCGGAAGTTGCAGATTTTCGGGGATTTTACCAATTTTTTGGGTCGGAAAGGCATCTAGGGGCTATATATGTATATAGAAAGGCTATTTTTAGGCCTAAATCGGGTCTAAAATCAATTTCCCTGAAGCAGACGATATTTGAGCCGATTTCGGTAACCACCGGAAGTTGCAGATTTTCGGGGATTTTACCAATTTTTTGGGTCGGAAAGGCATCTAGGGGCTATATATGTATATAGAAAGGCTATTTTTAGGCCTAAATCGGGTCTAAAATCAATTTCCCTGAAGCAGACGATATTTGAGCCGATTTCGGTAACCACCGGAAGTTGCAGATTTTCGGGGATTTTACCAATTTTTTGGGTCGGAAAGGCATCTAGGGGCTATATATGTATATAGAAAGGCTATTTTTAGGCCTAAATCGGGTCTAAAATCAATTTCCCTGAAGCAGACGATATTTGAGCCGATTTCGGTAACCACCGGAAGTTGCAGATTTTCGGGGATTTTACCAATTTTTTGGGTCGGAAAGGCATCTAGGGGCTATATATGTATATAGAAAGGCTATTTTTAGGCCTAAATCGGGTCTAAAATCAATTTCCCTGAAGCAGACGATATTTGAGCCGATTTCGGTAACCACCGGAAGTTGCAGATTTTCGGGGATTTTACCAATTTTTTGGGTCGGAAAGGCATCTAGGGGCTATATATGTATATAGAAAGGCTATTTTTAGGCCTAAATCGGGTCTAAAATCAATTTCCCTGAAGCAGACGATATTTGAGCCGATTTCGGTAACCACCGGAAGTTGCAGATTTTCGGGGATTTTACCAATTTTTTGGGTCGGAAAGGCATCTAGGGGCTATATATGTATATAGAAAGGCTATTTTTAGGCCTAAATCGGGTCTAAAATCAATTTCCCTGAAGCAGACGATATTTGAGCCGATTTCGGTAACCACCGGAAGTTGCAGATTTTCGGGGATTTGACCAATTTTTTGGGTCGGAAAGGCATCTAGGGGCTATATATGTATATAGAAAGGCTATTTTTAGGCCTAAATCGGGTCTAAAATCAATTTCCCTGAAGCAGACGATATTTGAGCCGATTTCGGTAACCACCGGAAGTTGCAGATTTTCGGGGATTTTACCAATTTTTTGGGTCGGAAAGGCATCTAGGGGCTATATATGTATATAGAAAGGCTATTTTTAGGCCTAAATCGGGTCTAAAATCAATTTCCCTGAAGCAGACGATATTTGAGCCGATTTCGGTAACCACCGGAAGTTGCAGATTTTCGGGGATTTTACCAATTTTTTGGGTCGGAAAGGCATCTAGGGGCTATATATGTATATAGAAAGGCTATTTTTAGGCCTAAATCGGGTCTAAAATCAATTTCCCTGAAGCAGACGATATTTGAGCCGATTTCGGTAACCACCGGAAGTTGCAGATTTTCGGGGATTTTACCAATTTTTTGGGTCGGAAAGGCATCTAGGGGCTATATATGTATATAGAAAGGCTATTTTTAGGCCTAAATCGGGTCTAAAATCAATTTCCCTGAAGCAGACGATATTTGAGCCGATTTCGGTAACCACCGGAAGTTGCAGATTTTCGGGGATTTTACCAATTTTTTGGGTCGGAAAGGCATCTAGGGGCTATATATGTATATAGAAAGGCTATTTTTAGGCCTAAATCGGGTCTAAAATCAATTTCCCTGAAGCAGACGATATTTGAGCCGATTTCGGTAACCACCGGAAGTTGCAGATTTTCGGGGATTTTACCAATTTTTTGGGTCGGAAAGGCATCTAGGGGCTATATATGTATATAGAAAGGCTATTTTTAGGCCTAAATCGGGTCTAAAATCAATTTCCCTGAAGCAGACGATATTTGAGCCGATTTCGGTAACCACCGGAAGTTGCAGATTTTCGGGGATTTTACCAATTTTTTGGGTCGGAAAGGCATCTAGGGGCTATATATGTATATAGAAAGGCTATTTTTAGGCCTAAATCGGGTCTAAAATCAATTTCCCTGAAGCAGACGATATTTGAGCCGATTTCGGTAACCACCGGAAGTTGCAGATTTTCGGGGATTTTACCAATTTTTTGGGTCGGAAAGGCATCTAGGGGCTATATATGTATATAGAAAGGCTATTTTTAGGCCTAAATCGGGTCTAAAATCAATTTCCCTGAAGCAGACGATATTTGAGCCGATTTCGGTAACCACCGGAAGTTGCAGATTTTCGGGGATTTTACCAATTTTTTGGGTCGGAAAGGCATCTAGGGGCTATATATGTATATAGAAAGGCTATTTTTAGGCCTAAATCGGGTCTAAAATCAATTTCCCTGAAGCAGACGATATTTGAGCCGATTTCGGTAACCACCGGAAGTTGCAGATTTTCGGGGATTTTACCAATTTTTTGGGTCGGAAAGGCATCTAGGGGCTATATATGTATATAGAAAGGCTATTTTTAGGCCTAAATCGGGTCTAAAATCAATTTCCCTGAAGCAGACGATATTTGAGCCGATTTCGGTAACCACCGGAAGTTGCAGATTTTCGGGGATTTTACCAATTTTTTGGGTCGGAAAGGCATCTAGGGGCTATATATGTATATAGAAAGGCTATTTTTAGGCCTAAATCGGGTCTAAAATCAATTTCCCTGAAGCAGACGATATTTGAGCCGATTTCGGTAACCACCGGAAGTTGCAGATTTTCGGGGATTTTACCAATTTTTTGGGTCGGAAAGGCATCTAGGGGCTATATATGTATATAGAAAGGCTATTTTTAGGCCTAAATCGGGTCTAAAATCAATTTCCCTGAAGCAGACGATATTTGAGCCGATTTCGGTAACCACCGGAAGTTGCAGATTTTCGGGGATTTTACCAATTTTTTGGGTCGGAAAGGCATCTAGGGGCTATATATGTATATAGAAAGGCTATTTTTAGGCCTAAATCGGGTCTAAAATCAATTTCCCTGAAGCAGACGATATTTGAGCCGATTTCGGTAACCACCGGAAGTTGCAGATTTTCGGGGATTTTACCAATTTTTTGGGTCGGAAAGGCATCTAGGGGCTATATATGTATATAGAAAGGCTATTTTTAGGCCTAAATCGGGTCTAAAATCAATTTCCCTGAAGCAGACGATATTTGAGCCGATTTCGGTAACCACCGGAAGTTGCAGATTTTCGGGGATTTTACCAATTTTTTGGGTCGGAAAGGCATCTAGGGGCTATATATGTATATAGAAAGGCTATTTTTAGGCCTAAATCGGGTCTAAAATCAATTTCCCTGAAGCAGACGATATTTGAGCCGATTTCGGTAACCACCGGAAGTTGCAGATTTTCGGGGATTTTACCAATTTTTTGGGTCGGAAAGGCATCTAGGGGCTATATATGTATATAGAAAGGCTATTTTTAGGCCTAAATCGGGTCTAAAATCAATTTCCCTGAAGCAGACGATATTTGAGCCGATTTCGGTAACCACCGGAAGTTGCAGATTTTCGGGGATTTTACCAATTTTTTGGGTCGGAAAGGCATCTAGGGGCTATATATGTATATAGAAAGGCTATTTTTAGGCCTAAATCGG